>VXAA01005945.1:242208-260606 GCA_013399115.1 Anseranas semipalmata
TCGGACCCGCGCTGCGGCGGAGAAGCCGGGCGGGTGGCGGGTGGCGGGGCCGGCGGTGACCCCACGCGCGGGCTGTGCCGCGCCGTGCCGCGCCTCCTGGCGCTGCGCGAACACCGGCCCCAAAACGCCACCGGCCCCCCGGGAGCTGCCCGTTCCCACCCTCCTGCCCCGTTCTGCGCGATGGGGTCCGGCGTGCAGAGCCGTGCCTTTGGCCCAGCCCCAGCCCCTCGTCGCTGTGCGCGTTGTTCTGGATGGCTTTCCTCTCCCCGGCCCGCTGGGCCTCTCGTTTGCAGAGCGGGGCCAGAACGGGACGGATCCTGCACTGTGACAGGCACCAGCTGCGCTTTGTGGCTGTAGCAGCCGCGGTGTTTGTCACCTCCTCTGTGCACTCACTTCCTGCTGCTTTTGGTCCGTTTCAGCTGCTGGAAATCGTCAGGAAGGAGGACGTGGTGCTGCGAGCCGTCCTCACCACCCACCACCACTGGTAAGCGCCGCCGGCTGCTGCGGGAGGCAGGAGGTGGCCGTGGCCGTGGCCAGCCGGTGCCCATTCCCTCCTCTGCCTGCGCAGGGACCACGCGAGGGGCAACGAGGAGCTGGCGAGGCTGTGCCCCGGCCTGCGGGTGTACGGCGCCGATGAGCGGATCGGGGCCCTGACGCACAAGGTGTTCCCCAACGAGGAGCTGACGGTGCGTGGCCCCGTGGGGCGGCCCCTGGCCAGGGCTGTGCTTGGGCTGTTGCGCGCGCCTGGGGGTGTTTGCGGATGCAAAATCCCACACCGGGTGGGAGCTCCGACCAGGGGGAGAAGCCCTGGCCCCTTCCTGGCGCGTTCGGGATGGCGCTGGGGCACCACCTGGCCTCCTCCTGGGGCTGTCAGAGCGGGCACCCCTAAGCCAGCATCCCCCACTGTGTCCATGACCCCCCAGGCCCTGGGCAGGCAATGCCGTGGGGCTCGGGGAGGCCGGGGGTCTGGGGTGACCCCGGTGCGTGCCTGGCCCTGGCCCTGACCCTGACCCTCTCTCCCCGCAGTTCGGGGCCATCCGGGTGAGGTGCCTCTTCACCCCCTGCCACACCTCGGGCCATATGTGCTACTTCATGTGGGAGGACGGCTCCCCGGACGCGCCGGCTCTCTTCTCAGGTACCCCCCACCCCGCCGTCGTGCACCCCACGCTGCCACCCCACCCCACGCCCGTGGGGCAAATCTGCTGCGTCCCCCTGCTCTCGCCCCGTCCAGCTGTGGGGACGGGGTCCCCCCCATGCCCAGCCCCGTTTCCCTGCAGGTGACACCCTGTTCGTGGGAGGCTGCGGGAAGTTCTTCGAGGGGACGGCGGAGCAGATGTACGCCAACCTCACCCAAGTCCTGGGGGCTTTGCCGAAGGAGACGGTGAGCGCCTGGATCTCAGCCCCAGCCTGGGGGGGCCCAGAATGATGCTGGGAGGGCAGCGGGGGGGCAGCGCCCATCCGCAGGGCTGCATGTGCTGGGGTGCAGCGGGGTCGGATCCAGCACCGGGAGCGTGTGTGACGCCGGGTGCTTCCCACTGCTGTTGCAGAAGGTGTTCTGCGGCCACGAGTGCACCGTCCGAAACCTCAAATTCGCCTTGAAAGTGGAACCGGAGAACGAAGTAGTGAAGAAGAAACTCGCGTGGGCCAAAGTAAGTGTCCGTGCCCCCGTGGAGGTGATGGCAGGGGAATGTTGGGTGCCGGTGGGTTTTCGGACACATCTGGTTCCTCGCAGCAGCGGGATGATGAGGACTTGCCCACGGTGCCCTCCACGCTGCAGGAGGAGTTCCTCTACAACCCCTTCCTGCGGGTCACGTAAGCAGCACCGGTGCCTTGGGGGCGCGAGGGGCCCCATGCGGGTCAGCCCTGAACCGGGGCTCCCTGTCCTGCTGCTCCTGCCCCAAACCTGCTCCCCCTTGCCCTCTGGCATCGCCCCTTCTCCTGGTGCCATTGTTGGTCGGTGGGAATTCCAAGCCCCGAGGGAGGGGAGGTTGCCTGCACGTGGGGTCCCACACTGCCGCCACGGGGTGCCCGCAGACCAGCCCCGCGTGCCCTTGGTGGCCCAGCATGGGGATGTGCCCCCCCGTCCCGGTGGCGAGGTGGGTCCCTGTCCTGGCCCCGCGGTCCCAGCGGAGCTGTCCCCTTGCAGGGAGGAGGCCTTGCAGAAGTTCACGGGCAAGACGGAGCCAGTGGAGGTGCTGAGGGCTCTCCGCACTGAGAAGGATAACTTCAAGAAGCCCAAGGAGCGGCCCCATCCCCAGGCTGTGCTGGCCTTCGACTGGGGCCTTTTCGGCCCCTTCCTGGAGAAGAAGTGAGCCGCGGCGGCGGCAGGCGGCTCCCCGGTGCGGCCGCGGGCACGGCCACCGAAATGCAGCGTCCTGGCGGCGGGGGCTCCCCGCGGGGCTGCGTCTGTCTGGCTTCAGCTGGTGCCCCCGAGACTTGGCGGGGGCCCCGCCGCTGGGGAGGGGCTCCCGTCCCGAACCTGCTCGTTCTGAGCCCGCTCCGCCGTTGCTCGCTCCAGCACCGAGCCCGGCTCCCGCCGCTCTCGGGAGCTCTGGAAGCGCTTTTGGAAGCGGCTGCCTCCAGCGAGCGGCTGCGCCGGGCAGCCCCTGTGCCGCCGGGATGTGGGTGCTGCTGGCAGAGGGTGAGGAGGCGTTTGGGGGAGCGGGGAAACTGCAGCGCTGTGCCCATGGGCTGGCGGCACCCGCTGGGCCCCGGGCTCCTGCCTGCAGCCCGGGGTGCTGCCTCGCGGGGGGCAGGCGGGAGGGGCGGCCCCGCCGGGCTCCCCCTGCCCTTATCAGGCCCGGGGCAGGGACGGGTGTGAGAGCTGGGGGACGCGCAGGGGGAGCCCCGGGGCTGGCTGCGCTGCCAGTGGCGAGGGGACGGGTGTTGTGCTGGCGGGCTGCAGCACCCGCTGGACTTCAGAGCTGGGCTCACAGAGACCCTCGCGGCACTGGGGTTTGGGTATTCTCCCCCCCCCCCTTATTTTTTCACTTTCTGTTTTTTAGAAGGCAATGTGGAAGATTGTGTAAGGGTTTCTAATGCAATCGCTGACTTACCGGAGCCATCCAAAGTGCTTAAACCTTGCAGGATACATTCGGGTGGAGTTCAGGTGTGGAGGAGAGCGTGCTCTAAGCCACTCTTTGTAAAGTGCTTTTCAAGGTGGGAGAGTTTTTAGGCAGCAAGCGACAACATGCTGCTACGTATCCATTACATTTTTTTTCCCAGATAGAATACTGGAAAAATATTGGATGAAACTTACATTTACATTGCCTTTTCTCTAGAACAAAAATGAGGGAGCAGCTGGGTCTCTTACGCCTCTTCAGCTTGCAGCCTTCAGCATTCAGTTTGTGCAAAATCAGTACTGTATTTAATTTTTTTTTAAGTCTGAGAAATGTGTAGAGCTTTTATCTTGCAGGAGGCGGTGAGTTGTATTACAAAACTGAGCAATGTAGTTTTCTTTTTCTGGGGAAAAATAGAGCTTGATGGTAGCTCTGTAAATAGCTGTGAAAATCCCTCTGAAGGGCCTGGTGTGGGGCAGGTCGCTCCACGCTGGGCAGTCACACAGGTCTCTGGTTTTTCCTTTACCTCAGTTGTGCAAGGTGCGTGTGACCAATTGTCTGGGTGTTGCTCAGTTTACACCTAGCTCCTGCAGCTCAAATGAAAACACAGAGGAGCAAATAGAGGAGTTGGCCCCGTAACCCTGTACCCTATGGTGTCTTCTTAAACAGCGCTGATTATAAACTTTATAGCTCCTAACACTGGAATAGGGTCGACTTCAGGATCTTGCATGTGTGGACTGTGAATTGCATCCGTTACCACTGAAGCCTGCTTTATGGCCACTTCTTCCCTTGCTAGGAACTTGACTAAGGTTTTCTTTTTTGCGTTTTTTAAAGTTTTATCGTTAGAATTTACTCTTCTGCACAGGAGGGAAGAATTAATCCTGCTGCACAAGTTGCCTCGGTACTACTGCCTCCAAGTTACTCAGTTCAGATGTAATGGTGCAGTTTGTAGATGATGCCTGACGGGCATCTGTTACCTGGGAGTGCCCCTGGATCCTTGTTTATACTGTGAGCGCTGGGTGCGTGTCGGGAGGGTTCCTGAACTAGCGCGGGGCTTGCTCGTGTTGACAGCGGCAGCACGCAGCTCAAAGGCTGGGTGAAATTCGAGCTGTTCTTGTGCCATGGCAAGGACAGACACCTGGGAGAGTTTGTAGGAGCTGTGGTCTGGGTATGCTCTGGGTGGAGAGTCCTTTGACAGCTTTGGTAATGTGCACGTTGGTAACCTGGTAACTGGAGATGACAAACTGCAGATCCTCAGTTGTTTAACCTACAGCTAATTTAGCTTTATTTGTGCACTTCTGGCTGGACGTGCATGTTCTCAACAGAAACAGAATGTGTTTCTTTTGCACTGATGTACAAAGTTTATGGTCTCAGCACTTCAGCATATTGGACTTTGTTTGCATTAGCACTGGTATCTCTTCCTGTAGATAAAAATTTTATGGTTTAGCATAACACTGTGTTACAAAACTATGCATGGAAAAGGGCATTCACTGCAACTACCAACTTGCTTGTAAAATGAACAGGGAAGGGAGGGGGAAACAGTGGGAGATTCTTGCCTTATGAACACTGTGAATTCACTAATTGATCAGCAACACCTAAAATATGTAAAGCTTTTAATTAAAAACAATAAAATTGTCTTTTACACTGTTGGCTTACTTATAATGGAGTCTGGAGGAGGCTTTGAGAAGGACACAGGGAAGTGTCAGAAGCTGTTAAAAGGTAGGTTAAGGTCTGGCAGCTTTGCTTTTTGACAGCCCTGAGCTCAAGGTCTGCAGTAACTGAGCGAGGGTTATCTTTGAAGAGGGTTGGGGCAAGGTTTCAGTCTGGGCTAGATGCAGTAACCAGCTTCATCAGGCTGTATTTACTCTGAAGGAGCAAAGCAAAATGCCAGCTTTGTGATCAGTTTCCATCCCCTTTACTGTTATGTAAAGAAGAATGACTCTGCAGGAAGTAACTGGGAAAAGGAGAAATATTTAAAAATCACATTCTTGCTTCACTTAAGTTCATATTCACTTGCAGCTACAGCAGTCACAAGGAGAGATTCCACATCTGCCAGTGTCCCTTCGCCTTGAATTAAGGTACAGCAGCAAATCCTCCCGCTCCCACCATCCCCCCTTCCTATATGCGTTGTCACTTCATGAAACCCGACATTCAGATTAAACAGACCAAAATAGAGTTAGTCATTCACGTTTTTTTTTTTTTTTATGTAAATAGTTCTGAAAACACCCATATGTAAAAATACAGATAGCAAGACAAGCACACATCATCTCCCATAATAAAAAACCAAATCCATTGCACATCCACCTGTGTTCTGGCAAGGCATTGTAATAGACCACATTAAGCCAGATGTGTTTTTACTAAGCTCTTGGGTTGTTCTGGTAAACCAGTGGTAATGATTCCATCTCCCAGCCTTGTTTTTCTATGAACTTCTATAAATTAACACCTTTCAGAGCCACCAAGGACTTTATATTTTGTCAAAAAGAAAATTGGTGATAAATTCTTACTTGAAACCCTGTAAAAACTGTTTTCTCTGAGTTTAAGGATATTACTCATCAGTAACTGACTGTTGTGGCCAGGGTAGATGTGACAGTTCTGTGTCTCTCTCCATGTATTTATGGAGAGAAAGAGAGAGATGTAATTGCCCCCAGTTATAGACAATTGTTATAATTAAAGGAAAAAAATAGCTTTTTCTTCTTAAACATTCATTCAAGTCACATTTCAGCAGGCCATAAAACAGCCCTAGAGATGATGCTTCTCCATGATTACAGGCTGCTGGTACCCACCCCCCTCTGACAGTGCAAAGATGCTGCAGCTGGACTCAAGGGCATCCAGTCAGGGGCAGTGAAATGGAAAAACAGAACCCAAGGTCTAATTAGACCATTTATAACTAAATGAGGATGTCCCAAAAGAGACAGCCATAAAACTTAGTGCTGTGAAAATACAGCAAGGCCTGGATGAGTAATACTCTCACGTAGCACAAAGCTCATCTCAGTCCTGTTACAGTCTACTGCAAGCCAAATCCTTTAGTACCTTCAAATCATCGGTTCTGGTAGGAATTATTGTAAAGGGATTGTAAAGAGAGTGCAGATTTACTCATAAAAGACTGTGTAGAGGCTAAGATACATTACTGCTTCTTTTAACATGTATTTGAAGTCACTGTTTGGCTTTTATTTGCATCACTTCAATAATTATAAAGCTGTAGGAATTAATACTGCCTGCCTATCTGCACATTACCTTCTCCCTAATGAGAGGCAGAAAGTGCAGTTCCCCAGTGGTGGCACAGAACTTCAGCCGTCTCTTGAGAATCTTAAATACAGTCAACTCAAAAAGGCACTGAGTATATCTGGGCTTCACAGATCTACTTCCAGCTTCAGTCTTCACCACTTGATGTTAAATCCAGTGCTTGTTCTCTCCACTGCATGGTACTCTGTATGCAAAGCTTTCCCAGCCTTTTCTGACTCCATGCCACCCAGCCACTGCTCATACAGTTCAGCTACAGTCCGGTTCTCCTCTGGAATTTCAATCTTAAGAGAATCATACAGCTTCTCAACTTGCTGAAGCCAGTCCTTGCTAGATTCACCTTCCACTTTGATCTGACCACCTCCATTTAAACAGCCTATGTACAACAAAGTGGGAAAACATCTCTGAGTTTAGAAATTACTTCAGTTTTATCAGGAAAACAAAAACAACTACAGTTAACTTACTTTCCACCTGTGAACAGTTACAGAAATGAGAACACTGTTACAACTGTGGTTTACACCCCAATTATCTAACACCAGCAGGGCAGGCAGCAGCCCAAGGGCAGAGATCATTGGCTTGTGTGACCCAGTGCTAATTCAGCCCAGCTGTGACAGAGGGCTCCAAGGCATCCTGGGAAGTGCCAGGGGGACAGAGATAAGAGGAAGCAAGGAGGGCTTTTTTTTTTTTTTTTTTCCTCCCATCTCCAGGCAAAGGGAAAAAAAAAGCCACCATGCAATCTAGGTGAGAACAGCCCTGCAGTCTCAACTGAAGGTAAGATAAATATCCTTGGGATATGTTCTGGATTTGCTGTTTCAACATGAAATTTAACTGTAATTACTTAAATCCTGAAGAATTACTAGCTTCTAGGTAGGAAAATATATATACCACTTTGAAATCCCATGCTGTGACTGTCACGTCTCAAGAATTTGAAGACTTTGCCACAATACTCAGGAATGTGAGAAACTATTGATGTTTTTTATATGTTTAGTTATAGTTTCATGTGGCTTCCTGCAGCTATAGACTATAATAGTGAAACCCCTATGCAGTCGTACCTGATGGGCAGGCCATGACTTCAACGTAGTGATAGGGTGACTTCCCTCGTTTCAGTTTTTGCACTAAGTTTTGTATGTTTCGAAACCCATACGCCAAAGCAAACTGGAGCAGAACTACTCCATCCTTCTCCAGTGTCACCTCTTGGAAGTCCTTGTTTCTGAGGAACAAAAGCAGAGAAAATGTCTTATCCAAATTAACTTCTATTTTAAACTTCAAAGAAGCCTGTGTTGAAATAAAGTTCTTTATGAAGTCTTACTCAATAAAGCTGTCCTAGTTCTTTGCCACCCAAGCAAAATAGATGAAGGAACTAGCTTACAAATCCTTTTCAGATCCTGTTTGAGGACCTGCTGCTTGAACTGAGTTTGCTGAAGAACACCCATATTGAACAAATCCTTAAAACCTCACCAAATGGAGCCTAAACTAAAGTTTCATTGTGATAGGCCACCTGAGTTGGCTTCAGCCAACTTAGCATCAGCAAGGCCACTGAAGGAAATTTTCAAATTGTAGGTGGTCATAAAACTAGGGAGCAAGCCATCACTGAAGGCTTCCAGACTCCTAATGTTAGTGGAAATAACTGTTCATAATAAAAGAATAAGTAATTTGACTTTTATCAAGTGTTTTGTATTGAGACTGTGAGGGACTGTTTCTCTGTTTCCTACACCAGAGAATCCTAACCATTAATATTGCTAACGAGAGCTGTAATTCATTACAAATGGCACATTAAGGTTATACCTGGGAAGCGAGCAGGAATCTCAGCTAAATGTGCCTCTATGCCCAAACTCAAGTGATTTGTTTTCTGTCTTACCATAACACAGTTAAAACAGAGCTCCGAAGTCCTGACATATGATTCTTCTGTTCTGTGATAGCTAGATTAGTAACAAAGCTACTTTATTGTCCTGACTGTAGGTGAGACAACTCAGATCCGTATGAGCTCTGTCTTCTAAATTGCTCTAAAAATTGTCTGCAACTTGATACTGGGAAAACCCATCAGAGCAAAATAAAACGTGTGGGCAGTGAAGGGGCTAGAAGTCTCCAAGGGCCAGGCTGCACAGAGTGCTGGCTGATTTACTGCTCAGCAACTGTGGGAGTGAGAAGCCAATTCCCATGCCTCAAAGTAAAATGTTTAGCATTGCAAAGAAAGCTTCAGCCCATCAGCAAGATAAAGCATAAACAGAATTGCAATAAAAATAGTGCTTTCTGTAAAAACGTTAAACTTCTTACTTTAAAGGTTTGTACTGAATTTTATCCACTTGAATTCCGAAGAGTTCCTTGGCTGCATATTTGTATATGTGCTCCAAATAGCCACCAGAACCACCTCCTGAGTGGCTAGTGAGTTCTTCTTCTGCAGCACTACTAAACCTGGAGAAGGGAAGAAAGAAGCAGTTTTAAGGGTCTCTTCCATTAAACAGAACAGCCAGCACAAAGCCCACTGTTCCTTCAAACAAACAGAAGTTTCATTATGTCAATACTAAAATAGCTTCAGTACTTCTATTAGAAGCATGATGTTGTTAGCTCTGTGAGGTTTTTGATAGCAGAATTGTTCAGACAGGGAATTCAAAAGCAACAGAACAAGCCACAGACTGGCTCCCTTTGAGCTCCTAGCCTTTCCTTTTCTCCAGAGAACAGACTATTTATAGCTTCAGTGCCCTGCAGATTTAACGCTATGCTGTCTAATATCCTTTGGGTCAAGCTCAGTGGAAATACTGTCACACCCCCACAAGACCTGACCCCCCTGCCAACTTAATCTTCACACATCAAAAATATGTTTGGGAATGTTTGAGTTATGAGGGCAATTACCTGAGATGTCTAAGTGAACGTATTTTGGTTAGCTTCTTGTTTAATATCTCTACAAGCATCCTGGGTTATACTTAAAAATGGAAGGAGGGAAATAATGAAGCATTGGTGGCATGGATCTGTGCAACTTATGCTTCTCTTGCAGAACACTGTCTAGAAGTCCTCTCAGTCAAGAGACATCAGCCCTAAAGCTTTTCTACAGCATCAACAAAAGCTGAGCCTGTTATTGAAAGCTCTCTAGTCCTGTGTTACAACACAATTTTCTGAAACCAGGTCCTTATGTCTGGTTGCCAGTACATCAGGGAACGCTTCTGGGAGGTTATCAGTGCTGTGAGTCCAAGCACAGAGAGACGAAACCTGTGTTGCTGGGGCTTCACATGGTTATCGAAGTTACAGAACATAAAGATGAACAAACCTATCAATGCCAGGGTATTTGCTCCTTACATGGTTGTCCTCAACAGGATCCTGTTTCAAGTTCAACACATCTTCGGTGTTGAACTACTGTGCTAATGTAAGTTCTGTTAATTCAAGTTCTGCACAAATAATTCCATCTCACTGATATGCTAAAGCACAACCAAGTATTTGGAGGTCAAGATAATGTTTCTTGAAAAACAGCTCACCAGATGGAAGTTACAACAATAGCTTTTGTTATGAGAGAATAATAAGATGTGGGATATGCTTATAAGCGCTCATCAGGCAATGACACTTGCATTCTCCTACTAACAGCTGCAGAAGAGAAAACATTTGAATTCAGGCCAAACAGTTTAAAGTCAAATTGAAGATGTTGCCTCTTGCAGATAAAATCTTAGCTTTAGAAGAACTGCAGAAGGCAACACTAGCCTGTAATCACCTTCAGAAACTATTTTTAATTTGATCTTGTTTACAGGAACTGAGCTTCATTAATGAAATGTTTCAGTGTGTCTGGCCTCACGTACTGCTACTCTCTTAAAATGAGGCTGCCAGTAAGATTCAGTGCTGGCCTGGAGCAAACAGTTATACCAGCAAAAGTCCTGGGATTTCTGGCACTTTATCTCATTCTTGCTGCCAAATGTAATAACCTCTTAATGGGCTTTTCCACGTGCTGGAGGATAAAGCAGAACAACAGCCATTGGACTGCTTATGTTAATGCTCCAAGTTCAGATGAATACGTGCAGTTTGTAACCAGTCAATTTACCGAGTAAGTTAAAGCTAGCAAAAGGTTATAGAGGCACTTTATCACCACAAGCATGAGGCCTAGTGCTCAGAATGTACTCCGAAGAAGTTAGCCAGAGATTTTTATCAAGTAATTAGACATTTTGTTCTATGTTATAACTGACACTTCCATAATGTTATTTCCTAAATGAATCCAAACACTTCATAATTTTTTTTCCTCCCCGATTTTCTGTTAATAATATAACCATAAAGCAGGTAGATCAGAAGTGCTTGTTTACATGGGCAACTTCTGAAATTGTATTTTTGGGACTTAACCATGCAGACATTTATTACTGCTGAAGACACCTTTTTTTTTTTTTTAAATGTGAAAGCAGTTTGTGCATAAGCCATGTTAGAAAAAGACTAGTGGAAGAATTCATAAATTCAGAATGCATAAATACATCTGTGCTAGTAAAATGCTTTACATGCACACACTGATACAAACTCCTTCAATATACAAGCTTAATGGCAGCATTAAAAACACATTCGCATCCAGGCTATGTAGTCTCTCAGTTCCTAAAGTTCTCTAAATATCTTAAGCATTTAATCAATATTCCAGCTATGCATCACCTGATATTATTTATCACCATATGTTTCAAGGTAGGTATAGTAATGTAACAAGGTCTATTGCAGTAAATGGAAAACGAGTGACTACTGGCTCAGCTTGCTTCCCTTAAGGGAAGTCCTCTTCTTGAGCAACGTGAATGAGAAACTGAGTTCTACAGAACTGATTCAGTGCACTATTTGAAAAGTCTTCCTTCTGCTACGTATCAGTGGATCAGTAGGTAACCGAGGTTCTGTGCATGCACATTTTAAATTTACCTAAAAATGTAGAAGTAGCTATATAAAAAAGGCATTAGCTACAAATCTAATTCAGTCTGATTATTTAAGTATCCCTTAAATAATAGAGATCAGACTGCAGTAGACAATCTCTATCTTACAATCTCCTTTTTTTCCAGAAGCAGAGTGACCAATGTTCACAACAATAAAAGCTAAACGAGGAAACAGGCCTCATTTAAGGATGCTTCTGTTTACAGCTCTGTCAACGTACACGTGCTGATCAGACAACTCCTGAGCAAAGGCATCCAATGGCATTTAATTGTACTAGAAAGACTTAAACCCTATTTAGAAATAAACCACATTTCAAAACAGAAGTGTTGCATCTGCAAAAGATAAAACTGAAAACAGACTAGTGTCACCTCCTATTCACGTGCTATCTGCTGCACATTTGGGGTATCAAAATATCTCCTAAAAACTTAGTCTGAGCAGTAAACTTCTGAACCATACTGTTGATAATATTTTATAACGTATAAAGGTTGCTACATATGTAGCCTGTTTATTATTGTACAAAGTACTACAAAGACATTTCTTCTAAACTGATGAAGAGAATGCTTTGGTTTAATGATCAGTGTGGAACCCCTATTGCATGTCAACTTAGAGAGATAAAATGCAATTTTAATGTTTCTCTAGTCTTAGATCTTTGCAATTGTCACTTAACCAGATGTTAGTCTTCAGTTAATGCAGCTGAAGTCTCATCTGGTTTGCACATGTTTAAGATCTCATGTTTTTGCAAATAAAGACTCCCAGAGATAAGCTGAGTGACCTAAATATTTTTTTATGCTTTAATACGGGAATCCTTATAGTAGCTCAGATATCGAATAGGCATAAGCAAACTGAGTACAGTGCAATAACAGGCTTTGTTACAGCAAACTCTTTCATCACTGATCTAGATTCTTTCACTTTTCTAAGTTTGCAGGTAGATTTTCATGGGATTCTACCAGCTACATTGAGAGTAAAAGTAATTAAATGACTGTGATGCAATTTGTACTTCTCTGCATAATTATTTTGCTATTATAATCTTACTGAGCTAGTTCTAGCAATCCTGATGATTTACAGTAAAAATTGCTAATCCTTGGACTACTAAAATCTAGTGAATAGTTACAGGTTCTCTAAAAGTGTAGATTCATCATATTCTGTAGATAAAATATTTTATGCAGAATTGTACTGATTCAAAATTAGTGATGCAAGAAAAATCACATGCAAACACATGCAGCCTTCTACACAGCAGAACAGCAGTAGAAAGCAAATTCTGTTGAAGAACTTGATACGAATATTAGATGAACAAGAGCATGCCGGAAGGTGTAAATGAGATTTTGTTCTTACATGGTATCCAGAGGAGCAGGATCTACATCTGATAGCGATATTCCTTCTTGTTCTAATAACTTTAGCACTTCTCCTAAAACAGAACCACAGCTTATTTTGTGGATAAAGGAAAACAAAATCCACAGATCAATACCTAAGCATACACCTGCAGTCTCTACAAGGACATGATTTGCATTATTGAAGTGAAATAATATACAGCAATATCCATGAATTACATTCTCCATCACCAACAAAAGATTATTAAAACTAGTCCAGAAATTATCTGGACTGCCTCTAGCTCTACTTACCTGTGGTGATCACACAGTCCACATCACGAGTTTGGTACTCTTGGTTGAAAAAGTCTGGCCTTGAAGCCTCCAGCTTTTTGTCATAACAGGGCATTACTGTTACATGGTATATCTGATCAGGTGTTAAGTGCTGGAAAAAAAGACAAAGTGAAGTAGTTGGATTGGTCAATATCAAACCTATCTTGTGCAAGATGTATTCCAAGTACAAATGAGAACGATGAAACTAATAATGCCATGCGTCTGGAAATATACCCCCCCACACCCCTGACTACTCAATGTGAAAATACATTATCTATTTATCTATCTATATTTATAATTTTTTTTCTCTCATAGAACTCAATTTTAGTTTGTAGCAAATGTCACCAATATGGTCTTTCACAGTTCCCCCCCTCCTTTTGCTAGAGCAGATGATCCAAAGTCAATCAGTGGAGAAATCTTATTTAGTTAGATGATGTTTCTTCCCCGCTACCAAAACCCAGTCCCTGCATCAGGTGACTAAGAAATAATCTGGAGTTGGACAAAAAACTCACGACCATCCAAGAAACAAGTACAAGCTGAGGAAACAAGTCATTGACTCAAGGCCGTTGTTTCACTATCTTGTGCCAAATATTCTTAGTAGCTGCCAATTTTTGTAACAAGTATGCAGATGTCAGCATTTATTTAATGCAAGTGTTAAACCAGTGCTTGTTAATGGACAATAAATCATACAATCAGAAATGGTGCTTAAGTTTGTTGCTGGACAACTCTGGGCTATTAGTATAACTCTAGTCTTTAAGTATCAAATTTACATTTGGAAAGATTCCAAAGGTTAAAGACTGAGAACAGAACATAGTCAAACTGAAACAGAACATTAAGTTGGGAAAGAGCAAGTAATTTTTAGATAAGACATGATCTGCACGCATGTACTGACGGAAGTTTTGTCTTATGTTAATTTATTTTAAGCTATTCACCAACTTTAAACAGCATGAAAATACCACACACAGACAAGCGAGACGTGAGCACAAGGACACTGAAACATCAGATTCTCTAGCCTTCCTGAATAATATACAGAGGTTTTAAGTAGTCCATGAAGCTTAAGCTTAGTGTTACTGCCCCAGTTGCCAGCTTCTCAATAGATAATGTGGAAGTAAGAGAGATGCTGCCTTTGCTGGCAATTTGCAAGATAACTTTTTACCTTCAAATGCTAATGTAAAACATAAGGAATATACATATATGTGTGTGTGTGTGTGTTCAATAGACCCTACCTGCTGTACTGCAAAATGGCCCTTTATCAAGGAGCCCATGACCTGCTGCGGAGACTTGGTGGTGCTGATATAAGGAATGATGAAACTGCCATGGGTTTTCTCTGCGTAGCAGATCCAACCTGAGAAGAGTATAATTAGCAAACAGCTGCAATAAATAAAAAATAACAAGCATCCCTTCACTGTGCCTATAGCCCCTCAACCCCAGACTTACTACCCATTAATAACTGTTTTCAGTCTCACTTCAGCACAAAAAGCAAAGGAAGTGTAACACAATTCACTTCAGAGAGATCAGTAAGTATCCGTATAGGCCATTACTGCTATCAACACCAAAATCTCTTTATATTGTGAAGAGAGTAATCCTCTAAGTAAATTTATCCATATGAACTTTTCTGACCAGCTTCCTGAAATCTTGTTTTGATGTACTATTAGTATGCCATTCTATTATTCCATAACTAATTTAGTACCATACCTGGACAGGCAGAAGCTAGCATTGGCAAAGCCTTTTTGTCTTCAGATTGCTTTCGAAAGCGTTTTACAAACTCTTGTTGACTCTCCAACAGACTGAAGTTTCTTGAAAATGTTGTATCAAATACATAGTGCACACCTAGGCAGTACAGCACATGTGTTAAAATTCACAAGGAAGATACAAGCAGCAAACTACACATCATATTCACAGGTATCAATCTCTGCAGTTGAGAGGGAACTGTTCTTGCTAGCATGTCAGCATAGTAAGACAGGAGCAAAAGTCACAGGAGGAATGTGAATCATTTAAAGTTCCTTCCCTCCATCACTCCAAGTTTATTTTGTGACTGAAGGTGCAGAAAGTTTGCATCTTAGTTTAATGTAAAACACAGAATATTATGAATCCAGGGGGAGGTTAATTTACATCACCCTTGTGCGCTCATAGAAGTTGTACTTAACATATATCCCAGCAGTCCCCTCTGATTAGCAGAACGCAACACCACACTTGCCTAAACTCTTTAAGAATGCAGTCAACTTCTTTGCTGTTTCCAGAACACTCATTTTACATCTTGCAGCTAGTGACGCTCTGGATTGTGGTGAAACAGAAACCACCACCAACTTCTGTTCACTGGGAGCTGCAGTCTTTTAAAAAAAAAAAAAATTAACTGTTCAGACAGTACTAATATGGCACATGCAGTACTGTAGCACATCAGAACTTCACCAAATACGTCACAGTTTGACTCCCAAGTTACTAATGTAGGCTGTTTACATTAAAAGGCTGTTTCCAAACCTATGACTACTTTTTAAAAAATGGAAAAAACACCACAGTGCACTGAGAATGTACTCAGATCCTTCCTATCTCTGAAACTAATTTTTGTGTGTGCTGTTTCCACACATGCATCTGCAGATGCATCAGACCAATCTATTAAGATCTTAAAACTCTGCAGGCTACCTACCCATGTTTTGTCACCTACCTTGTTAAAGGTTAGTATTTTGTACAGCTCTTCATGGCTCTGCTGAGTGATTAAGACACTCTCTGCTGATGTAATGCAGCCACTACAAGCTAAACAGTCATTCAGAGTAATTTTAGCCTTCTCCAGTTTTTGTGCTCCTCCATCCTAGGAAGAAACAGATTAGACTCTGTTTTGATCACAGTACAGAATTAGTCAGGGTGGCAGTTTCTCATCTTTACTACGTTTAGTAACAAAGATATTGCCTCTTTTAATCCCCTGTTTATCATTAAAAAAAAAATTGTTAGTAAGATAAGGAGGAAGACAAGTATCTTTGAAGCTTGCTGATTTTAATGGGATTATTTGGCATGCCCATGCAAATATGTTGAGGAACTTCAGGAAAATTTTAGCAAGACCAAGAACTTGTCATCAAATACAGAACATTTGCTTAGGCCACAATTATTTCTGCTATCTGGTGGGCCGACATTGCTCCAAAACATTGAAATTATATACTTTCCCAGGAGCAAATACCGTCTGTCTTGCTTATTTTTTCAGCTTGTGGGTGGCTGAAGACTGGGTTGGCATGGCTAACATACTACAGATTGCTGCTCCAATTTTAACAACAAAACTGTAGACCACAGAGATCCTAAGCCTTTAAGTACCAACCTTCAGTGTGCATTGAACATTATGCTGGAGAAAGCATGACAGCTTTGCCACCTCTATCAGATGCTGCTCATGTTATTGAGTAGTACTGGAGCTGTTTCTTCACAGGAATCTTGAATTTCACTCCTTATAAAGAGATTGTATAACCAGACTACAAACTCGCTAATATTTTTAATTGATGCTGAATGTTCTGCAATTTTTGTGTGTGCAAAACTTACACAGACACTGAAGGGAGAACTGTATGGCAAAGTATCAGTGTGTGGCATGGCAATGGAAGGAAATACTTTTCGTAGTATTTGACCTGAATAAGTCAGTTTTCCAATGAGACTCACCTCTTAAGCTTCATTTCTCAATAAAGTCAGAAACAGACAGAGCAATTAGCCACTGTTAAATTACAATTTTTAATAAGAAACCAGGCTCCTTTAGAAGTGCTGTATCTCCCCCCCCCNGTTAAAAGATCATCTGCCCGAAGTTAAAAAACACTGTCTCTAGGTTGGTTAACTAAGAAATTCTAACCTTTTCTGTGTAAACAGGAAAATCTTTCACCACAACTTAGCTTATGAATTCTGCATGCTATTTAAAAAATTGTTTGAATTATATTATAAAAAATGAGAGCAAAATTTAAGAGTATCTAATTGAATCTCCTTGTAAGCAAGCACTCCACTGTATGAAATAATGCAATAAGAAAAGACATTATCTCAAATAACCTAGGAAATATTAATATATTTAAGAACTGATGGCAAAAAAGACTTAGTTTATCTGTTCTTGTACTAAAAATCACCACTAATTAATGTACATGTTTCAGAACATAAAAGATAGACACAAAATAAGAATTATTACTTATAAAATTTAATAATTTAATACAAATAATATAAGCATTTAATAAAAAAGTTGGACTTTGGAAAAAAGATGTGAGAATGCTGATGACAACAACAACAATTATTACATCTTGGTCCGCTGTGAAGTATTAAATAGTTGTAACCTATTTAACTATGTAACAATACATCAGCATTTTCTGGATATTTTACACAATAATAAAGAAAAATCACAAATACCTGACTGATCTGAAAATAGCTCCCATCTGCTTCAATTCTGATCTTAGCTGCTGCTTTTCCAGGCTTTTTTTCCACCTTTACAGGTTTGATACATTCCTAAAAGAGAAATAAAACCCCCAAATGAGGAGATGAGCAATGAAGTGTGGAAGGCAGGTTTAAAACAAACTAGAATGATCGAACCCAAAGACTCTAGAGTGAGTGCCTCTTACTCTACCTTAAGCTATGCTGGATTTACTTACAGTGTTTATAACCACCAAGGGAAAATATAAAAGCAAAATCTGCTTACCCCTTTTTTACAGAAGGAACACTTTTTCAGCATCATACCAAAACCAGAGCAGAGTTTCTGTGTTCTTTCTGAGTAATACAGCTGTGTCTTGAAAGGCACAGAGACTTGCCTGCAAAGTCCTCCTCTCTCAAATCTGACAGATGATTGTGCATTCTTCATTGCAAATTTTAACCGATGGAGGCGTGGTCGCTACAGCCAACATGTGGCTAGTGCCAATGAAGTTTCATGTAACTTCGAAAGGACTCTGATGACCTCAGATGGACTGCTTCCAGTTTTCTGTATTGTTCTGTGATGAAGTCTCAGGGGTGTTTTTACATTTTGTGCAATTTTTATTGTTTATGCACCTTATGACTCCTTGTCCTACTTCCACAGCTAGAATTCTTTCTGCCGTTTAGCATCCTTGCTCTGCCAACATCTTTAAACAGATTCACCCCTAACTTAATCCAACTTACTATATTTTTATGCTGAATTTTGCAAGATTCAGAGACTACAGGCACAAGTCACTATGATTCTTCACTTATGCTCACTGAATAAATCACACAACGATCTCTATTTGAAGCAGAAAAGCGGGTCACATCATTTACGTGGAAAACTTCCCTGGGAAAGCCAAGTACTGCAAGGAGAGTTAATGGGATTTGCCACATCCCATTCCACTGATCTCATTCCGGGAGTTTTCTGCTCTATTTGCTGTCAGCAAATGCCTAGCATTATTATTTCGTGCTTTCGCTAGTGCTTTTAGACCCTGAAAAGCAGCCTCGGCCCCCCCCTGCTGCCCGCCCCCGTACGCTGGTACGAGCACCCGCTCGCTGCGGTGCCCCGGGACCTCGTTCGGGCTGACGGGGCTCGGCTCGGCCCGGCTCGGCGCGGGTGCCCAGGCTGCCCGCTGCCCGGAGCGGCCGCCGGGCCGCGCGTTTCTTCCCTCAGCGCCGCACGGCGGCCGAGAGCAGCCCT
>VXAA01005945.1:260929-347912 GCA_013399115.1 Anseranas semipalmata
CGGGTGCGTGGGTTTGTGGGCTGCCGTGGGAGGGGAGCGAGGCTGAGGCAGCGTGTGGGCACCGCAGGGAGCCCGTCCGTTGTATAAACAGCGTGAGGCCTGCGCAGGGCCTTGCCGTGCCCTGCACGGAGCCCGGGCCCATCTCCTCCGGTTCGTGCCCGCGCGGCGCGGGGAAGCGAAGCCGCAGATCCGCCCGCATCGCGTGCGGGGCTGGCGCAGTGCGTGCTGTGCTGCGCCTCGGGGCTCTCAGGGCGGTGGGACAGACAGGGAGCTCTTTGAAGGAAACGCTTTTATTTACACGGGAAGCGGCGCAGAAGGTGGTGTGACGATTGTTCAGGGTGCTGGTGAGGCTGTAGTGCTGGCTGAGAACCCGACAGCTTGATCGCAGACCCTGCTTGGAGACTTGTGTACACCAGCGGTTTCAAGGAAAGCCTTACAAATTTGGGCTTTTACAGATTGTGACCCAATGTGTACTAACAGGAGTTTTATTCTGAGAGCTAGCTTCCTACTGTTTGCAGAAGTGATGTACTCAGATGGAAAGTCCTGAGTGCAGCATGGTGTTAGTAAGCAGAGATGCAAGTCATTTCCAGTCATAGCTGCTGGCAGAATGCAAGGAAGAACTGGTGGTGGTTAGGTCCTGATCCGAAAAGCGCTGTTGGGTTTTGTACTTGCAGTTCCAGTGGCTCCAGTTAAGGCATGAAGAGACTGAGCTCCAGACAGCATAACTTTACCAACAAAGGCACCAGGCTGTGTTGATTTCTATTTGACAAAAATCCTGCAACTGCATCTCTAGATTTATGTTAACAAACAGCGAGCTCTGAAGAAAGCAAATAAGCTTGTTGATTCAAGCTTTTTGTAGCTTTGTCTATTCTAGAATACCCTATCACCGAGGGGTAGGATATAATGCATCTCGCAAAACAGCAGTTAGTAGCCAGAGGGGTAGAACACAATAAGAAGTCTGAAACGTGTGGTTTTTCATAAATGTTGTTGCTCTTCCGGTTGCAGGAGGTGCTGAAATAATATTAAGGCTGACTTAATAGTTTTCCCATAAGCCCATTTGGAAATGCTTTACTATTGGAGTAGACTTCCAAGGGAAGGGGTGAGAGTCATCTGCGAAGGCAGTTACGGTGAGGTTGTGCAAGGCCCTGGGGACACGCTGTGTGCCACAGACCTGCTGCTCCTGTACAGTCAACCAAGTGTGACCCCGTATGGCTTTCCTATTGACCATGTATGCAGCATGCGGGGCAATGATACTGAGCGTACAGCAGATCCTGTGGCAGGAGATCTCATTACAAAATCTGACACACAATTTTTTTCTTGTGATAAACTACTATTTCCTATAAATTGGGAGAGAATCTGCCCTTGGGAATACAAGGGATAGTCTTTTTATATACTTCTGCCATGCATATATAATCCTCTTGGAATATGCATCCTAAGTAAATACAAAGGTGTCAGTACTATGGGAAACTTAACAGTAACTCCAAAGTCCTTCACTCACCTGCTGGTGGCTGTTGTGAATATCCTTCTTCAAGGTGAAACCCAAAATTAGGTCCCAGCAAATCTTTCAGGCTCTGAGTGCTTAGTTCCTACACAAGACGGGGGGAGGAAAAAAAGTACATTCATGCAAAATTATGTGGAGTTGCTCATTAAATAGTTATGTAATAGAGAGGTGTGAGCAAGGCCTGCACTGTGTTAGCTGTTCCCAGGCAAAGTGCAGGAGGGATGTGTGCAAGAACCTGGCCCTCCTCTGTACAGAGGTGGTGTTGTCTCAAAGGCAGAGCTCGCAGCAGTGCTGAATTTTACTGCGTGTTATGTTCATTTCTTCTGGATTAAGGCCTATGAATGTATGAGTCTCCACGATGGGATGGTTAGAGGCAAATTTGATGACATCCTGGGCTGTGACTTGGCCTTTGCACAGTAAATTCTAATTCCTCTGAAGCCCAGTACAAGTCGTTACCAAGAACGAGCTATAGCATTGCTGATCACTGTATAGACTTTCAGCTCAGTACCTTAAATTTGGCATTGAAGCTAACAAGATCTTGCATGGAGGATTGTTGTATGAATTTCCCAAGGTTTATGTTGATCCAGTTTCTCATTCCTCTTTGGGTGTCACAGACGATCCCTGGAAAGAGGAAAAAACTACAAGTCTAGTGACAAGGCAGTGCTAGAGACGCGTGTCCTTTCAGGGCAGGCTTGCTGATGCTAATGAAAAGGCACAGAGGTAGGACGCCGTTCCTGTGGCTGTTGACTGTTTTAGATTGTTGAATTCGGGGATGCTAGCTGAGCCAATTCCAACTTTGGGAAATATCCTATATAGTGCTAGTAGGACGCACAGACAGGACCAGCTCCAGGGAGACTTTAAATAAGTCTGGAGCTGCTCTGTTCCTGCTTGGTGAAGGTCAGCTCCAGCCACAGGGACAGCTGAATGAGGGTAGGAACCTTTGAATTATATTTTTTAGCCTGGAAGTAAACTCTGTGATCACTATCCTTTGGGATTGAGATTTGTTCTACTTTTTGGCACTGTTACCTGTTGAATCTGATTGCTGGCTCAAGTAGGTTTTAATGTAGCTGTTATATATGTCGATTTTGTTGAAAGGAGAAAGAGATTCATAAGCAAGGCTGAATCCTTTGACTCTGGGAAGTAAAAGAGGACATTTTCAGAAAGGAATTGCATTAATCTGGGTTTTAAGGAAGTTGACCCATTTTTCCCAACCTTCTGTGTAGCCTGGGCAATGCCTGAAGGTGTCATATCTATTAACTGGACTTCACAGAAGAGGCTCATGAATATTTCCATTTATAAGAACAGAAAAATGTTTAAGAATATATGGGACTTGCTCACAGCTTTCCCACAGCGACAAGCAAAATTAAGTGAGCTGAAAGATCTCTATGCAATTCCTACCTAGTCGATCTGTGTTTGGTTTCATGTAACACACAGAACAGTAGAGTCAGAGCTCAGCTCTTCTGTCTTAGAAATCCAAAATGTGGATGTGTCAGCAGAATTACTAGCTTCTAGCTGCAGTGCTGTATGTGCCTAAGAGACACAGTGAACTCACATTGCTTGGTAGGACTCACAAGAGATGTTGGTCCCCAGCCATCCCAGGTAGGTTTTATTCATACCAGACAGCAATAAGGGCAGCTGCTGCTGGAACCAGGTTGCCCAGCGTTCACTGGAGAAGTTTTGGAATTCAGGTCTTAGCTTTAGTAGTATTGTCTTCAGTATTGCATCTCTAACCAAAGTGCTGGGTAGTGAGCTCAGATTTGCCTGCGGTGTAAAGAAGAGCAAAAACATCAATATTGCTTAGGGTTCTGCATAAGCATTTAAATCAGAAGAGACTATTACGGGAACATCTGTAATATCATCTTTATTGTAAGAAGATTAAATATCTTAGTTGCACGTCCCTCTCCAGGGTCTGTTTTCTTGGTCACTAGCTTGTCCCTTGCTGAGATCTCGTCTTACAAAGGTATTTACCCGGTATTTACCACAGCTCCTCTCTGCCTTTCAGCTCTGTTGCGTACAGGCGGCTGCCATTTCAGTCAGAAAGCAGAGGAACGCGAGCTGTACAGTGAAGGCGGTTAAGCACGTCACACGCTTTCCGCTGGTACAGTGACATGGGGCTCGGAAAATACCTGCGGTCCAGTAGGACTGACCTGGCGAGCACACGCGTTAAACTGGCTCATGTATCTGTAGACTGTGCTGTAGGATCCGCACGCAAGTATTGCCAGGATTGGGAGCGTGTCTTGCAGGCTGGTCAGTGTTGAGTTAACGGTCAGCTGTGCCATCTGTTCGGGGGTTTCCAGATCAGGAACTTTAAACTAAGAAGAAACACATGTGAAAGAGTTGTCCAAGGGCCGTGTTAGCTGCTGTGTTGAGGCTGTGGCTGGGAAGAGGCTCCAAAGCAAAGTTCTCCACCAGAAAGTGAGGGAGAGACAATGTCTTCATGGTACTGCAGATGTTTGTGGGCAATGCTCTTTGAGACAGAGATAAAAGGTTGGCTATGCTGGGGCAGATCCAGATTTCCTTACGGAACGGTGAGGTAGGAATAGTCTGGTGCCAAATCTGTTAGGAAGATGAGGGTGAAAAACCCTTCAGTCTCGGATAAAGAGCATTCCAGGGGAGAATGTCAGGTATCCCCCTGGAAATGGGCTGTCACATTTCCTTGCTTGCTCAGTGTTTAGTTACCTAACTAGTTTAAGTATAATCTACATCTTTTAAGTGTTAAGGAGGATCTGATAAACTGCCTGCAAACCTGGAGTTAGTTAACACTTGTTGATTTGAGACCTGCCAAGGAATATCATCTGGGATCTTTAGCTTCTGCTGCCTCCTGTGTGTAGCGTCCATCTGCAGTAGCCCTTTTCTCTTCCACCTCATCACTTCCATTTCCTTTTTCCTCCCACCTTTCCTTACCCTGTCTTGACCACTTTCTTGCTGCTTTCTTTTCCATCTCTTTGACGGGGATGACTCAGCTGAAGCCCCTCAAAGGATGGTACCTGCTCCAGTCTTTAAGACTGTGAAAGGAACTGCCAAATAATAATTACCGTGCAAAAGGGCTTTAGGTAGGCCTGGCTTGCCATTAGCGCTTAGCTCAGTTGTGTGTAGAACTGAATGTGTGCTGTACATTTCTTGACCTGTCATACTGGTAGGTTTTTGGTCGAGCGATTCTGACCCTTGGTGTTAGCCTGGCCAGTGCTCTCTGGGAGTTGAAATAGAAAGCAACAGGAAGCTGAGCTGTGTAATGCTGGTGTAAGTGCAGTTTTGTCTTTAGCAAGGTACAGGGTGGGATGCTGCCAGACCAAATATGTTTGAGTCCGGTCATCTGCCTGGTTAAAAGGCAACCTTGTTCTGAAACGTGATTCTGCACAAGTAGTATTGAAGTAATGTTATCGTGTTTCCTTTCTGCTCATACAAAACTGTTTTTGTTTTGTTTTTGCTGAGGGGTAAAAGGTGCCTTTTTCTAGCTGCTCTGCCAAGTTCATACCTAAAGACTGTCAAAGCTGTGTTTGAGAGCAGAGCCATCATTGCTAGGAAGTTGCACAGAGACCCACACTGAGGAGGTTAGGTTAATCAAGTCTTCCCCCATAGCCTGGTGTGTTTCACTTCATGCGTTCTGATACGGCATTGTTCCTCACGAGGTTAGGTAGATCATAAGGGAATAGGAAATGACATCAAAGCAATGGTAGACTCCAGTTTGCAAACCTTTCTGTTGAATTGCACTTAGGCTACAAGCCTCTTGCTGTGGCTTTCAAAGAGGTTTGTTTGCTATATTGTATGTTCAAAGACAGGGAGAGGTCACCTTCTGTGATGAAAATGAATATTAACTTGGCAGCACTTGACAGGAAACTTGCTAAGACACTCACATCAGCATTTCTCCTTCCAGAGCTTCAGCTGCAGAATGAACATGAATGTTGGACTGAGCTACTGCGGTGCCGATGGTGAACGTTAACAGAAATGGGTCATGCTGCTCGAGATGCTGCTGGAAGCTGCTCAGGTGCTGTGGACGTGGTACGCACGTGTTGGTATACAACAGTACGGTTATCTTTTGACTTCAAGTAAACAGGGAAATTGTGAATTTTGATAATGTTGATGCTTAAGATTTAATCTAAATGTTAGAATGGAAAGTTTTCTTGGTTAACACAACTCCCTTAGAAAAGCTCTGTGTGTCTGCCTAGGAGCAATAAGATGGCATACTGCAAGGCGGTGTGCTTTCCACATCTCTGTAAGGAATTGGCAAACTTGTTCATGTTGTGGGATTAAAGAGTTTTTAGTTTAGTTCAACCAGTAGCAACTAGTATATTTATACCACTACCTACTTTATCAGTTTGATTTAAATATCATCAATAAGACTGTCTGAAACAATATGAAACATACTGAGTGGCTTGTTCATAATTATTTTTATTGATGATTGGATAAGTAGTCACACAAATTCTTTCAACAAAATCAGAATTTTAATGAATACTGGCTCAGTGTATGAACTTTAAAAACTAAACATTGTCTAAGGGATGTTTTACAGCTGTGCAGGATTTTTTAGAACATCGTATGAAGAGAAAATCTTTGTTTTTACATGACAGCAGAATTGTTGGATTTTCAAGTTGTAATTGAAGAATTTCATTAATGAATTTTCCATCTTTGCTGTGAAACCTATATTATAACATTTAGATACATACACCCCAATCAAATACTAGTCTAGAAGGAGTTCTGTTCCTGTTGGTCTTACTGCTGTTGCCCTTTGTCATGTCTTTTCTTAACCCATCATTTACATTGTTGTCATTACAGCTGGATATCATAATGTAGGCAGCTTGAAAGATTAATTTACTGTCTCCTCGGGATGTGCAACACATTGCTACTGATTAGACTAAACTCAGGACACTAGAATGTATCTGGTATTTTAGTAGACTTGAGAAAATAACTTCTAGTATTTTTGAAGACAAAGTGTAATTTGCAGAGTTATTATCTGGAGGAATTAGGAAAGGCAAGGCCCACATGAGCAATTTCTACTCTGACCTTTAAGCTGGTTTGATTTAAAGACGATTTGAAAGAAGTTCCCCTCACCACTCTTAGTGGAAAGTGCCTCTATATTTCAGACATATCCCGGGCCTTTAGCATTGGTTGTGATGACCAATGATGCCAATTAATATCTTTCATTAAAGCAAGGCTGTGAAGAAGGGCAAGCAGATGGACTGTGTATTTCACCCCCTGGTGCTGCACATGGGTCACATCTAGAAACCCCCCATATAAGCCGAAGGTTATCCTTACGTTAGGAGATGCTGCCACTGTGAGGAATCACCTGCATCTTTCCCTTACTCATTATTGTAAATGCAAAGCCCAGGAAGCTATTCAGTTTGCTTGGAAGCTGGTGGTAATTTTACTGCTATTCAGTGCATAGACTGGTAAAACTTACTCCAGCAATGTCTGGGTAGAAGGCTTGAAGTTCATTTAGTTTAGCTACTGAACAGATCTCTCCCAGATTCCTTTGCAGCCAGTCTTTGGTCCCAGTTGTTCCATCCTGGCATGCTGATCCTGTAAACAAAACAGACCCACAGAGTTAAAAGCCACAATGACTATACTGAAGGATGATGCATCCAGGCATCCTTCCTGTGACTAATTACATAGCCGCTAACGAAGAGTGGCTAATATTCCTCCTGTTGCGGATGCAGGGTCTGGTCTGCCCTCTGATTCACTTTCAGACAGGGGAAATCATTACACTAAATATAAACCTTATTTCTCTGCCTCTATCCCATTCATTCTATAATATCGTACCTCCTTGCGCCAGTATTCCCTGTAGCTTCAAAAGGAGAAGCAATTTCCCTTTCTGTTTCCCAGGGCTGTTGTGAACTTATGCAGAAGTGACTGAATTTCAGCGTTGGGAAGATGTGTGATTTTTAGGTGTAAACCATTAAATGTTTGGAGTATGAACAAATACTCCATACAAATACTAGTGCTTTACTGAGAGGTTATGTGTAGGCACCTTACCTGAGTCTCTGAACTGGGCTGTCAAATAGGCCTTCTGAAAATCATAAACAATGTGCTTCTTCCTTGCTGACAGTGCTGAGTAGACTCTGTCAATTGCTTCAATGCTGGGGAACAAACCACACAACAGATGATTTCCATGTGAGTGAGGCAGCACAGATGGGTCTAGTGGGGTGAGGAGAACTTCTTAATGCTGACGAACCAGGTGCTAATAGCTGGCCTATAGCATATGTAGTTGGCCTATAGCATGTAGCTAATGAGTTTTGTTTTCTGCTGGCTCATATCATTTATGGTGTGCTTGAGAGATAAAGACTAATATTTGGTATCCCTCTACAAGAAAATGCTGCAATTAGAGCAGGGTCGCTGACTGATTTTGATTATCTTCATGTTTATCACTGGGCGTAAAAAGCAGCTCTTGCCTGATCACTAAATGCTGATGCAAGAGTGACTGCCCACGTAGCTACGCGAGGCTGAAGCAGCTGCAGCCCTGCAGGCAGACACTCACAAAGCCTGGTAGTATGGGCACGGCATGCTGAGGGGCAGCAGCTCCAGCACTGTCGCGTTCACACTGGGGAGCAGGATGCGCAGTCTGTGCAGCCACGTAGATGTGTCTTCCAGGGACATGTCAGTAATTTGTGGGAAGAGGATCTCAGCTGCCATCATTAGCATCGTTTCTCGAACTTTAGCACTTCCAAGGAAATCAGAGCTCTGAGGAAGGAGGAAGAAATTGAAGGTGATGAGCAGAGCTGTTAGAAAGCCTTGAATGTTGAAGCTAAGCAGGAAAAGTGGTGAGGGAAAAATTGGCAAAGTAACCACAATTCCTCCTCTTTGCTGCTCCCCTCCCCTTCCTTCCTCTCCCTGTTTAACAATAAAAGTTGGGAATATGGCCCAACAGTGGCCTTGTTGGGGAATTGACCTTGGCAATTCAGGTTTTGTTTTGTCAGCAGAGTTGGACAACAAAGCAAGCCAGGTGCTTGAATTTCCTCTCTCTTGTACTCCCACAGCCACTGCTTTTGTTACAGCAGTCAGCAGAGTGGTCATGCTATGTATGAAATAAGGCTGGGGCATGCTCAGGCTTCTCTGCTTAACTTACTGTTAACTTATTTTACAAACAGCCTCTCACTCACTCATACACAAGTGTTTTAATGGATGTTACCAAGGTTAGGGGCCTGCTCCAAAACTTTTTGTTAGTCGTTAGGTTACCACAGATCAGCAGTAGAGAAGCCCTTGCTGTTTACATCCTGGCTCTTGGTTGGTGGTGGGTGTGCTTCTCAAAGTTCTCTGACGAAGAGCCTTTTACATTGGTCTGTGCACAGAAGTTAAGCCAGAGTAAGGGCTGGACTGAGGTCAAGATCGTGCTGGAGCAGGAGGAACTCCTTTCTGGCTCATCTTCCAGACTGACTTTGGGGGGGGCTGTGGGGGTCCCAGAGTTGGAAGTCTGAAAGTTCACCTCTGACCTGTTCTGCTCCCAAGGACTTGATTATTGCAGTCACTTGGATTACTCACCCTCAGGACAAAAGTGTTGAAGTCCTCTAGGAAGACGCTGAGGTACCGGAGAGGCTCTTCCTTGTTCCCAATTACTGCCAGGACCATCTGGATGGCTGAGGGGCTGTAGATGGTCTTGCTGTGAACAGACAGCTGGGCCAGTGCCTCAGCTGAGAAAAGGTCCAGGCAGTCGTGCTGAAGAGAGAAGAGAGAGCACAGTGAGGCCGGGAGACCGTTCAACAGCATTGTCCCTCTTCTCATCTGTATCAGCCCACCGGAGCTTTGACACACAAGGAACATTAGCTTCTCTCTGGATAAGGTTTCAGGCAACCAGCAGTGCTCAGTGTTTACTGGGAATAAATTTAACAGGAGTTGTTCTCTGCTGCTAGACGTGATTTATGAGAATGTTCTCAGCAGACCGTCTGTAATCTAATATCTGTTCTTCCTGTGTCTTATCGGCCACTGCTGCTGGGAGCTTGTCGTTGAAGTCCTTGTCTTCCTACGGAATTTATATTCCCCTGATAAGATGGTTATCTCCCAGAGGCTGTGCTTTTGACGCTATTTTAGCTTTAAAATTAACAAGAAGAAACTTAATGAGGAATGAAAATGGAAGCACATAGGAGACAATGAGCAACAAAGAAAATGAACTAATCCAATTGAACTCTGTTCCTGTCAGGTTGTTTCATGGCTAAGAATAAAATGCCAAATATTTTATATCCAGCCCTTACCCCGTGGAAGTTGCTCTTCAGCGTTACAAAATCTGAGTATGATCCAAAAGCAGCGAAATAACCAAAATACCGCAGCAGCCATTCCCTGTCTGCTGCAGTGCCTTGTGCACAGGGGGAACCTACAAAAAGAAAAGAAAAGCTTAGAAGATAAATCATCGCTTTTGCTGGATTGCTGAGGCATGTAGTACTGTGCGTCCCCACTGGCAGTGAAATATGCATTATAGTTAATGTTGCAAGCTCCCTGTGGTATCCAGGCCCTACCAGACGGGGCGGTAGCGTACTGGGGTTGCCAGATTCCTGCAATCTCAGCATGTTCTATTCTTATTCTTGATACAGCTGCTGCCTTTTCACCTTAGCTCTCTGTGCCATCTGAGGGAAAGTTTCAGTCCTCCGAAGAGGAGGATGGCATCTTTCTCTGACCAGTGTGCACTGAGGGGCTAAGGAGCAGGCTGAGGACTGAGGAGGAACTCTATTATGACTTCGAAGGAGATTCAGCACATTGATCCTCCAGGGAAGCAGCTTATCCAAAGGTAGAGAGGCTTTTCTGTCTGCTGTCTTCAGGAGTCCCTGGAAGCCTAGCATTGGTTGGGCAATTAACTGTCAGATTGCTAAAATGATTTTTAGCAATCATTTATTAAATCATAAAATGATTTTAAAATGGGTCTTTCCCATAGAAATCAGAACACATCTGCATGTCACCTGAAATCAAGGACGTTTTATGAAGTGACTGAATCTTACTGCCTTTCCATGTTCCTATATACCTGAAGACAAGCAGGTTCACACATCTATTACCTGAGTTCTGCAGCTGGAAGTGAAGAACTCTCTTTATGAAGGAGTAGATGTGCTCTGGGTTCTCAAAGTGTCCTTGGGCTTTGTGGTCATTCAGGATCTTCACTCTGCAGGACATGGACAGTCAGGGTGAGCCAGCCACAACCCAGTAATGCACAGCCACAGGGACAGAACCCACAGACCCCTCTGCTAGTGAATGCAGAGGTGGTAGGGCTGCATTCAGGGGGTATTTCTGCTCCCCTGAGTGCCAGGGAACAGACACGCTCATCAGAGTGCAACCGACATTGCTTCTTCAGTAGATTAGGCTTGGGTTTGTGTGGATTTGCAGGTGTATGTGAGTGAAGCAGTCTCTCCGCTTAGGATCTTCTGTTTGTGGCCTTAGTTGCAGTAGCAGCTAAGTAAGATCATAATGGTCAACACCAAATGAGAACCTCAGGTTTGGTACTGGTGGTTTGGGATAGTGGAAGTTGCTCTCCTCACCCAGTGGTTGGGCTTCCATCTTTACAGGCAAAGAGAGAAGGAAGAAGTGTGTCATGGAAGTGATAGTGGACTCGATACCTACATGGCTGCAATAGAGTCGCATGACATGTCGCTGGGTAAGAAGCCGAGATTCTGTGCATTGAGGCTGCTCAGGAAGAGCCCAAGCCGTCTTCCAAACCAGGCAACATAGTCCTCAGTGGAGAAGAGCTCAAATACTGTGCTTAAGTGACAGAAGATCTGCCCCAGGATGAATCGTCTCACATCACCATGAGGAAGCTGGGAGAGATTATGCTTCAACCAAAAGAAGATGACACAGTTAAAAGTGTGCATTGCAGCTAATGTTAAAGGATACAGGTGGGACTGGTAAAATGCAGTCAAACTGAGGGCCAAGGAATACGCTGCAGCCCTGAGATAACACTGCTGGAGGCTCATCTTCAGACAAGATGATTTAATACATTTAATTTGCAAATGCAATGATTACACGCAGTTTTGGCAGTTGTGTGGCCAGCAGGTTTGTTGCAGCTAAGGGTGCAAGTACACCAATTGCTTGCATATCCTGCAGGTCTCCAGCATGTGGCTTAGGAGCACACGCTCCTGGGGGAATCCTCTGAGGGTGTTCATGGCCGTAGGTAATGAAGGCTACAGGTCTACGTGTTGTTTGAGCGAGGAGACTGTAATGCAGTGGCTGCACAATGACTCCATTCTTTTCCTGGGACTTTAGCTTTTGTGACAACACTGAAATTCGTGCAGGGTTAACCAGCAGCAGTATTGCACACGTCAGTGTGCACTTCACGTATAAACTGTTTTTTTCCCCAGCCTCTTGAACAGGAGGTGAAGTTGCTACCTGCTTTGCAGCTGCATTGAATGCATCCATGAAATCACCGACGGTGTGAGAGCTCAGAGAGCTGAAGACCTTGCCTGCTTTGTCCATGTCACGCAGGACATCGCTGGCCAGTGTGTAAGCTGCCAGTTGCTCTGGGCTGAGTCCTGCCACAGCATCAACCTGTGGGAAATCAAATGTTAAAAATACTGGCCTTGCCTTATGCTAGTAAGTATTTGCTAGCTGTGAAAGGCCATCCTGCCTGTCGGGCAGGATTATGGGCTTGCACTGGGCTCTGTCTTGCAGAGCTACTTACAAAGCTGAAGTCTGCCATCATGTCAGTCAGGTCTCTGTATGTAGCCAAGGAGCTGAAGGAGCCCAGGTTTGTTTGTAGCCAGCCCAAGCTTCCCCTGGTGTTCTCAATGCATGGACCACCTTTTAAACAAAGCATAGTTCATGGGTGGTATAGCCAGCAGCTCAGTACCCCACTTCTGCTGTGGGAATAATGTGACTGCCGATACAGGAGTTGCCCAGAATGTCTAGGTGCCTAAATCCCTCGGTGACACCAGCATCACTGAAGTGACTGATGCCCAATGTGTGCTTTTAGACCTGTAAGCACCTGGTAAAGGAAATAGCGTACCCATACCTTTCGGCAAAGGTGTAGGGATCACAGCATTAAATTTGGGAGATCCTGAGATACTGTGGTAATGGCAGCTAGAGAGGTACCAGCGATGGTCCAGATCTCAGCTGGTGAGCTGCCACTGCAGCGGGGAGCATGATTCACGCCAGGGCTTGTCCTAGCCTCAGGGAGGAGCACAGCTGCTTCTGCAGACACCTTTGTTCCCCTGCTCACTGTGATGAGCTATAAGGAGACAGTAGCTGACCTCTTCCAAATTTAATTGGATTTTCTCTTTTCATGGGTAAATGCCCAGAAGCTGATAATTTTGTGAGTATCTTACTGCTTCTGCCAGAGAGGCAGGGAAGTTACAGGAGGGAGAGAGTGCAGGACACCTTCAGCATACCTCCTTGAGAGGCCTTGGCAGACAGGTAGCTCTTTGCAAAGCTGTAAACATCCTGGTGGCTAGCAGGGGACATCTGTTGATAGCTGCTTTCTAGGCCACTCATTCTGTGAGAGAGAGGAAGGCAGGAGATTCATGATAGCACTTGAGCTTTGTTTTTGCTCAGTAGAGTCACCAAAAGTTTGTAACGTGGTTCTCCACAAGAAGTCTGCAGTTTATGGCCAGTTTTCTCAGTGGTAACCAAACTTCTTTCTTTGGATGAATTTGCATTGTTAAAAAAGCATCACTATGCCAAATTGATAGTTGGGCAGAGATGACACTGCTCTGAAACTGGAGCTGTGAGAGAGTGAAGCTGTTGGGAGTGAAAACAGGAAAGAAGGGTGGGCCTGGCTTCTGAAGAACCACAATGTAATTTAGTTTCTGCATTCGGACAGGTTCAAGCAGGGCAATGGGAATTCTCTTGCTCTGTGCAAAACCTGACATGAAAAGAAAAGGTAAAGTGAACGCAAGCAATTCAGTACTCACATAACTTGGTATATTCCACAAGGTATGTTCCTTGGGATAGCTGCAAGGGCAGGGGCATTTATGCTGCCCAACCACAAGGTGAGCTTGTTCTGGAACCAGTCCTTATACTGGGAGGTGCTAAAAGTAGGGAACTGGCCTTGGAGTTTGCGAAAGATTGCACTGCACATGGTGTCTCGGACTTGAACGTTCGCCAGGGATAGTAAGCCTTGCTGCAAAACAAAGCAGGTAAGAAGGAGGTCATCTGTGAGCAGAAACTGTTTCCCAGCTCTTGCCATAGCAAGTGTGTCGGTCTGAGTGCAATGAAGCATTTGAGAGGGGAACCAGCTTTGGGAAGATATCTTCTAGGTCCATATGGGCTGAGGCCCAGTACTTTCTGCAGAGCGCTGTTCTCACAGTTCACTGTTTGCTAAAACAACATCCCTGTAAGGAGGTGTGTTTCCCTGCAAGTGCAGAGCGAGGGGCAGTATCTCACCTGAGAAGCGGTAGCCACGAACTCGGCAACAAAGGCAGAGGCATCCAGAGCTGGCCTGCTCTCCAGGGAGACCAGGAGGGTTTCAACCATGTTGGTATCATCCAGGACTCCAGGGTCAAAAAATACATGGGCAAGCTGTGTTGCAGTGAGATTGTCCCTTACATCGAACTGCAAAACCAGTGGACATGATCAGAGAGATGTAAAGTACTGCTAACAGGCAGAGACCCAAGCCATAGAGTTGGCTGGATTCCCTGCGTTGGGAAGAAGAGTTCTGCTATAGCTGGGCCAGTGATTATTTACTGAATGAGATCCTCTAGGAGCGTGCTCAGCCTCATGCATGCTAGGAGCTGTAGTAGAGCAGGATGCTAAACCTCAGAGTTTTGCCTTTGCTCAGGTCTGAATTAGAAAACAAACTAACCCCGTTGAAATCTGTCATTAAGGTGGTGAAATCTTCATAACGAGCGTTGGCCGCGAATGCCCCCAAGTTCTTTTGCAGCCAGTCCAGGCTTGTTTCCTGTCCCAAAGCACACGCAGAGCCTGCAGCACAGGAGAGCAAGAGAGCATCACCGTCCTTCCCTCGTCATTTGCTAGAATGCATGGCAATGCTATACCTCAGTTTAGATTTTGGTTCATGTTACCTGTCGTGGTTTGTTGGCTTTCAAGGAAGGTCAGCAAAGTGCTACAGATGCCTTGCTGATTCATGGGCAGCAGGGACATGTATGCCTGGCTCAAGGAGGACACACTGTGGAAGGAAATCACATGGGAAAGATTTAGTTCCTGCTTCCCAGCTGGTATCATGATACCGTAGATAGGAGGCGTGTTACTTCAGAATGAGCACAGTTTCGTGAAACGAAAGAGGAAGAGAAGGCCTACTTATTATAAAATGGCATAGTGCTTTGTTTCTTCCTGACTATATATGTGAAAGACTGGACTGCCAATGGCATTTGAGAAGTTGTCTAGTTGGTGCCCTAGGGCAGGATTAGCTCTCTGCAGATGTGTCTAGGCTCTTGTCAAAAGACCTTAGAGACTGTGAAAGTACAGCCTCCCCTAGTGATCTATTTGTGTGCTTCATGAATCAGTTAACTCCCTGAACAGCTCATGAAATGGGTAATTAGCCTCACTCCCTGTGTTGCCAAATTCTTTTCAGAGTTTTCTGAATAGCTAATGTAAACTGCTAGATTCTGAACCATGTCAGAGATAGAGAAGTCCCATACGGATGCAAAAAAGCAGTGCTGTGCCATGCCAGTAGATGAGAAGCGAGTGGTGCTGTGCCACCACGTGAGAATAAAGTTGTGCCACAAAAGGGAAATTCAGGACCAGATTGGAAATATCTGTTCTGGGCCCAGCCCTACTGTTTGTTTTCCTGCATCTTTCTGGGTCAAAGCAGGACTGTTGCTGGCAGCATGTTCTTTCCTGCTTTGCATGGCCCAGACGTGACTGTCTGTGTGATTTCCTTCCAGTGTTGCCCTTTGGAATTTATTCCTCAGCTTAATCTATTTCATTAGCCAGGATATTTCCTCTCAGTTCTTCGTGATACTTATTCATCTTATTGCTCCTAGTTGCACTATTTTACAAATAGGTAAAATCTGTTTAATAGAAATTCTAATTTGTACTGTATTAGCAAATGTTTTTGTGCTTTTGCACAGTTTTATTAAAAAGAACAAAGATCTGGCCCTTTTGTTTGCCTAATGAGCATTTCTGTAAATAATGCTCTGTTGCACAGATGTTCTTCAGCACAATGCTGCCCTGCAATTCCTTGCTGTTTCCTAACCCCTGTTTTTATTTTGCACATGGTAAAGAGGATGCCTCTGTTGTGTACTCACAGAGCTCTGAAACTATCACAACCAGAAACGTGGGACAGGAAGAGTTCGATGTCCTCCGTGCCAGCACTTGGCAGTAGCAGTGCGAGTCTTGCAAGCAAACGAGTCCATTCAGCAGGACTGAAAGCTGGGAAATCTGCCTCCATGTCTCCCACGAACTGGGTGAGCATCTTTTTCCTCACATTGTTATTCTTAATGGTGGTTATTGCCAGCTGAAAGAGAGAGGTAATACGCATCTGTGGAAAGGCAGGGTTAGAAAGTACTCCAGTGCAAAGCCACAAAAGAGTAGCATTGTAGGAAACGACTTTAAGTGAGTCCCAGAGAAGGGAAGTTGCATCTTAGACGTGCCCTGTGACCTTGCCATATGGGCAGCCAGCATCAGGGGACAGCTCTTGGGGTGTCAGCAGGTGTCCCTGCATGGTGCAGGCTCCCCCACTGCAGTGCTCACTGAAAGCACTGCATGCTGTGTGCACGCTGGCCACGTGTGACCACACAAGCACAGGCTGGCACACATGCAGGGGGAGAAGTGGCTCTGAGAATCAGCTTCCTCCACAAGGCCACAGAGCACAGATCATGAGGTTTGGTAGTTCTGTTTGGTACAACCTTGGTGTTGCTACGAGTGCCACTTCAGTATCAACCAGCCATCAAGTCTTGGGCACTGATGTTTGAATACTTTGGGCCAAACAGCCATGATGAGAGCTTGTATGTGTTATATTTTGTTGGAGTTGTTTGTACTTTGAGACAAAATCTCAGAAACCTTCTTTGAGGGTGTCTTTAAGATTCTGGATAGTTGAGGTCTGCATTGAATGGGCTTACACTGAACTTGCAGTGCTAATACCCTTACCTGGGCTGCCTCTCTGTTGAATTGGTCTAAATACTGTAAGATTTCTGCTGATGGTTTGTTGTGTAGTTTTGCAAGAATCTGACACATCTCTTCCTCCTCATTAATGGCATCAGATGCAAGCGTCAGGGATGCTAGTTGTCTTGGGGACAATTTGTCCAAGACATCCTTCTGTGGAAAGGACACAAAGCAGATGGCAATCTTTTTAAGCATGTCAGAGTGATTTGTGAATGCTAGCGTTCCAAGAAGACTCAGGACAAAATTTGCAAGGCTGGAATATCCACAGGGCTTGTGAAGTCCTTTTTCCATCAGGGTATGCACTATCCCATTTCTAAATGTTAATGTAGCTCCGCAAGTGCCACTAGCCAGTGAAAAGCAGTAAAAATGTTTGTGATAATTGGACACTAATGCCGGAGTACTGCTTTTTCTAAGGGAAATGACCCATAACCTCCCGTGCTGCCTGGAGCATAAAGGCACTGCAAATGCTAGCAAAGTTAAGACTGTTTCGTGGTGGAACACCACCATGTTCTCACAGTGGATATTAGTGAGGGAAAAAAAAATACTTACTCCCATGAAGCGTTTGTTCCAAGTGACTAAGTCCTGATACTCAGCATATTTGCTAAAGTTTCCAAGATTTACATCCAGCCAGTTCTGAGTACTTTGGGTTGCACTGCCACATGCAACACCTGGAAAAATAAGGACACTGGGAATGATGGGGACTAGATATCTTAGTCACTGTTGCAGATTCCCATTAAACCTTTATAAATAACGGAATACTCTGGATTCACATTGGTATGAAAGAGACCAGAACTTCTGTTATTAAGTAATAACATTTTTGTGCTGTTACCTAAATATACATATATCTATATTTAAATCTTTAACTGTGTTGGACAACCTAATGTTGTGGCCAGCAATGGTGAAACTTACTAGTGAGCCATTGAAAATACAGGAGGAGTTGTGAGAATCCTATCAGTAACAGGAAATGGCTGTAGTGTTGGAGCAACAATGTAAGTATATGCTTTCTTTCCCTTTGTTGACATTAAGAGCATCTCAGACATTACTACAGGAATTTCAGCTGTTTCTCAAGCCCAGAGTGTGCTGGAAAGCTTTCCAAGGACATTCTCAAATTAAAGCTTTTTATACCATTACCTGATTTGACTTTTGATGTCAAGAAGGTTTTACAGAATCCAAAAACGTGGGGAATGTTTTCTGTGGGGATAGCAGCATAGATTTTGTTGAAACCCTTCAACCTGCAGGAAGGAATGTCAGAATGTTCATGGGAAGTATTTTAATTTAATCAGAACTGAATTGTCCAATAACAAAAAAATTTTCCATTAGAAAAATTTCAACAGCTTTCATCATTATTAATTATTACAAGACCTTATCGCAGTTACTTAGGAAGTAACTGCAAAGTATTTTCAGATCAGACTGAACATAGCCTACCTATGTGGTAAGGCCATTTTTATTTAAAGAAAAAAAACCAGCATGCTCTCTGTTTGATACAATTGCTTAAGATAAAGGTCACAGAATTGCTGAGGGTGCTCTAAAAACTTGTTGAGCTTCAGTGTGTTTTGCATGTAAGCCTGAAAAAGCTGAGAGTTTTACTGTGGTTACTTCAGCTTGTGAGCAGGAGCATTACACCCTGCGTTAGGAATATGTGAATGTATTGTCGTAAAGTCATATTCAGCACAAGTAAATAGAAATTTTCAGTTAAGGTAAATGTATATGGGATGGATGACTCACATTTGCTGGTAAGAGTCACATGAAATACTGACAGGTATCCCTGCGACAATTGTCTCATTCACTGCATGCAGCACGTTTTGCAGAGTGTCTTGAAACCAGTCAGCAAAGTCATCAGCTCTCATTCTGGGAAAACTGGGAGCTATTTTATGCAAGGCACTGCTTAGCAGGAGATGGGCAAGGTTGCTGTTCTGGAGCTCCACCTGCAATCACACAATACCATTTCAGTATAGTTGACATGTAATTTATCATGCTAAGCCTTCCCCGGTTTACAATAGTGTTCAGGATTATTTCATATCTCTCCATTCACACGTGGGAAGTCACCGTAAAGGTGACGGGGTTAGTAGCGTCGAGTGAAGGACCCAAGTAGGGAGCTCTTGGAAAGAGTATGTAGTGCTTGTTCTTGAATGGATCTGTTTTCCCTGAGCTATACTCAGATCTCTTCCTATCACATCCTGCTATGGCTCAGTGTAGCCCTTGGAGGAAGAGTTGCTTTGTGTCTGGCCAGAAAACCAGAAGATTGCTGCAACCCCAGGGCTTTAAGGAACAGCTATCGAAGGATTTGTCCTGGAGCCTTGGTTCAGGCAGGTTTTCCTCTGATGACTGAGTGAAGGTGTAGGATGAGCCCTTCTTTTCTGTGGTCAGGACTGGGGTTTGAGTATCAGACATCAGTAGGCATTGATTCAAGTAGCTGCAGTGTTTGGGTGGAGAAGTTCTGGAGCACAAGAGGGGAAGTTACCGGTGCCATGTTGTTCAGCGTGGCAAAGAACTTAGCAAGATCTGATGGCTTGTGCAGGCTGTCCATGATGGTGATGACACTTGTTTCATCTGCCAGAGCCCCTGTTTCCAGTGTTAATTGTGCCAGCTGAGCTGGTGACAGGTTTTCCAGAGCTGACATCTGAAAAGAATCACAGAAACACCTGTATATTTATAACAGAGATCACTGTTAATGCTGTGGCAAGAAGCTACAGATCAGCTGTGTTTGTGTAGAGAGGAGCCAACAATGCTCAGGTACAGCAAACTTCAGAATGTGACCTACCCCATTGAAATTTGGATTGAGTGAAGAAAACTCATGCAGAGTGGCGTAAACACTGAAATGGCCATAGTTGGCTGCTATCCATGTGCTACTATTTGCTTTTGGGGAACAGGTGACACCTGAAACACAGAAAAGCCCGCATTCAGTAAACCAGTCTGCAGTTCCCTGAGCTGTTGGTTAGCCTGGAAACAAGGCCTGTCTAGTGATGGGCAGGAGAGGGAGGAACATCAGGTCCACCTCAGCAGGGTTCAGCACGATGTTAGAGTGAGGGGAGCAAGCTCAGTACTTCAGAAAGCATTTTGTTGTCTGTTGCCTAATTTGTGTTAGGACTCTTATACCACTGTCCATCACTGTAGCATCTAGGGACTTAAAATGTAAAATTAATAACAGGATCCTAATGGTCTTCACAGAGAGTCTCGCACTTCCCTTTTTGCAGTTAAAACACTGTGTATAGCTGGTAGGTTAGAAGACTGCAACACAGGAAGTATTTGCCAAGCACAAAGGTGGAATTCTACAGCAGGGGAGAAAAAGAAAAGCTTTTGAGCAGTGTGTGCGTGCTTACTTTGAGTGTTACGGTAGATCTCCAGAAAGTTGTGTATTCTGTGATATATGGAGAGTCTCTGCTCGTCTGTGTAATGCTCATACACTCTGTCCATTGCATGCACACTGTGTCAATACAAGAGCAGAAGTAGGTTATGGGCCAAACATCTACAGAGAGCACTTTCCCTTTGGAGGAAAAATTCAGGTGCATACAAAGTGTGAGCTGAAAGTACTAGTTTCAGTAAAACTGAAATGTTTAATTTGATCTAAATCAAAGTGTTCCTTTTCCTCCCTGTTCCTTTGGTAACCTCTTGAAATATACAAAGAAGATATACTCAGACATGTGATGCTAATCTGATAAATGGTTTTGGTTGATGCAGAACTGTTGGGAAGCTCAGTACACTAAAAGCAGTGAGATGTTAAATACTCTGGGAAGAGAGGCCCTGCTGGTTTGACAGGGGTAGCAAGAACTCAGCCACCCTTGGGGAAGCTGGCTGGTCACGACTCACAGGTTTTGATGAGACTGACAGTCGATATTCAGGGGTAGGAGCCGCAGAGAGTTGGCATTCATGGCTGGCAGGAATAGCTGCAGCTCTGAACCAAACCAGAAGTCATATTCATTGGCTGTAAAAGTGCTGAACGGTAAAGATGTAAAAAGCAAATCGAAGAGCTGCTCACGAATCCGGGCGTCAGGAAGGATAGTGAGATCCCTCTGGAAACACAAGCAACATGCAAAGATTGATTTTAGTGATTACTGCTTTCCACAGGCAAATTAAACGGGCTAGTTAGTGTCAAGAGAGGTTTCCTCTTCTCCCCATCACGTGGCATGCAGTTTTCAGGAAAGCCACCACTGTTTTAGCATGAATCCACAGCAGTGCAATACAGTTCAACACCGGAGTAATGAATTCTGGAACTGAATGAGATTATTACTTCAGTGATAATTAATGAAGTAACTGTTCTCTACATTTTCCAGTAGAAAAGCCATTTGACCACAGCCTCAGCTGATGAAGATTGTTATTCCTCTTCCTAAGAGATGAGTGCTGAGTTAAAGGGAAAGCAACATACTAAATAAACATTGTGGGAGAAAATAAATAACCTTTTTAAATGAGTAGGTGTCTGCAGTCACCCATAACATGCGTAAGAATAATCACTTCTTCTGGATACTCCTCTGTGAAGCCCAGGCATGTGAGCACTAACGCAGTGGTCTAGAGCCCAGGGTCTACACAGCTCTGAGAATGAGTTTGGCTCTGTTGTGGCAGTTTTAGTATTTCTGGGACTTGCAGCAGGAGGCTCTTTTCTGGAGCGGGAGCATTTACCATACCTGTTCTGCTGCAGCATTCAGCCCCTTGATGAATGCAGTGAGCTCCGCAAAGGAGCGTTTCTCCATCTCCAGCAAAATCTGGACAGCAAGGCGCTCCCTCTTAAAAGCGTTTGTGAGGACTGTCATCTCTCCTATTTGTCTGGCGGACAGAAGGTCGAGAACTTCATACTAATGAGGAAAACACAGCAGAAAGAATACAGACTTAGAAGGCCGTTTGTTTGTCTACTAGCTACAGTTCTCAGCTGTGAACATAGTTCATTGTTTATGATTCTGACTGGTAATGACTCATCAGATAGAGTCCTAAAGCCACCTGAATGTCCCCACTGTGCCACACAGCATCATGCGAGAGCATTCTCTAGCCTGGGTGAATAAAAACCATATTATGTCCTAACGCAGACGACTGAGGGTAATGCTAATCATCAGCCGTTCTAGATGAGTAGTGTAACAGCAGTTCTGTTCTCATTGCTAATCACACAACTGACTCTACTGCAGTTTTAAAAACCTGTATAGTAATGAGTACTGCAGAGGAGTGGAAAGTGTTAGGCTGAAAAGTACCCCTACTTGATTGTTACTCTTACATTAAATCTGTGGAAGAATCATGAACTGCATTTAATACTAAAAGCCCAGAGGAAGTCCTCCTGATTTCTTTGGCAAGGATCTTCTCTTGGGGCTAGTTATGGAAGAGAATAAACCTCATCCATGTTCAGCCTCTGAGAAGCATTCAAATTCAACTTTTGATGCCTTTTCAGAGCTGAGTATGGAAACCTTGGAAGAAAAGGCTCTCTGTGAGATTCCTAAATAATCATGGTTTTGACTTGGTTTCTGGTCTTGGTGTGGCAGTGTTGGTAGAAACAAGTGTAAGAGGATTATAATCTGAAAGGGCTGTCTGAAGGTTATAACAAAAAAAAGAATGTTTCATACCATATTTTTGACAAACTAAAGATGAGTTATTATCAGGACTGAAAGACAGCTCCACATTTATAAATAATCTGTGGAATTTTGTGGTCAGAGCTGTGCATGTTCTTACCCCGTTGAAGTCCTTGTAGAAGTCAGTGAGGTCGCTGTAAGGAGCAAAATGTAAGAATCTGTAGAAGATAAGTTCCAGGAAACTTCGGCTGCTGGTGTATGTGTCAGGAAATACCTTATCTGAGAAAGTACAAAAAGTCTGTCAGTACCTTGTAGTAAATGATCTTTTTTTTGTCAGTGCTCTAAAGAATGGCTGAAAACCGTGTCTGCAGCCTACACTGTGCCTCAGTCCTGGGCAGTGGCAGACACAGGGCATTTGGCACGCAGAGAGCTTAGGAGAGCCGTGGGTGACGGGCAGGGCTGGGTCCCGCTGGTTGCGGGGCCGGTTTGAGCACAGCGAGCTGCTGCTTGCTGTGCGGTTCTGGCGGATACTGGGGGTGCCTGGGGGGATGTTACCGGGAGAGCTGTGGTGCCGGGGAGTTGTGGAAGAGAAGAGATGCCCAAGTGTTTTGGTGCCGTGACTGTAAGCTGCAATCAGCGCTTGATGTTTCATAGGAAAACCAGTACTCTGCTCCAGGAAGCCTAATGCCTGAGAGGCTCCTGTCCTCTCCAACCCCAGGAGGGACAGGTAGCTGGCAGAAACTTTAGCACGGATGTTACAAACAGCTACAATTCAAATACACCATGGAGCATCCCAGAAAGCAGACTGGTACCTGACAAAGTTAGCTGAGATTCCAGGATCGTTTTGATGAAGAAGTAGATAGCGTGGGATGTGTTCTGTGGGAGCTCTGGGAAGACGTTATCTAGGCCTCGCACTCTGCAAGGGTCAAGAAATAAGATATCAGACTGATACTGCAGAGGCTTGTAATAAATAAAGTAATAAAGTTATGATAATAAGTAGTGTAAGTCTTGCCTCGGCTGTAATACAGAACAGCAACAGTGGTAATACAAGAAGCACAGAATGTACGGGCTTTATAAGCCACGCGAGAGTTGGCATACACCTTCCTCGTACAGAGTACTGCTGTCCCACTTGGAGCAGGGAACAAAAGGGGTGGAGGGTATGTGAAGACACCTGCACAGTACATGTATACGTGGAAAATGCTGCCTCAGTCTTCTTTACTGAAAAAATGAAGTTGAGACTCTTCTTTTAAAATCCAGGTGAAATGCTAGCACTTACTGCTGCTGGGAAAGAAGCTCCTAAAATGTGCACTGCTTCTCCTGCCAGAGTTGTCCTGCAGCAGGAGTCAGACAGGCAGCACTCCTCATCGTGTGGTACTCACATGGCTGTGTAGGCTGGGAAGCTGAGGTCCCCTGGGATTAACTCAAGCAGATCTATGTTTATGCTGGGCAAGAGGAATCGTAGGTTCTCCAGGAACCAGAATTCATAGTCAAGGTCAGCAAATTTATAGAAGTGCTTGGAAAGGTCTGTGAAGAGCGTTGTCAGCATTTCCTTCCTTACTTCATCATTTCGGATGCCCACAGTACCTTCCTGTGGGGAGTGAAAATGTCTGTTACTTGGGAGCTCTTTGGTGGTGGCACGGTGTGGGAGGTGATGATTCCCTTTCATCAGCATTCTTGTTTTACATGGCACCACGAGCAGGACTTTCTCACGCATGAAGTACCTGAGAATCCCTGCCTTTTAAAAGCAGTTTTAAAGTGGAAAAATGTTTATAATGAAATTTAGAATACCTGTGTCAGAGCCAGATTGAACTTCATCAGGAATTCACTCATTTTAGGCTCTGAGATTTTGGAATTTTCACCCCTCAGGGCATTCAGGACGTCCTGCATTGTGGTCACGTTGACCAGTGCATCAGAAGTCAGAGCATATTCCACCAGCTGTTCGATGCTCAGCACATCCAGAATTTTGGCCTAGGAAATACTAATGTCAGCCACTGAAGATAAGCTTATCCACTCTCCACTAGAACTAGCTGAAATATTTTTCACCATTTTCCCACTTTTCAGTTTGTAAATTGCATGTGTATGGGTCATGATTTGTAGAGGTTTGCTTATATCCTGAAATTATTTCTCAGATCCCAGGCAAAGCTATTTCAGTATGGGGAAGAGTTTCAAAATGTTGGCGTATATTTTTGTTTTGGCTATCTGAGGATCTGTTCAAAATTGGAGCTTCTTTCAATGGCCTGTTAGTTGAAACCATATTGTTATTTCTGGTTTTAGAGTTGCTGAGTAGAAGTGGGAATATACTCAATTACAAATTTTGAAATTAAATCCTTCAGTACTTTCAATTATATGATAAACATTTCTGGAAGCTCCAGTTACCCCTATGCCCTTACTGTAGAGATCGTACATACAGGGTTGAAATTGCTGTTGATTGCTCTGACTTCCTGGAGGGCTATATCGTGGAAGAAAGATTTCCAGGTGATCTGTATCCATTCAGTAGTGGATTCGGCTAGAGCATCTAAGTGGGAAAAAGATGCAGTGACTCTCAGGGAATTACCCACCACAGTATGTCCTTCTTTTTAAACAGTACAGTTATCATAGAGAAGTGGAAAACTCAGACCCCAGTGGGCTGAAAGAATAGCAGCTAGTTACTGATACATTGCAGTGTCGCTTCTAGCTCAAGAGAGGTCTGAGACACAGATGACCTCAAAATCAGGGAAAAGTAAAAGGGAAATACCAGATTATCCTGGTTAGGTTCCTTTACTCTTCCCTAGACATACACTCCTGACTAGTGCTGCAGGTCGGATGCTGGACTAGATGGGATTTGCATTTTTTCAAAGGGAAGGGAGACTTTATACCTTGAGAAAGTAAAATCAATGTGCAATAAATAGCAATAGAGAGAAAAGACAGAAAAATGAGGATCTTTAGATCAGGTCAAAATACCAGAGAAATCCCTTAATCCTTATTTTTACACTTTCCAGAAATATATATCGTATCTTGAGACAGTCACCAGAGATCAGCAAGGCATCCTGGTGGGAGGTGGCATTGGAAAGACAGAGTTTTTCCACTTGGACAGCCCTCTAGTCCAAGGACAGCACACTGGTGCTTGCCTTTGTGTGCAAGTCTACATTGCTGTGGTTTAAGACATCCTGGAAGTCTACCAACTGAGCCTGTGCTTTCCTGGAAGAATCTATTAGCAGAGCCAGCCGGGATGTGTGGCTTCCTGGTGTTACCTTGCAAGATCTTGAGGTTCTGTGCAATCCAGAGTGCTACGTCTCTTCTAGAGGACTCGGTCATGTATTCATAATTGTTATCAAGCGCAGCAACGCTGGGTGGACAAAAAGAAGGACCCGTGTGAAATATACGGAAAGGCAGACTTTTCCTAACTTCTAATGGGAGCCTTGGACAAGAAGAACAGTCTCTTCTCCAGTATACTGTGGCCTGTTCCTTCACCTGGAAATTTCTGCTGAGGGACTTAAGACACTCTGCCCCTATTGTACGAATAACATTGGTATTCCAAGGCCCAGATTTGATAGAGCCCAACTCTGTTGTGGGAAAGAGCTGTGAAAAGGTACGCATCCTGGAGCCATCCAGGCTGACAGCACCTCATTTGTCCTAAGCAATGTCTTTCAGATTCAGCCTGGCTCCATGAGGACGTGTTGCCCTGTTTACTCGCTGATAAGATGTCCCAGCAATGCCCAGAAGACTTACATAGCAACTAAGGAGTGATAATCCTGTGGCATAACAAGGGCAAGTGTTGACTCATTGATGACAGGACTCAGGAAGTACAGCTCATTTTGGAAGGTTGTGTTCCAGTCAGCAGCAGTGTATGTCTTCATTTGCTCAGACATACTGGTCAGGCACTGCAGGAGGAGCAGCCGTGCGATGTCATCGTTTGGCAGGACTGTGATCTTATCCTGGAAAATGGTATGTGATGAGCACATTGGTACTAGGGAAATCAGAAATGCAATACTACATTGGCGCTGGGGAGGAAGCTCCTCAAGTGGTTTTCTAGGCCAGAATCTTGATGAATTCGAAATGCAAGTGAAAAATACTCTGGAGGGTGCAGTCTGTGTCAGTGAAAGGACCTGATGCTTACAGATGTTTGTAGATTACTATTTTAACAATGTGCTTTCAAAATTATAGTATTTGCAAAGCCATTTCCCCAACTAATAACTTAAGAAGTCAAGTATCTGCAGGGGAGATGGAGATTGTGGAGAACATCGTCAGTGTCTACCGTGGTTGCAGCCTTGGTGAACTGTGTCAGAATCATCTGAACATCCTCAGCTTCACTTTTCTGGAAGAACTGGACAAGCTGAACTGCTGCATCCATACGGGTCAGTGTGTCTGAGTATACCATCATGTCACCAATCTGAGTGGGAGTGAGGAGGTCCAAAATCGCATACTGGAGAAAGACAGGAATTGAATTCTGTTACCCCATACCTGGACAATTTCATTTCCATCCTTTCTGGCACACCCTCTCTTGAGTGCAAAGGCAGCCTGGATGCATACAGACTTACCGCATCGAAAGGTTGGTGGTAGAGTGAAACCAGTTGAGTGTAAGGTGCTGCTGTGCAGAATTTTCCAAAGAACTGTAATAACCAGTCTCTAGTTGTGGTTTGGGTGTAGCAGGCAGGACCTATGGTAAGGGCACAGAAAAACAGGTAAAACGGGAGAGTAGATTCTGAATTCAAATACACATCAGTATCCACTACTGCCAGAGCACCCAGAAGGCAAAGGGAAGGCTTAAAGTCATTGACTTGGATGGCTTCTGTATCAGTCCTCCCGTGGCATGCTCTGCCCTGTGTTTTATTTTCATAGTGTGAACAGGAATGAATTCTGAGAATCACCTGTTACTTAATCAAGCAGTTTGGAAGGTGTTGAGCAAGCAAGAGACTGATTAGGTCTGACGCACAACTTGCAGAGAGTGACAGGGCTCATAGAGAATTAGCTGAATTAATAGGTATTACCTGTGAGCTCAGACTGCTGGGTGAGAAAAGACACGATGTAGTTATATACATCCCTTTTGCCAGCTGCAGGGATTTCAGAGAAGACTGTATTGATTCCAGCGATTCTGTAGAAGAAAGACACCTGGAATGAGTGAAGGACTGTTGGGAGTCAACCCTGTCTGCTGAGTAGCTCTCATGAAGTATTTTGGGGTTGTTCTCTCTGGCTGCCCTAAAAAAGAAGAATCAAAATAAAGGATTGAAAGCCTGGTTTCGTTGTTGCCTGGGGAGTTTGACATTGGTTTTATTGGAGGCAAAGTGAATCCAAGTTGAGGTCTTCTAAACATCTCGTCCCAGTAAAAGGTTTGAGTTCAATTAATACCTGAATTCAGTAGCTTGTGGGCTAATACATAAATAAAAGTGATGTGACTTGCCAAGAGATACAAGACAAATGAGTGAAAGGACTAGGAGTAACTATCTCCCAGCCTCGTTGCGTAACTGTGGCACCATGTTCCCTCCTCCTGAAGTCCATGCACTGCACCAAATTATTGTTTTACTAAAAGGTTTAAATGTCAAGCAGTGTGAAACAGCCTCAGATAGGGTGACCGTGACTCACAGAGATTTGTAGGAACTGCAGGACATGGTATTGGGGATGTCCTGAAGGATGGTGGCATGAATGCCTGGCAGAACAGCCACGAGCCTCTTCTGAAACCAGACTTGGTAGTCGTCATCTGTAAAGGTGGGGAGTGCAGAATGAAGCTGCTCCACTGTTCTGGCTAACATAGTGCGCTTGACTGCCATGGAGATATTGAAGGTGTTGGCAAAAGCCTGCAGCAGGAACAGGGAATGCAACTGTAAGGCTCTAGGAGGATATTTGAAAACCAAGCTGAGAATATTTCTTGGCAATGCAATTTCTATTTCTACCCCATCAATATCAGCGAATCATGCAACACCTGTAAGGATTTTACAGCGTTATAACAGTGCAGCCAAGACCTGACTATTATGAAGCATCAGGTTACACATGTGCAAAAGTTCCTGCAAAATCAGCATGCAACACTCACCACATAACTCCTTCCTGGTCCTGAACCACTTGTGAGCTTCCCTAGCAAACCTCTTGTATCACCTTTCTTTTAGTCTAGGTTGCTGCATGTGGTAACATGGGGAGACTTCTGTCCCTCACAGATCTCTCCCACTGAGCCCCAGTAGCAGGCTGTTTGCAGTTACCTCCTCTAAAGCAGAGTTAAACTCATCCCAGTAAGCGGCCAACTCCTGGAGACCAGGCAGCTCGGTTAGTCTGTCAAAGATTCGTTCAATGTTAGCAGCAGAGCTGAGCACATTTTGGGACAGCGTTAACTGGGCAAGCTGGACGGCAGTCAGTTCCTCCAGGAGCGCCATCTGGAGCAGGAAGAGACAGAGAAAATGACTTATAAATGTACATTTGTATGTGCTTGAATTGGCTGTGTCGGCATGTGCATCTCTGCAGCTTTCCTGCATGCCTTGTCCTCGAGGTGACTTGGTTCTGGACTCCTTCTCCTCTGGCAGATGCAGGTCATGACATTTAATGTTCATGATGGAGTAACAACATGAGGCCAATATCAGTCCTGTTCTGTTCTATGTAGTCATGAAGTAAGACAGAGTCGTTGCACCAGAAGTGTTAGATTTTAATTTGAAAGATTTATTTCTGAAAGGCCAGTGGGAGAGTCTGGGTGTTTGCTTGGCTGAGGTGAGCTGGGTGGCTCTTGGAGCTCCCGTTGCGCTGAGTGACCCAGGATAGGCCTCTCGCATCCACGCTGTGGAAACCTCCCTCCAGTGGCCTGTGGCACTGGCTGCCATGGAAAGCAAGCCAAATTAGATAACGTTGGGAGGAATGGGTTAAAAGCAGAAGACTGGCAAGGAGGACGGGATCAGAGCAGAAGACTGGCGAGGAAGATTGTAAACATGGTCAAGTGACCTTGCAGCTGGGAATACGTAAAGTCTGGGGAGTAGTAATGTAGAAAAGCACATAAATTGTACCCACTGCTGTTTATGTTCTGTGTGTTTGGCAAGTAGCACATCTGTGTATAGATAACGGAGGTGTTTGGCAGACTCCGAGGTGCCCTATGAGATGCGCTTGAGCTCCCGGCCTTGGTACAGAGAAGATCAAAGAAGCACAGTGAGGATCGCAGCATGGTGTAAAAACTGCCTGCGCAATCCCTGATGAGCAGGCGTGAACAGCAGGCCGGTGATCTCCTAGCATGGACCGAGCTTAGCGGTGCCTGCGTCCCTGCTTCTGTGCCTCTGCCTGCGTGTCGCTTCGGGGATCCCCCAGTTGGCAAGGTAATGAAAATAAATAGACTCTGCATTTTAGCTGCGAGTCTGTGGTTGCTCCTGCTGCTGCCTGTGCTGACTCGCACAGATAGTCAGCTCTAAACCCTCCAAAGGCAAACAGCGAGTCTGGATCAGATATGGAGGTCCTGTCCGGGTGCTCTAGCTTTGCACCCTTCCTTTCTGCTGGGCATCGTGTTACAGCAACATGAACCAGTGTGTTGGGGGATTATTTGATCTGAAATGCAGGGGAAGAATCAGAAACTTTAGCTGGACTCTTCCTGTATCAGAGGGGAAAATCCTGGCTGTCCTGAGGAGGATGGAAAAGTTTCTATCGTTTCTAATTAAGGAGGAAAGGGCAGCATGTTTTCATTTCATGTTTGTTGTTCAAACTATTTTGTAATACTCTCTGACTCTTGGAGTATAAATCCCACGGTGATTTGCATGACTGTTTAAAAAGGAAATAGCAGTACTTTTGCTCTAGGATAGTAAAATGTCATGAGGTGTCTAAATCAGTAGTCTTACCCCAGTAAAGTTTTCATAGGCAGCAACAAAGTCTGTGATGTTAGCTATGGATCTGAATCTCCGAAAGTTAAGAGTCATCCAATCTTCAGCCATCTGACAGTCTAAAATGCAGCAATAACAAATTACTTATGTTTCAGTTTAAGACCCACAAAACATCAGATTATTCCAGGGTATTTATGGAAATGATAGAGAAAATATTTCCAATTATCATGTGTCTAAGCAGTGAATCAACCTGGTTTTAACCTAGTTGGCTCATGTCAGTGCAGTTCCTGGAAGACTTTCACAAAGCAGTGTCTAGTAATTTCATGGAAATCGGGACACTGCTGGTTGGTTACTTTCCAAATTTATTCCTTACAAACATTGATGGATGTTGAAAAGAAAATGTAATTCAATGGTTCAGTAAGTCCTAAAAACAGTTTGTGCTTGTAGGAAGGACACAACTCATCTTTAAAAATAAACAAATAAAAAATTGCCCCTCTCTTCAGTCAACGGGGAAATCTTGTGATGCTCCTTTACGGGGACAAGGGCTGCTCTCCATTTCATACTGGCGCAGTGGCACAAAGGTGGAGCTGGCTCACTGAGGCATGATCGGAGTGCAGCACTTACAGTCCACAAAATCCCTGGCTCCAAATTATTGAAAACTCACAGGCACAGGGGAAATCCACGTGTCAGCAAGGTCTGAGGGACACCAAGCACCTGAACAAAAAAGAGGGAAGGAAAGGCTCACCTAAGTGAGGAAGGGTTTGGACAATCCATTGGGTTATGTCAGTCTTCGTCTCTGTTGTCATGTCATCAAATGCATAGTCCAAACCTCTCACTCTGCAAGACAAGCAGAGGGAAGACGTGTCTCAGCATCAGTTATTTGCTGTGGCTGTTACAGATCCAAGTTAGTAACACTTTTAGCACAGACATTCAGAATTGTCTTCTCTGATGGGACAGATGAATTCACAACCTTTTCTCTCACTTGTCCATCAGATCCTTCTCCACAGCCGTAGTGACATTCTCCTTTGCAGTGCATGCAAATGAGAGAAACTGAGCTGGACTTAATACTTACATCGCTTGTAAGTGTGGGCAGTCTCTGACAGCGGGCAGTATCATTAATTCATCATGAGTGATGGAGCCTAGATACAAGGTCAGTGTCCCATTGAACAGGGATTCCAAGTCTGTTCTTGTCATTGAGGCAAAATGTGGCTTCAGGATCTGGAAAATGCCTTTGAGCATTATGTCACGAACTCTAGTGCTTGTTATGCTCTCCATGTGCATCTGGTGAGAAAAATAAATGGGAAGTGATGCAGTACTGGAGGGTGATGGAGATACTTATATTTGGGTCTCAGTCATTATGTACATTACAGTGGCTTTGTTCTTGCAGAAATGAAAGCAGATTTTGTCGTCATGATACAAGGCTGGGCAGTGTATCTGCTCTGTTTGGTTAAATGAAAATGTACTGTTTTTATTTCTTTCTGCTGCTTAATTTGAGAAACTCAATAATTCTACTTGTTTGGAATCATACCATTATATTGTTTTACAGAAATTTGCTTTGGAGAAATCTGTAGAGGATTGTGCAGTCGGTAGCAAGAGCAAATGAGAATGAGACCCAACAAGAAGAAGGATGGTGCCCATAGAAAATAGAATCTGCAACTGGAACAACTCTCCTACCTGTGCTGCAAGAGAATTAACTTCATGCAGAAAGGTGTGTAGTTCAGACACGTTCCGGGTTCGGAGGGTTTTCATAATCTCTGTAACATCTGTCTGTGCGCTGGCACTGGTGTTGTCGGTGAGGATACGGGACGTGATGAGCAGCTTTCCTAGCTGCACTGCAGTTAGCAAATCTGTCACCTCAAACTAAACAGGAAAGGGAAAGAATGTCATCCTAAAGGCAGCTAAATGCTCCCACCAGCCCTCGTCTTCTGAATGTGAGTGGCCACTCAGGAGCTTACAAATAACCCCAGGCCAAGGGCAGTGCCACAGTGCCATTGCAGAGCGGCGTATCGAAGCAGCCTTAGGGAAACCCACTGGGTGCTTTGCTCGGCGTGATACCTACTCCATTGAAGCTGGGGTTGAGGCGGAGGAAATCACTGTAGTCTGTGTAAATACTAGAGAATCCAAAGTTGTCCTCTAGCCAGTCTCGGCTGTTAGAAGTGGTGAATGTACAAGCTACTCCTGCAAGAGATAGCATGTTAGATGGTCAGAAGCTGACCGAGCCCATTGGCATGAGAGGGCAAGCTTGTATAACATGTCAGATGCTCATTTATGCAAGACAGCCAGACAAGCATGTGCCCCTGGAAAAATACCTCTCTCTAAAAGTAGATGAGGTAGAAATGGAGCTGTAGCCACAGCTGGATCTTGAAGAAGATCAGAGTGGCTGTAGAAATTAGGAAGTTGTGCCAGGAATGCAGATCAAGAGGCTGAAGTTTCATCCCAAGTTCTGATACTGGAGTCATCCCACTCTTCTGCAATTTAGCTTCACCATGCTGTACCATGGAGTATTTCTAGGATACTTCACCCAAAATAAATCAAGGATCTGTTTGTTTTTGTAAATTTTGTTGTAATCTTGAAGTTATGTATGTTATTGCTCATGTGTTGCTCAAAAGTAAAGTTTTAGTATTAAAGAGCTTAAAGGATTATAAGAGAAAGTAATGTACAGTAATCTGTTACCTTCTTTTGCTGCTTGCCCATTGAGAAAATCCATTCTGGCCTGGTATACAGCTCTCTGCGCATCAGGATCTAACTCATGGTGCACAGAATTCAATCCTTTATAGCTGTATGTTGGCAAAAATGAAATATGATTTCAGTCTTTCATATCAGGGTATTTGTGAGCCATGCATTACCAAAAAAAAAAATCTTTTAAGTCTAAGATAAATTTAGCCTTTTGTAACAATTTCATCAATTTGTTTGCTCACTTGTGAGGTTTATATTTAAAAGTGAACTATTTGTCATCTCCTTTGTTCTGTCACTGAAGACAAGGAATATCAAACCATTTTTAGAAGGGAGCCTTACTACTGAGCCAAGCTAATCTGAGCTTTTTGAGTCTGCAGCTCACAAGAAAATAAGTCAGGACATATTCCTAGTTTCAGCTCTTATTTGCAATGACTCATGAGTTTTATGAATTGTGCCACACTTTACAGCACTGGGAATCAAAGCCCTGGAAGAAACAACCTTTATCTTTTTATCTTACCTCCTAGGAGAAAAACAAGCATGGTAAAAAAAGCTAGTGAGAGAAAAGTATATTGGTTTTGTATCTTGTGGAAGATTAACATTCACTTAAGTGTTCAAGTGCTTTGTTCATATAGCACCTCTGCAAGTTTGGCTATTGCTAGTAGTTATTTTCATTGTTCTATACTGCTTTTTCTGGTGAGACGTAATGTCTTTTATCTTATGGTCATAATCTAAAAATGGCCATTCCAAAATCTGCAGGGTAACATTTGACAATACAATAAGAGAAGTGCTGCAGGGCCATTTCCAGGGTACTCTTAGCAGTGACAGGTAATAAAAACCTATAGCAGTCATAAGATCTGCTATGAGGAGCCACATTTACATATTATCTGTGCTAACTTTGTTTCTTAGCAAGTGCAGATGATGAGTGTACTCACATATCTTTGAAATCAGTGCAGCCTATTTTGGTTGGGAAGAGCCTTAATATATTTGCGTCAGTAACAGCCAGCATCCTTCTCAGTTTCACCTGAAACAAGTCTTTTAAGGAGGGTGAGCACAGATCTGGGAAGTTCTCACTGACTTTGGTTAAAATAGTTTCCAGCACAGAGTACAACACGTTGCGGTCAAGCGGAGGGGTCAGTGTGAAAGTCGATAGCTCGGTCAAGTAGTCTTCGAGGTAGAGGATGTTATTGTTGCTGAGGACTTGTGTGATGGCAGCAGCTAGGCTGCTGTTGGAGAACACGTTGCTGTGGACGGTAAGCTGGGCTAGCTGGCTGGCAGTGAGGACATCAAGGGCTGTAAACTGTGAATAGATAGGCATGGCTGAAGACCTGGTGCTAGAGTTAAACTACTGAACAAAGTGCCACACGAGATAAACTGTTCCATACGGCACTGTAGTTACCAGGTGGTTGAATATATGGTGTAAGTTTAGGAGGCAACATGTGGGTGTGGACTGCTGAAGATTGACTGTTCACTGGCCTGTAGCACTAACCACTGATACTACAATCCTTAGGCAAGTGAAAGTTTCAGTCACTATAGCCCCCTTCTCCTGTATTGCTTGTGTTCACAGCCCACTGGGTGAAGCAGCTGAAGGAAGCCCTATTTTCAAAGAGAATTCTTACCCCATCAAAGCTGTTCCAGCAAGAAGTGAGATCATTATATGATGCATAATTTCGGAAACTCTTCCAGTTGGTCAGTAGCCACTCTTTTGCTGAACTTTTTTCACAAACTAAGAAGATAAAATAATTTGTTATTTCTTGATGGATAGGTAAGGGTAGGTCTCCTTTTAGACCACGGGGATGGAAGAGGCTTGGAGGGAGAGTATTGGGAAAAATGACAGCGAGTTTGACTCAAAGAATATCACTAACTCTTACTGATCTCCTCTCCTGTAACACAATAGTTTGACCTGAGTTCAGAAAAGCTATTTAAATGAATTCATTGTGCTGCTGAAAGCACAAAATGTTATGAATAATTCTTGTTAAAGTGCTTTCTTGTCTGGTCATTTTAACAGCTAATCATTCTGCAAGTGTTAGATGCTAGTTAGTTAGTTATATGGGGATCTCTGTTGAGTCTTGCAATTGTACCAGGAATATTTGGACTGTAAATACAGATCACGAACCATGTGTGGTAAGGAATCTTCTAATCCAGTCAGCTACCAGTTGCCTTGTGCTGTTGTTCATCTCAGAATAAACAGTGTCCAGAGCTTGAACCCTAGAATTCAAAAGGGACAGATGAGACAAAAGTCATTGCCAGCTCCTGGTACGGATATCAGTTTGTTAGCTCATATTTCTTTTAATTTCCTTCTCTAAGTTGAACGTTAGAAATTCTCTCTGGGTGCATGATGGAAACAGATAACCCTTCACATTCTAAGCTGATTTTGTAGAGCCCTGTTCATACTCCAGCTGATTTCTTCACCTCCCCATCCTGCTTCATGTCTTCTTTCAAGTTTCTACCTGCCTCCGTTCATTGCCTTCAGCAACTCCTCTGTTCGGGAGAGGTTTCCAAGAAGTTCTGTCATTGAATATAATAATAATAGGTGCTATTTATGTCTAGTAGATATCTGCCTTCTCATATGGTTGGTATGCTTACAGCTATCTTCTGAACAGCCGTGAAGGTGTGTGAGGCACAGGTGAGTATTACGTATGGTTGCACCCTATACAAAAGGCTGTGCTTTGGTCATGTGACACTGAATCCAGTGAGCCCACTGCACTGACCAGACACTGGATTGCATTTGTCTCATTCTTTGCTGGCAGGTTTCAGAGAGTGGGCCCCGTGATTTCATTCTTTCATTTTTTTTCCATCCCTATCTTAACTATGCTGTGGATTGATCTTAATGGTATTAATTGGGAAAAGAGATAACTGGCAGGAAAATAGACATCAAAGTTCAAGTCTTAAAAAACACTGCTTAACAATGCAATGTATTTCTTGGTTCTATCAAACCACAGGCTCACGCATACCATCTAATTAGACCCTGAGCTTAGATCAGACGTACACTGTGGCCAGACCATCGCAAGTGACTGGAAGCTGTGCCATGCAGTCCAGGATGCTGGTGCCAATGGAGGGAAGGTAGGCATGCAGGGTCTCCTGGAACCAGGATGCCAGGAAACCTGCGTTTGCAACTTTAGGATCAGACTTCAGGACCTCCCATGCTGCATTTAACATAAAAGCTTTGGTGGCTGGTGCAATCTGGTCACTGAGGACCTGAAAACAAGACAACAAATGCTGAAAAACTGCTAAGTTGTTATGGGTATTACTGCAGTCTCTGGGTAGTGCCAAGACCAGAAACTTTTTGTGGTAGGTTCTGCACAAACGCTGGGACAAGAATTCTGTCCCTTCCCCAGGAACTTCAGGTTCGTTATCATCATGCTTGTCCAACTGTAAACAACTTAGCTCTTGAGAAGTTACCACCCTCAGATGTGATACAGCAATTGCCTATGTGCTTCTAATCCCCAGATGTGACCTCAAATTAGTTCATATAAACCACCTTGAAAATTATTCCTGAGAGTGGCTTGAGCAAACCTGTTTTCCTTGGTGCTGACAGTATTAGGAGCACAGACATGGCAAGAACTGTGTCCTGGCTGAAAGATAGTAACTCGTTTGGGTGGGCTCTGCTCTCTTCAACAGAAAGAACAAGTAAATGCAGGTAGAGAAGGAGAGGGAAAAGGTGTTCTTCAGCTGAGTAAGAATTAGGTAGATTCATCACCTTAGCAGCAAGAATTCTCTCTTGTTCTTGTTAAGGAGCATGGGAAAATAAAGTTTTCAGGAAGATTTGGAGGAGGATAAGGGAACAGAAGTCTGGTTTGTGCTGAAACTTGCTCTCACGTTATTGTGTAATCATAACAGCAACATACTAGAGACCTGGGGCCTCAGACTGCCAAGGTAATGATTGAATAGTCTCCAGTCATCTAGCAGCACGGGGGAAAAAACAGTCAAATACTCAAGCAGCTGTGGATGTAGCCCAAGCTAAAGAGCCCCTGTTATTATCTGAAGAGGGAGCAGCTGGTGGTCCTCCCTGCTGATGCTAATATTACCTGCACACTGATTTCATTCAGAGCAGTTTGCAGCACTTCACTGTTGACTTGTTGGAATAAGAGCAGGAAAGCTCCTTGGTCCAAGAGAGCAGTAGTGTCTGTGATGTAGCATGTAAGGATGGAGGAGAGTTGCCTTGATGTCAGCTTGGTGCCCTGGGACAGACACAAATGTGTTACATCAGGAAAAGGGTGAAGATCTGCAAGTCCAGGGTCAGAGTTCCCGGTTCTTCTGCTCTCCTTGTTCCTACAGAGGATCTCCAGAGAAACAGAAGGAGCGGCTAGGCTGTGCTTCCTTTTGCCTGATGGGATTGATTTCAGAGCAAGGCCATCTGATGTGCCCAGGGAGGGGAGGGCAGATCTGACTGTGAATGTCTGTAAGTAGCTAGAAAGGAACATCTGGGGAGTTGGTGGGAGAGACCTGTCAGAGGTGGCTTACCGAAGCACACGCGTACTGCCGGAGGGAAGGGCTGCACCAGTCACCACTCTTCAGGATGGAGCTTAGGTTTGAACTGGAAAGGAAGCAGGAAACGCTGAACATTTTCTAGTAAGTGTCTGATGAGAAAAGGGTTTGGTGGGCTCAAAGAGCTCAGGTTCTTTTGGTGAAGCATTTGGGAGGTGGCATTTTAGCACTGGCATAATTTATCCCAGATGGTATGGATACCAGTTCCCGGGGGCCTACCTGCTTTCAGACGAGCAGTATGTTGGAGCTGTGAAAGAAGAGAGAAATGTATGACAATATTATTTTAGTCTCTCCTTTTGAGGGTACGTATGATGCTTTCCTTTAGGTGCAGAAAAGACTGAAGAGTCCTTCCAGTTTCACATTTGACAACCTCTCCCTTCAGCTCCTTGTGTTTGCTGTTCATGTTGTGTGTGAAATTGTGAGCGTCTTTTCAGTGCTGGGCTGAGACCCCTGGAAGACTTCAGATAGCCCTTAAATAAGTGACACGGAGATTTTGCATGGACTCTGTTCAGAGACATTTCCAAGGGGCATCAGCTTTCCGAATACTTCCATTCTGCTCTTTGTGTGCTTAAACCCTTCCCAACATCTCATGTATACAAATGGCACCGAAGCTGCAAGCAAATCTTTACTTACGCATGAGGAATGCTGGACACTGGGGAAAGAAAGGAGAGAAAACACTGGTTAGGACAGAGTATTCATGACATGAGATAGGATGTACTTTACTCAGACTGCTAGCTATAAAGCAATGACTCCTGTATTTCCTTGCCCTCTTTGCATTGGACAGACCGTTGGGGCAGGTTGAAAGATGCCCAATACCACTGTGCATCTGCTGATGAGGAGAACGGACTAGTTGCTCACAGCTCAGGACAGACAGAGCAGATTCTCAGCTGTGCAGGTCAGCGTCCTGGTGGAGCTGCGCCGTTATTCTGGCCGACAGGTCAGCTTTAAAGCAGCAGCCCACTCTGGCTGCAGTATTATCCCTTCTCTCCTCCAGCCCATGGGCTTGTGGAGCTCTATGAAGCATTGTAGGTGTTTGCTAGTAGCCTCATGGAATTTCTTTTGTACTAGATTGCCATTAAGTGGCGCTTGCTGAGTAGATTTTGCCTGTAAGTGGCTATTGCAGTTAACTGATGTTACTTTTAAGTGTCTGCTGTATGACCAAAAACCCAGAAACAAACTTTTTGCAGCAGTCAGTGATGTTACACACATACCTGATTTAAACCTTTTACACACGGCCCTAAAAAAAAACAAAAAAAAAAACACAGATGGGATAGTTAGATGAGTAGAAATAAAGTAATTTTCTTCTAACTATCATAGACACCCACAGAAATGAAAAATGAAAGAACAGAGACCAGTGGAACATGAAATGAAGCTCATTTTTCATCCATCACTGATTTACACTCCTCTTTCTTAAGTACTCAGAGTTGTAGACTAATACTGAGCATGGATACTAATCATTCATGTTATTTTTGTTACATAGCACTACATGCTGGGAGCCCAAACCAGAATGCAAAGTACTGACAACACCAGAGACACTTTGTTACTTGCTCCAATCAGCATATTCTGCAGCATGCCTGTAGAGCTGAATTGACTTACCTAAAATGAGTAAAGTTGTAAGTGCAGTTAAAAGTGATGGCCTTTCTTTTCCCTTCATTGTTCTTCTTTTCTCAAATAGATCGTCTTTTCAAGCCTGAAGAAGTATAAATGATCTGTGAATCATCTTTTTCTAAGTACCGATGCTCTCCTGAAATTCTGTGGAGATTCTTCCTGCCCAGATTTGTCAGGACCAGTACTCTGCAGACGGAGCTGGAGAACCAGGGAGTGCTCTGAGTACATGTGCAGTCTGGTTGTAGACTTCCTTAATGCGTGCTGGAACCAGCCCTCTCCTTAACTCCTGCAAGTGCTTTCAGCCTTTTCTGAGGTGCGCTCCGTGGGCAGATACGGGTCCCTGCAGAGTGAATGGAAGCTGACTGACAGTGGATGTACTTCTCTATATTGTCTCTGTGTCTGTATTGGAAAGCTGCCCTGGCTCTGTGCATGCTGCAGCTTGGAAAGTAAAGCTACAGGGCAAAGGATCCTCCTGGCGTCTCTGCTCACATCCCTTGGAACCAGCAGCTCCATTATGGTGATGGTGACCTGGGTCCTCCTTGCTCTCGGGGTGGTTGTTAGTGCCAGGGAAATTTCAGTGGCCTAAACACTTGTGAAAGGAAACAGACTGCGGGATGGGTGTCTTGTACAAATAATCAGAGCTGGTATTAATCACCAGTGAACAAAAATTCCTCCAGCACTAAAAGAGACTCCTAGAATTTGATTTAATTTTTTTTTGTAAGAGTATTTTCCTCTGTAAATTGTTCTTTTTTTTTTTTTTTTTTGCCTGATGCATTGTCAGCTGTCACCTTCTGGCTGATGACCAGAGAAGGTCGGATATTGCTTATATTAGAAATTCTCGAATACAAAAATAATGTTCTCTCTGCAACATACCTCACCTCAGCACAACACAGAGCCCATGCCACAGATCTCTCCAGTGTTTAAATCAGTGCAGTGATACTGCACTGTGGCTGGCTATGAACAGATACAACCACTGACAAATCACTGGAAATCATGTCATATTTCACCCACGCTTTTCGCTGGATCTTTCTCCCTCTCTCTTTTTTTCTGAGCACCTTGCTTTAGTATTTAAAAAAGACTTGAAAGTGATACTGGAATGGCTAGAATTGGACAAGAACAGCATCCAGTTCACCTGGAGATCAGTTGCTCTGCTAAATTACCTGGAAGAGCAGCAACATATACATTCCTAGGTAGAGTACCAACTTGCTCATTAATTATCATTAACTTAATTATTTAGCTGGAAGAGAAGGCAGCCATACCTCTTAAAACTTACTGTTTCTTCTTCCAGAATCTCATGAATCCTAGAAAGCAGCATGAAGTCCAACAGCTGACTGCAGGAGTAGCTCTTTCTCTAGCGTCACCTTTTTATATGGTGATATCCAGCTGATCTCAGGGACACGGTGAGTGATGCCAAGTGAGTTCTTTGATTCTGGTCCAAGGAGCAAAGGCCCAGCCCTTCAGGAGGCATCCTCAGGTATCACGTAACTTGTGTCATTTGTTAAAAAAATTGAATTCCAGTAATAGCCTCTGTCCTCCTCCACCCATTTGGCATGAAAATAAACAGTCTTAAAGTCAGAAGAGCTTTTAAGTGAGAAGGGTGAAAGAATTGATAAAGACTTGATAGTGCAATTGCATAGAGATAATTTCTGTATTACTTTCCCAAGTAGGTTTGTGTGTGGCGGTTTAGCATCCCCTAGAGAGCAAAAAACCTGGCAGAATCAGAGCCCTCTGTAGTCTCATGCTATTGAAGTTATGACAAGCCATCAAAGAAGCATCACGTAACAATGTTTTAATAAACTACCAGTACAAATGTTGGTTGTTATGCACTGATTGTGCTTATCAGTACTGGAAATAGTTCCTCAGTAGTAGTGTTAAGAAGGGTGTTAAATCTGCATGTTAACTGCAAGGACAGTTTCCTTGCAGGCTCGTTTGGATACTTCTGGTGTGGTAGGATAGGCTAGTCTGTTATGATGTACCTCTAAACACGAAGGGATTGTTTGAATAAACTCACAATCATTTTATTTCCATGGGATATTTCTTCGCTGTTTCTTCTATTCAATTATCTCTCTTTTTGGTTCAGAAAAGTGCTTCTGTATCCTAAAAACTGTGAAATGGGTGCAAGCTCTTGCTGAATTGAATGTAAGAACCTAAGAACAGGCACATCTAAATTAGATTACAGCCACCCGAATGGCCAGTGCCATTAGAACTTTAGGTGATCGGCAGTGTGCTTGAGGTCAGAGAGCTAAGGGAGATTTTAAAAACACTGATGAAGGCTGTTGGGTGTGAGACCAATTTGTCTTCCTGGATATCTCTGATTGAAAGAAGATTTGTGGGTTGTGGCCTCACGTCAAGAGGACAGTTTTGGATGAGGAAGTCCTTTGTTTCTGTGTTGGTCCCTGGTGTAGTTACGCAACGTGATTAGTTTCATTTCAATAGTGAAAGGAAGGTGAATATTTGGCTTTAGGGGGGGTGAATCATGCTGCTTTATCATATATGACTCCTTTAAGCCTTGCCATTTGCAAGGACTGTGCCAAACTCATGTTAATATGGACAGTTGTTTACACAGCTGGTATCTTTTGGAGCTTTTCTTTCTTCAGTACAGCAGACCTGCAGGAGTCCTGTGAGCCAATGTCCACTAAAAGCCTGACCAAATGTTTCTTACTTGGGTGAGTAGTCACACAGGCTGTGATGTGACTGTGAGACCAGATACCACTCACACAAGTGAGGATTGTTTCATTAGTTTGTAGGCAGTACCTGCAAAATTTAAATGCTATCTTGGTATTTCTTCTTGTGTCACAAGAGCCCTGAGATGGAGCTGGTGAGAAGCAATAATTGTTCGGTGGTTTTATGATTTTATTCAGAAGACATTCACTCCCATGCTGTATTTCAAAGCCAGGGTTTGCATCCGGGTCACCAACTTTCTAGCAAAGTAGCACCAGTAGTGTGTGATTCAGAATCTATGAATCAGTTCCAGATTAAATTAGGGATAGAATGAACTGAATGAAATGTTTTGCACTCTCCGTTAAGCCTTTCAGAAGTTGTCAGATAATTTAGAGACAAGCTGCATTCTCACAAGAAGATCTTGCTGGTGAGGTCAGTAGATATTTTGATCTCTGCCGTTGTTAGATTTGGTACCTCTTAAGAGAGATTCCAGAGTTTTATCTTTAATTGAGCAGCTTTTAGAATGGAAAAGAGGACAAACATATGCTGCTTGTGCTGAGAACTCTGCTCTGGGGAAGTGGAGTGATACAAAATATGTGGTTTGTCTGAAACAGTTTTGAAGGAAACATCTTCTGCTCTGCACCTCACTAGGAGCCAAACCAAGCCACTGGGTAAACTGTGAATAAAAATAGGCAGTTGCAAGATGTCTGGGTGTGAAGAAATCCCTGCTGTGCTGGTCCTGAGAAAGGAGATCTGGGCTCCTATTGTTGTCTCCTCCCAAGCTCTGTTGTTTGTCGGGTGGAAGTGCTCATCAGGACCACCTTCTGACTCGGTTGCTGGCAGGGGCTGATTATAGACCATCTCTGTCATCTCCTTTAGCCTGTTCCAGTCCCCAGATTTCTGCTAACATTAAGCGAGTAGCTACAGCCACATGCTGCTGCTCTCTACCCAGCCTCTTCCAGGCTACTGGCTGCAGCTCCAGGAGACGATATGTTCGTCTGGGACTGTCAGAAGAAGTGAAGCAGACCTTGACCCCTCGCGATATGTCTGCTGGTTGCTGCATACGGGTTAATTTAGGCTGGAGGGACTTCTGTGTAGTCTGATTGCTTTTAATCCTACTTATTTCCCCATTGATCTGTAAGCACAGAACATGCCCTGAACTTGTTTAATGCTCTGAAAGACTTCACCTTCCCCCATTGTTATATTGCAGGAATAGCAGCATTGTGCTCGTGATGTCTCTACATGTGTGCGGCCAGAAGGTGTGACTGCAAGGCTTGGGGTTAGGCTTAAGGACTCCACACATCCCTATTCAGCAGGAAATCCTTCCCTTGGAAATACCTGGGGGAAGTATATCCTCAGGACAGGCTGCCCTGGAAGGAAAGCTGTTCTGAATGATGAGTGTGGAATGAGATTTACCCCAGGCAAAAACTTGGCACGTGGCCTACGTGCCCCTGCATTCTCTGGGGCCTCATGAGAGGCGGCATTTGAGCTATCTGGTATCAGGGCTGCAGTCTTCCTACATGAGGTCAAGGATATAAACTTTCTTTAAATGTGGAATCAATCCCACCTGTGACTCTACAGGCACTGAGTTATCAGTATCTTGTGCGTTACTTCGAGCACAAACATGTTCTATAGCTACAGCAATAAACCAGAGAGCTTTTTATATTTTTAGTTGCATTAAGGGAAGCTACATAGATTTTATTTGTTGCTTTCCTTCACATTTAATATTTGACAGTCTGAGTTACCTCCTCCTTCTTTGCTAGTGAAAGGAGGTTTTAAATTAAATCCACAAATCTTGCCCTTTACAGCAATTTGCTGTTGGGGTTGAGTTTTTTTTTTTTGCTTTATTTTGTTTTTCTAGGCTATGTTCTGTGTTTTGCTTCATTCATATCAGCTTAGATGCATGCGAGAGGCTTGGAAGAAAATACCTGTTTGTTTCCTCCTGCATATTAAACCTGTCAGTAAATATGAACTTTAACCTGAGTTTCGGGATCACATTGAAAACAGATCAGCATGCATTTTTTGTGGCTAATCCTGCGTGTACTGAGCTGATGCTCAGAGCTCCTTTCTTTCTGAGAGGAGTGCCCATACCACCATGACCATCGCTGTGCTCAGTGGATGTTTGTGGCTAGTTCTGCCCAAATATCACAGGGGCTCAGCAGGGCTGGGGCTGTTTTCTTGTCTCTCCTGCAATGCACCCTGCCAACTAAACAAATGCCTAGAGGTGCATTGGTTATCTGGAGAGGGCGTTGCAGGGTGTGACTGTGATGCAGGTCCTGTTCTGCGCCCCAGGTAGCACCCACAGGTGAGTGCCACCTTACTGGTGGCTTTTGTATGGAAAGGAGGACAGGTGACGCCCTCAATGGTAGCAGCTCCTGAGGTATGGGGTCCACAGCCACCCAGGTGAGAGTCACTGGGCAATTCTGCAACGAGGAAGAGGCAGATAACAAATAAATGACTCGGTTATTAGTGGCCCGTTACAATTACTCCATTAGGGGGTCAGTTTTGGGATATAGTTGTGGGGTAGCTGCTCCTAGAGCAAGCACATGCAAAAGTGTGGCCCAAACTATTGACTGCCTGCTTTGTAGGGTTCAGGTTCTCTTATCCAGTGGGGTGGGAGTGTAATGGGATGAGAATTACACCCTATGGCATGGCTACTCAAAGTTTAACTTAAACTTAGCATTAAAACTGGTGGCAAAACCGAATCACCCTTCAGGTGATGTCTTCATCTGGTTATGCTGCAGTAAAATAAGAGCACTTGAAATTCTCACTTTCACAGAATCACAGAATTGTAGGGGTTGGAAGGGACCTCCAGAGATCATCGGGTCCAACCCCCCTGCCACAGCAGGGGGGGTTGCTCTAGGCTGGCATGTTTCTCATCCAGCTAATCCTTTATCCCCAGGGTTTAGCCACTGCCATATGTCTGAGAAGGGGTGTACCAAACAGCAGGCTGAAAGTCTCCGTGAGAGAGTTACAGTGTCACAGACTGTGTCCAGTGGGATCAGGGAACTGGAGGAAGGTGAGTTTAAACAACAGCCTATTTTGAGTTAATTCTTGCTCATTTATTTCTCAAGAATGAATGACCTGAGAACAATGTCTTTCAAAAGCACCTCATTGCTGAGATGCTTTGTCATGCTTCATCTCCCAAAGCTGAGTCAGCCTCACTGCTGCTAAGCTATCTATCTGCCTTGCCCTTTGTTACCGACCAGACAATACTGTGACAAAGTGGTCCTTCTTTGTGGGCCTTTGTGAGCCTTTTGAGGTCACGGTAGAACTGGTTAAAAATATAAAGGATCTGACTCTAATTGTCATTTACTTCTATATAGATCTGGACTCACTTCAGTGACTTTGATGCGTCTCTGCTTTGTGGCCTGGAGCAGAATCTGTCACATTTCCTCCTTCCCCCATGAGATGTCGTGTGCCGTACCTGGGAAGCTAAGCTAGGTTCCCCGACTTCTCTGCAGTACTTAGCCAAGGGTCTCTGCTGCATTACTGGGCTACCCGCTCTTTCCTTCGGAGGCTCTTTCCATTTTGGATTTGTCTCCTGACATGTTACTCTCTGCACACTTTGAATGTAATTCTGTGCCTAAAGGTGAGCTCCTGATGTACCTTCTTCAGCTGGTTAGCACATGGAGGAATCTCAGTGAACCATGCCAGAAAAGAGCATTAAGTGGCTTCAGGATTACTGTGTTGCTGAAATTACATTTGGGCTTCATGTCTGTGCCCATCTCAGGAAAGTTCTGAATTGCTTCAGGAGTAAGTAAGACTACAGAAGGCATTTCTGTTCAGTAGTGTTTAATTGTGGAGGTGAGAATCTCCAGATGTAGCAGCTGCAAATGAAAAAAGCAACTGGTTTTAGAGAGTAGGGCCACAGGTACTTGAGGAATTCTTTTGTATGGATAAGTCTAGTTACCTGCCACCACTGTCTAATTGCCCTCAGCACAGAGATACTAGATGTTGTCTTTGGTTCGTATCACTGCGTGTCTGTTGACCTCCGGTGTAACACAGATATATTCAGGGATCCTCTGTGTTTCACTGTGAGCAAGAGGAAAATGGCCTGTGATGGAGCTGAGTTTTGCATTTACCAATATTTATTCTTTTTCAGCCTTGTCTCTTTATAACTCCTGGGCCCACAGCATCCCGGCAAGACATATCTTGGTGCTCTGGCTTTTGTTCCAGACAAAGTGTGAGGGATATTTAGGAGAGGCCTTTGCTAGCTTGAAAGGCCTGTGACCATTTCACAAACCAGGTTTTTCAGTACTACAGAAACAATTTTTTGCACTTCGTGGTTTTAAGGCTTGCTGCTGTTCACAGATGATGAAACCAGAGCTAAGCAAAATGCACCTTGCATTTGCTGGAGATTACAACAAAAGCGCTTGGGATTTAGCATTTGGTTAAGTGGTGTCTGCATTACAGAATCCAGTCCTATTCCTTGGCACAGATGTGGCATAAGGGGCTGTAGGTTTTGGACTCAGGTGGTCTCTTCCCTTCTTTGCAATGCATTATCACAGTATAGCAAAATTACCCTGCTGTGAAGATGCTGCGTGCTTGTGAAACCATCTTTGGGTGTGAGAGACCCGAGCAAGTTCCTGCCCTGCAAAGGCGTCAGTGTTAGAAGGGTGTGACACAGAACACCCTGCCCAGAATTAAAAATCAATTGATCATTCAAATCTGGATCTAATCCAGTGAGAAACCATTTCCCATTTTCAACAAGGACTGGCTGAAGCTGGCCATCAGTGGCCAATTTCTGTAAGCCTTCACTTGTTCAGTTTTTTATAAACTTGCCCGATGTGGGCTGTTTCCTAAGTTTTGTGAGTTCTCAGTCAATGTCTGATTTGCTAGCTGTGACTTTTTCTTGAACCATGTTCTCAAGACACTCATGCCAGAGACTCCTGCTGAGCAGTATTTTATTCTAGGGTTAGAGAAGGACTTTTTCTTGGCAAGTCAAAGGGCAATGTATTGTTAGATATATAACATATATATATAAAAAAACTAGAGGATAAACGAGCACCATGAAAAGATTTACAGTACGGACTAAGTGATCACAGCATTAAGGAGGCTAAGTCAGTAATAATTAGAGACTCTATTTTTTTTTTTTCAAAAGTAGTTAAATCTTTTTGGAAATAGCCATTTCAGACTTTATGCAGTTTCCATATCTAGGCTCAAATCAGCTTTGACATTGACAACAGTCCCTTCCATTTACTTTTGTATAAGCTGTTGCTCTAGCATGGAGACAAAGCTGTGGAGGCAGATTTTTACTTTTGTTCATTTGACAAGCCACCAGCAGATACTCATCCAGAAGGAGCAAACTTGCTGGATCGTGCTGGAGGGTCGGGGGCTGAGATACAGGAATGACAGCTATGTGGTTGTCTGTCTAGAGGGGAAGTGTGATGGGTATGCATTTCTGTCTATGAGAAATAGTCACAATTCAGGATGTGTTTTTGTTCTGAATTGGGATGAAAACAAAAGTGAAATAATATGAGACTGAAAAAAAAAAAAGTAACAGAAACGAGTAACATTTGTCTTGAATATTTTCCTGCAGGGTTTCCACAAGAATGGATACTGTTCAGTGAAATCCTCCAGTTTGATTAAAACAGCTTTTCCTCCATGGTGCCCCAGGTAAGTAACTTAGCAGAGACCTCCAGTGGTGGCAGGAGAGACTCCCAGGAGAGACCTAATGGGTTAGCGAGGCTGAGCTTGTGGTGCCCTCTGGTGCTTGCATGCCCCTTTGTCACAGCCTGTACCCAGAGATGCGCTGGCAGATGGATGTCCCGAGCCTACAAAGCAAGGGAAAAGGTTCTCTGGAGGTGGCAGGGCTGTGCACACCTTCACTGGCTTTGTGCAGTGACCCTTATGGGTGAGTACCTGGAGGGCCGACAGGTTGCAGGAGGCAGAAGCAATAAGAACTGTCCCCTCAGTGCTTTTCTTGCTTTCCCCTTCCCATTTCTCTCTGCAGCTCTGACCTTGCCATGCAATTTTTGACACATTGCTTAATACCCTGTATTTCTCTTTACCTTCCTGTCCTGAAAATTAAGGACACAGACTGGCAAAATGCCTGCCTGTGGCTCCATGTGCTGTTTTGAATGTGATGTTCAGACAGGTTTGTTGATTGTCCTCCTTGGTAAATGTTTACTTTTCATCAGGCACATACATGCAGCATGAAGGGATTAAAGCTTCCCTAGCCTGCCTTACTGAGCACTCACTGCAGGGGGGCATGACAAGGCTGGATACTGTGAGCTTAAATAAATCCCTTGCAGGGTGTAGCAAGGTGCTAAGTGGGTGTGGGGAGAAGGTACTTTAAAAGGGCATTTAAGGCTGGGGGCCTTTGGCTGACGGCATTTAGGGAGAATGAGAGCTAGGTTTCAGTCATGCTACAAATTGAGTTGGGCTTTCCAGTTTGAGCCGCATCTCTGACTTTCACTAGGCAGGCTCTTTCTTTTTTCCCCTCTCTCTTAGGGCTGCGTATGATGTCACCATCTGCAGGTGACTATGTACACACCCATGCATTTATATCCATATATTTATGTATAAAGGAGAGAGGGAGGTTAGACTGCTCTGTTACATCGCCAGGTGTCAGCCTTGTTGTAAGGGGAAGCAACTGAGAACACAAAGTTTTTAGCAGGCAGCTGACTCATACAGGAGACCATTTTCTTGAAGCTATAAAATACAGAGACAGAGCTTCTTTGTACTTGAGAATAAGGAGTGCCTGTCAATTATAGCTTTTTTTTGCTGCACTTGAGTGCATAATAGAGATGTTCACGTGCTGATGATACTTATGGCAGGACAAGATGGGGCAGAAGCATTGCTGTTTACCCATGGCACTCACCATGGGGATACTCACCCTTTCATGCCTGGCCCTATAGAAGGTGAGTGTGTGCTTTGGGAGGACCTCCTTACCCGAAAGACATGGGAGTTGTGAGAATGTGGGACAGCAGCTGACACAAGTAGCACTGTTTTGGAGTGCCGGATGCCAAATACTTTTAATACCGTGAGCACCATGGTACAGCCAGAACTGGTGGCTGAGGGGCCAATGTCGTAACAGCCTGGTTCTTTCTGAGCAGCCTTTCAAGGCTGGGCTGGGCTGCTAGGACCATGTGTCAGCTCTGAGCATCCTCCTGCTGAAATCTGATCTTCCAGTAATGTCAGTTACCTTAAAACTGGTCATGCCTCTGACTCCTTGCTGCTGATGTGTCAGGAGGGCCTCCAAGACCATGCCCTGATGGGTAGCTAAACGGGTAGGGTTAGGGGATTGCTAAACAACGCTTCTGCTCTCTAGAGCAGCCAGTCACCAACACAAATAGAAACCTTGCCAAGAGAGAGGAAGATCAGACTTCAGAGTACTTCTCCTTTTTTAGCTTTGTTAGGATTATAGTTCAGCAGGTCTGAGTGTTAGATATAGGTATTTTTTGACTTCATGCGACACAAACACGATAATTCGGAAGAGAAGGAGGTAGAAAACAAGCAAAATCTCTTGTGTAAACTTCTGGCAAGGTGTAAAATGGAGTTGAGTTGTACTTCTAGCTATAAACTGACATTTGATGCTGTTTGGCCTTTTTATCCCAACTCTTAATCATCTCCGCTGCCTTTTTATTTATTTGTCTCCATGATACTTCCTTCAGCAGTGTGCAGAGAATAGCTCTGGGAGTGCAAAGTGGCCAGAGCAGGGTTTGCTCTGTAGTTACTGCAGCAGGGGACAAATCGGGACTGGGTTTTAGTCCTGAGATGGCCAAGGAGTTGGCATGTCTGATGGTAGGCAGGTCTCTCGGACCTTTGACTTTCTTGTATTCTCCTTTGCAATTTAGAAGTAGCCTTAAGTGAAGGCTTGTTAGTATAGGGGGGGTGAGGATCAATGGTCTTGCATGAGCTGTCAGACACAAACCTTCAGTGTCAGGTTCTTGTGACCCCCCTGGCATTTGTAGGTGTGGGCACGGTAACGTCTCTAAACCAATAATGTTTATTTTCACATTCCCTACTTGTAACTGAATGCTTAAGCAAACAGAAGTGAGACAAGCTGTGTATTGAACCAAATACTGTCTTGTTTATAAAAATCTCTCTAGCTGACATTTAACAAGCAGGTACGCAATACCACAGTCATATAGCTGGATGTGACCTGTGTGCTTACGCATTTTTCTGAAGATCTGCACTGAGATAAGAATCAGTCGTGTCAGTTCGAAACTACACTTGCACTGGTAATAGATCTGAGCGTATAACTTTTCAGTTGCTTTCTGAATCGGTGGCCACTTCTAGTATCTGCCTCTTGAGACCAAGCTGTGCAATTTAATTGCCTGTGTGAAGAGTCAGCTCCTTTTCTAGTCTGAACTGGTGCTCTGCTTTGTCCTTTTGAATCCACTGATTTGCAGAGAAAGGTGGCTATGGAGCCAAAGTGGGCCAAAATGTTCTGTGCTACAAAGGCTGCGATGCCAGCCATCACAGTTGCCTATTTATGCTGAAGCTCTCTTCTTACCAACACCGACCAATAGTGTATTCAAGTGGAAAACCTTATTTATAGGCTACTTGCAAAACAGAGCTTTCCAAAAAGGCATCTTCTGCCTTAACCCAGAACCTTTCAGGCTGCTGACCCAGAAGATTTCTCCAAGCAAAGTGGTTTTAAGACTGATCCACAATTAAGCAGGAGGTGTTCTAACAAACGTTTTGAGAGGCCTCCTGACTTTCTTTTCTGCAAGTAGTGAGTAGCAACAGCAGTTTTGGTCCAGAGCAGCAGGAGCGAGGGCAGGACAGTTCTGCAGTGGAAATAGTGAGCAATGGAGAAATAACTGGTTTGTTGTCAATGAAATCACAGTTCTCAAATGTGGACATTTATTTAGCAGTGTTTCCTTGTTTGCATTTCTAGAGAGATAAGGAGAGGAGAGGTTTCACAGAGGCTTAGTTCAGTTACTGGGGAGTCTTCCTTTGTGTGCCAAGTCCCAGTATGCCTGAGATCTGTACAGGGAGGATAAAAGAAGAGCTAAGCGCAAGTGATGAGTGTATTATAACAACGCTTTTGTGGGCTTTGATCTGTTTATACCTTAGGCCGCAGGCTTTGCATCACTTCTGTCTTTATCCCTTCTGTCAACTCTAGACACAACCCCTTGTAAGGGATTCACACAACTCCCCTGACTTAAAGCGAGCTGGGTCCTTCCTTGCCCCAGCAAAGAGAATTGCTCTAGACTGAGACTTAACCTTGTCTGTCTTTCCTTCTGGTTCTCTGTCCAGTCATTCTCCCTTGGAGATCTTCCTAAAAGCTGCTGCTGTTATGTCTGTCACCTTCTGACCAAGGTGTGGTCCAAAGACCAATTCAAGCAAAGGGTTGGACACCACAGCTGTGTCTTGTTGAGCTCATCCAGGACTCTGCTGTAGTCTACCTTGTTTGGGCATTATGGTGGGATTTTGTTCTGTGACCTCTCCTGTTAGTATCTACATGTGTTGGATGTGGATACAAAGAATTAATTTAGTTTCACTGTTAGAGTTGTATGTCTCCAGATCCTCTCTTTATACCTGGATCATGTTGTCCCGGCAGGGCCCTGACAGATTTCTTCTTCATGAGGCAACTAATGCAGAAACAGAAAAATAACTTCAAATTTTTGAAAGATACCTTCTTACTTTCAGTAGCATCCTTTGCCCTTCTGTTCAATTATGACAGTTTGATTTTCTTCGCTAGGTGGAGTGTGTTTGCTTTCAGCCGTCAGTATGCCTTTATAAAATTTCCATGCCACCTGCAACATTTTGCTCTTTTAACTGCCCCTTTGGTTTCTCTTCAGCAAACTGTTTTGTGCTGTGTTGTTTGTGTTCTTAAACCTCTCCTTCCGATCCTGGGACGTTCACTGGTGGGGCTGTGTGGACCCAGTGAGTTGTGGTGACCCATGCACAGGAGCTCAGCTCTGGTCTGACATCAGTAAAAGCCTGAGCCCCACCCAGTACCAAATCCATGCTCAAATGTGCAGTGTTAGCCCCTCTGGGCTAGTGGTCTCCCATGCAATTTGCTGGCCCTTGGGCTCATGTTTGATAGGGGGTTCACCTGTGGTGCGAGCATATATCTGCTGACCTGGCTCTGCTTCCCCAGAGTGCTGTACCGAACTGATGGGAGACCTGGCTTTTCTGAGAAAGCACAAAGGCCCTGTCATTCTGGATGAAAATTATGGGGAAGTCCAATGACTTTGGGCTGAACAGGGTGTGTGACATGCATGGTGGAGCTGGGATCGAGAGAGATCTATAGCCTGTTGCCACACCTGGCTTAACCTGGCAGGAACACCTCGGCAACCAATTGTACAATTAGTGTTGCTGAAGAACTCTTGAGCCACACTTGATGCTACACTCACACAGTCAGGCTGGGTGAGAAGAGGGTTGTCAGTGCACTGACTCATTTTCCCATGGGACAAACTGCATGGTAGACCTGGCCCACTCCTACCCACCCTCTGCAGATTTCATTGACTACCCTCCTGCCTGCACCCTTCAGTGTGAGTTAAGAGATCATGATGCAAAACTGGGCTTCACTCCTCACTTGCTATCACAGGGAAATTCATGCATTGAGAAGAGGGGGAGGTGACATGAAGGCATTGGATTATTTTCAGTTTCAGGAAACAGAGAGGGAGGAATACAAGAGGGAAGAGAAGGCAGAGGGAAGTCTCCACAGTAAGTGCAGTGAGCTAGAAGTGGTTGTTTTTACAGGTGAGCTCTAAAATCCCCCTCACATGCCTATGCAAGGGCAGGTTGGATGCAACTCTGTCAGCCTAGGTATGTACATTTGCACCATGGTGCAAGGGGAGGACTGAGACCTCTTCCAGCTCTTTGCTTCTCTGGTGGGAGGAGATCTCTAGTTTTCTCCCACGGAAAGGGAGTTTTACCAGCATTTACATTGCATGCTCTGTGTTCCCATTTGTTTGCAAGAGGCCTGAGAGCTGAGAGGCCTGATGCTGCAAAATGAGAAAACTTCATACAGGGTGGGGAGATCAGGGCTTAGGAAGGGAACATGGTGCAAATGAAGTTAATGACAGGGAGAGCTCTGCTTTGGGGGAGGTGGTAGCTGAGGGTGTGCTAGGTTCCGTCCCCTGAAAGACTTGTCTGCCCAGGTGTGGGCTGCAAATATTTCATTCTTGCTTAGTCACAGTTGCTATCTGAATTGCTGCATGCTGCTAAGAAAATTCAGGTAATAGGAAAGAAGCTGCTGGACCATATCCTTTCTGGTTAGCGTAAAGGTTATTACTGAATTATGGCATAAAATCTGCTTTTCCAGAGTCATGTTACTTTGTGACAGGCCGTGATGTTCTTTCTGGCCGTCCATCAGGCGGATCTTACCCTGTTCTGAAAACTGAGCTGCCCTGCAAAGCAGTTGCTGAGCCTCCTGTGTTGAAGTGGCTGTGTCCCCATCCAAAAATCCTCTAGCTGGAAGCCTATTTCAGGAGGTTGTAGCTCTTATTTAGGCTTACTTGAGCAGATACAATACCACAAATCAGCTCCAGCCTTATCCTGTGTAATAATCTGAATTTTGCTTTGGTATGAACACAAATGCCAGGCACTAGATACATCTGCTTGGCCACCTTGTGAACAGAGCTAAGAAAAATAACAGTTTGTTTACAGATGAAAGTTCTTCCTTGCCTTTGTGAACTCTAGTTTCTCTTCCCATAAGGGAGGGTGCTCTGCACACTCTTTAGGTATGCATGACTTCCTGACTGACATAAGCAGAAGATCCTGACACTCTGTGTTGCCCCCTTCCCCTGGTTTCCACATCAGTGGCTGAGGCTCAGTGTTGATTTTTCTGCTTTTCAGATCTTTGTTGTTCTTCTGTTTCACCTCCTAATACCCTGGTGAAGAGCCATGGGTCTGGCTGCAGATGGCAGAGACATGCGGTGCCATGTGGTCTTTGTTGCTTTCTTGGTTGACTCTTTTCTGGACCTGCAGTTCTTCGAGCAGGATGATCTGGGCTCCAGAGCAACACATGCCTATCTGACCCTCCTTTGTGGACAGCCTGCTTGCAACGCCGTCTTTCCAAAAAGCACAAGACACTGAAAGCTATGGTATTTGAAGCCTGATTGAAGGATCTTCCATCCATCTCCAGGAGACCTCATTTGGATTTCTTAGAGAAGAGGCTTCTTGCTTTGAACTGGGAATCCACGAATCTGACTATTTACAAAATGATGTGTTTCAAGTTCACATGGATATGGATAGCTTAGATGGGTGCTGGTGAGAGTTGCTTTCATGTTTGGCACCCTATGGACTTCTGAGTCAGACAAACCACAAGTATGAATCTATTCTTGCACTAGTTTCAAAATAGCTGATAAACATGTTAAGTGTGCTAAGAAAACTGAGAGTGGGGAGGGAGCAGGGGTTTGGGTACGTGCTGTGAGTCAATACCAGCTTTTCTCTGTGTTGCCACAAACACGAGTTGTAGGTGGGCATGATGGGACAAGCCTAAGCCTGGGACATAACTGGCTTATGAAGAAACTTCTCTTGAAAAGCATCAATAAAGTGACCAAAGATTTTCAAATCTGAGCACATAAAATTACTCGCTTGCATCCAGAGAAATTGAGAGAGTAAGTATGGGCAATTTCTTAGTGGTTTGAGGACTCAGTTCTAAGGATCAGAGAAAAGAAGTCTGAACTGGGTGGAAGATAGTTTAATATCTGTCCCTTGTTAGAATCTGCAGCAGGTCTCAGTTTTATTCTTGCAGATTTTGCTTGCCAGGTTTTCCTTGCTGAAGTCCTTACCAGCTGACCTTTAGCTTGAAGAGAACACAAGTTCAGTTGAAATCAGGAGATCCCCCTGACTGCTGATGCGCAGCATCATGGGGAACCACCCCATGTGTTGTTCAGCCAGCGGAGCAAGGCAAACCCCTCATGTCATTCCTCTGCTCCTGCAGCATGCAGTTCATAGAATCATAGCATCATTTAGGTTGGAAAAGACCTCTAAGATCATCCAGTCCAACCTTTAACCTAGCACTGCCAAAGTGCAGTTACTTTATAAAAAGTGCGGTTACTGCATAAAGACCCCTTAGAACCAGATGTAAGCTCTTTAATAAGAACATTGTTTACTTTTTGGAGTAGAGCAGCCTGCAGGATTGGAAAGCCCATAGAGTTATGTTCTAGGAACTTTGCAGGTTTGTTGAAGGAAAGGCTATTTCTGGTGATAGGGAGTCAGGGATTTCAGGGATTACATTTCTGGAGCCATACGATTGTTCCATCCTGTGAATGGTAAATGGGTCCTGTGCAGGGCAAGGAAGGAATGCACCTATTCACTGCTCTTGTCCTGCTCACTCCACACAGCTTCACTTTGGGCTCGGTGTTTCCTACGGTATCCTAGGGAATGGCAGGCATTAACAAATAACACACATTTATTTGTACTGTTGAACATTTGCATCTTCAAGGACTTACAGGTGTGTCCAGTGCTCCAAATCCATCCTGTAATTTCAGATGTAATTTTGAGAAGCCAGAGACACACCCTGGTTTGCTCAGTCAAAAGCAGCCCTTTGCAATCCTAGACCTGCACACTAAGGACTCAGCAACTAGCGGCTGGGACGTAAGTGCCACAGTTAATTGTCCAAGCAGGGTTGTGCAAGCTGTTATCCTTTTCTCCCAGAGAGGAGCCAGCCAACTTTGGGGCATTGATAGCAGCGAATCTGGCTTAACTAACTGAATTCTCTGCGTGCAACGCAGCGCTTTGCCAGGCTTAGCAGACCCTCAGAAGTTTCATGTGTTTTGGGTCCAGTTTCAGATAGGTTTTATGAAACGTGTTGATGTGTGTAAGTTTGCTTGCGAGACAGTTATTTGAATGAGCACCTTTTAACTTTCCTACTTGAGTTTGTTTTTTTGCAATTAAGTATTATTCATATCTGATTTTTCTTGGCTGAAATAAGGTGATTCCTTGTGTGTGGGCTCCCTGAAGACGTCTGCAGAAATGCTGCCTTTGCTCCCACAGCTTGGCTTCCTCCTTTTGGTTGGTGAGTATTACTGTGAGGGCGATGGGTGTCCTGGGAGGATTTTCCTTACAAACAGATGTAGTTGAGATAACCCTCAAAAGGGAAGATTGTTATGAAATACCATTGAACGTTGCTTTGGTGGTTGCTTGAAATCCCCAGCCTTTAGTTTGGCTTGTTTAGCAAACAGAATGGAAGTACAAAAATGGAATTCATTTTCCTCCTGTCATTGCAGAGCTGTCTGCTCACTGCTCCTTCTGTTGGAATATGCAGGTGTCTCTGGGAAAGCACTTACTTAAGAAATAATCTTAGCTGATTCTGTTCATATTCCCCTGCTTTCCCTCCTCCCGTTTTTTGATGCTGAGGGATTTCGAAGCAGGATCTTTGTTATTTTCAGAAAGTGTCAGCACTTTATTCCTTGTCAGACTTGAGATCATGTTTGTATTAAATGATGATGATAAAACGTGGACCTGTGACATTACAAACAAGCTAATGAGATGCCAGCTGGGGAACAGCTACATAAAGAGACTGTCATTTTCTCTGCAGTAGGTTTAGTTGTCAGTACTAAAGAAAGGAAAACAAATAAACAGATCACTTTTTTTCTTTATTTCTTTAATTAGGCAGTTTTTGCTGTTCAAAACTGACCACAGTTTCAAAATTGTGGAAACCGTGATGAAAATCTGATTTTCCAATTTTATATTGACATACTGTACAAGGAGAGAAGTCTCAGTCCAGAAGTACACAGGTTGCTTGTAAAAGTTAATGGCTCTTAATGCAATTGTTTTTAAGACTGGCAGGTCAGTAATTTTGGTGGTGTGTTCTCATGTTGGCCAGTAGCTCAGCCTTGAGAAATCATTCAATTTCTTTGGGCCATACTCACCTCTGTCCATCTACCTATCTTCTATAAATGCCCCAGATAACTGGAGATGGAGGAAAGAGTATCAGAAATGCGCTGAGCTTGTAGAGAATTTGAATCTAACAGTTTGCATGTGCTGCCCTTTTGGGGATGAATTAAAAAGAGAGGAGAGAAAACACAAGTTTCTGAGAGTCCCTGAAGCAGGTTCCTGAAGGAAAAGACAGGAGATCAAAGCATAGCCGTGCCACACTATCAAAATTAATGGCATTATTGTAAAGGGTGAATAACAGTGGGGAGCCCGGGCAGCGCTCAGCAACCTCGTGGCACAAAAGTGAGGTGGGGCTCTGGAGAGTATTTGAACTGTGAGCAGCACAGCATCTGGGGTGAAGGAGCTGGTCCCTTCCCTTATGGCTGTCATGCCTGTGCACTAACAAAGCACAGGAGTGACAGCAATGTTTGGAAAGGCATTATTTCCAGAGCAATGAACACATATCTTAGATGGTTCATGACACAAGATTAGATAGCCCTTATAGTGATGTTGTGAGATGAGAGATTTATTGTCGTAGAATGAGGATTGTTGTGATAGTGGGCTGGGGGCCTCTCTGGTCTTGCAGAAAGAGAAGCCAATCTTCCTCTTCCTCCTTTTCCACACGGATCTCTGAACACTGCTATTTCAGGTCACTGGGGTGATTTCCATGCTTAAAGATAAACATGTGTAAGACCTTTCCAAGACTGTGGCCAGAGGCCTTGGCTGTATATTTCCAAGGTCCAATCCTGAGGTGAGGAGGAAGTGATTATTATGGGTGGAAACAGTCCCAGCTTTGTCTGCAAGCAGGGAAGTATGGCCTCTGGCACTGGACTTTCGGTTACTGTGGTAACTCTTTGAGCACTTTATCTAGGAGAAAAGCTGATGTGTGTTAGGATTAGAAGAACGCGCTTGGCCAGCAATGAGTATGATTCCTTTGCCCGTTAGTTAGTGACAGTTCTCCATTAATTAAATGATTAAGAAGGTGTAGCAGCTACTAATTAAAAAAGCTGTTATACTAATTAGGGACTCCTCTCATCCATCCCTACAAGCTATTTTACAATCCCTTTCTTAATGTGGGTCACTGTCTGGAGAACACATTCACACCCAATAAGCCACTGCCTTCCACCTCCCCCTCCTTCCCCATCACAGGTCAGTGATAAGGGTCTCCCATCCCGTCAATTTGTGCCGAAGTATTGCCATGAGTTTGACTGGAACTGTCCTGGCCTGCACCAGGAGATAGGCGAAGGTGACAGTGCTGACCAGCCAAGTCCAGAGCATGCCACTAGAGGAACACACTGACAAAAACAACTCGGCAGTGATTCAGCACTACCCAAATTGTGCCTGTCAGCCTGCCATTGTAACCTCAGGAGCTTCAAACCATTGTCTTCTCCCTCTCCCTGCCTCTCATTCGATGTACCATTTGTTGCATTCACTCGTTCTGTCCTGTCACAAAGCAATAGAAAGTCCCTGCCTTCAACTTATTTTCTGTTACACAAGAGATGCTGAGCTTGGCAGGCTTCTAATCTGAAGTAAATAATAATAATGCCAGGGAGAATTGAGTTTGTGTATGCTATTTTGGTTTCCTAAGCTTGCATTTCGCCATATTTCCAGCTTCATGGTATTGGGAGGGGAGGTGCAAGTTTATATTGAGAACAATGTAAAAGTTGGGAAACAAAGTGTAAAGTATTGGAGAGCTTGCGCAGACCTGCTGAGAGCCAGTAGCGACAGGCTGATTTCTTTTAGTAAATCCCTGCCAAGCTCTCAGACAGGACTGGAGTGAGGGCTGTCACACACCGGCATTACCTGCGTCGTGTGCAGTTCTGCAGCATAGGATGATTTTAATCCACTTAAGGACATAGCAGGAGATGTGTGAAATACAACACAGGCTTGGCTATGATCGACATGTTGATGGGGACACTGCAAGAGGCAAGTAGAAGCTGCAAAGCTGAAAGCATCGTGGAAGTGTAAGCATTGTGGGCCTGGCCTCCCAGGCTGATCGCTGACTGTGGTCTACCATGGCACACAAGGGATATTAAACAAAGAAGTCCTGGAGAGAAGGAGCATTCCCAGAGTGTTGTTTCTGCCCCTTTCCCTGCCTTTTCCTCTTTGGGAGGAAAAAGACTGAGTGGATAGAGGAGTACTTCATGTCTGCCTACCCAGTCACCTGTCACAAAGTCAAAGAGAAAACAAAAAGATCTGGCAGAAATGATTATGTGAAATACTTTGTCAAGAATGAAGAACAGAATAATGTAGTGAGATGAGTGAGGTTTGGGACCTGTTAAGCCAGATGGGGGCTGGACGGTGAGAATGAACCTCTGTCCTGGATTTGCTGTTAAAATCACATCGCATTGTCTTCCAGGCTGGCTGGTAGCTGATGCAGCTTCTGCTGGGACATACCTGGTAAGGCAAACTCTGCGTTTGAAATGTCACCCATGTCTTTATTTGCAAAGCATGTGTGGGTTGGTGGACAATGTTGTTCCTCCTGACAGCAGGGCATTGACGGGAATCAATTGCTACAAACGAAATTCAGTGCATTGTAGAGGGAGGTGGATGCTAACTGCCCTTCCCCTTCCTGTCTCCTAAGAGATGAGCATAGTGGGGATGGCTTCTCCAGCTCTTAGCAGAGCTTCAGTGCATGCACATCACCAGGCAGTGCACCCACTGACCACACTCAGATCTTGAGAGCAGTCCATCCCATTGGCCCTGATGCCTGAGTGATGGGAGGATTTGCCTAACCCTGAACTTTCAAGCTGTTTAAAGTACAAAGCCAGTATTGATCTCAGTTTTGCAGATGGCAACTACCTAACATGGCAGGGTAGGAACTTTGGATCTAGGTACTTGTGTGTTTTCAGGCCAGATTCAAGTACAGATGGTTGTAGTTTACATGCTTCTCTGTATGAAATGATCACAAGTAACATTGCATTAACCTCATTCTGCAGTTACACTGGTATCTCTTTTCTTTCTTTCTCCTTTCTCAGTGCTCCAGCTCCCCTGTCAATGGTGAGTTTCTTACCAAATAATTTTGCTAAGGAAGATTCAAACATGGTTCTGTATGCATATTCCTATCACAGTTCCTTTATCTTTGTCTCTCTCTCTCTCTTTTTGGGAAATCAGAAACTACCGTGTGTGCTTCAGTGGAAAGGTATGTGAACCATCAGCAGATTATCTTGGCACCATTTACCTTGGGAGTGATACTGGTTTGCTGGGGATGTCACTTTGGGTGGCAGGAAGCCTCTGAAACCAGGCATAGCACCTTTCTCCCTGCAGAGTGACAGAGATGCCTGTAGGCAGGGAGAGCCCTTATTTTGCTCGGTTGAATAGTGTAGGAAAAATGGTTTCCTGGGGCTCTGTGTCTGTGTAGGGCAAAGAAAGGCAGGGCAAGTCCCTAGTGTGCAAGACAGCCTGTCACGGGCGGGATTTACTGCTCCAAGAACCTTGGTGTCAGTACTGAGCTCTGCTTGGCTGGTGATGGGCACCTAGGACTCAAACAGGTCAGATTCAAGCCTTCATTTAATTTGATTTCTACCTAAGGGTAAACAGTTTACAAATACCTTCTCTCTGCTCCCCAATGGTGCCAACAAATAATTCTTGTTGGGGTTGTTTGTTTGATCTTCTATATTTGTTATTTGGGCTGTGCCTCGTTAAGGCTGCCTGGCATTGCTTGTACTCCTTAGTGGGTGGGCTGGACCCTTTACAGGAGAGTAGCTAACAGCTGCCCTGCTGCAGATATTTGAATGAACGAAGCACGTGGTCAAGGGCGTTCAAACGCTTTTCACTGCCTGCCTGTCCCTGGGCAGCGTGGGTGGGCTTGGGAAGCTGTGCTCTCTCTATGCCTGCGTTTGCAGACATATCACTGAGAGGGTGCTAGCTTTCATCATTGACAAATGAGAATCATTGAGAAATGATTGTCGTGCAGTGCCATCCACCAGTGAATGACCAACAGTACATTTTGCAGCTGGACAGTTCTGCATGACACAGCAGTGCCCTCTGTAAACAGGAGCATCATCAGAGCGAAAATGAATCGGGGAAATGTGCACTAGAAAAGAGCATCCTCTGGAAAAAGAGGAAAGATCAGAGTCATTGCCTATCAGACTGGTAACTTCTCCTCCTTGTCTCCCACCTGCAGTCTCCCAGATAGTTTTGTTTGCTACCTGACCCCCTCTGCAGTGAGCAACCTGAGCAGAGATGATGCTTTAAGCTTGGCCCACAGGATCACTAAGAACTGCCCATTGAACATGACGCGCAGGGGAGTAAATAGAGAGAGAGCTCCCTCCTCCCTGACAACAAAGGAACTGCAGGTAATCTGCTGTCTAGCCTCGCAGCTCAGTTCTTTATTCAACTAGACAACATTTCTGAGAGTTGAGGATTCAACTCTTGTGCCTCCTCCTGTATACACTCCTAGAGCTCATCTTGCTTTTTTATTGTGGTGTCTGGATGGTGTTTTATGATCTGCAAAATCTCAGTGGTAGAGACAATCCATCAACAGGCTTCATCACACAAATTTGAAGCAGAAAATCCAGTGATTTAAGACATCCAAATGCTGTAGGATCCAATAGGCTCTCCTCATTATTTTTCTGACTTTCATTTCTGTATGTGTGGAACCTTTTCAGGTTGCATCTTCTTTGGTGAGAAAGTTTGAGCATTTCACTCCTGCAATCCTGCGTGCATTGGGCCAGGTTGCTGTTGGGCTCTCCCTATCTGACATCGAAAATAGCATCAGTGATGAAGACCTCGAAGCATCTCTTCCTGCCCTGGGTGAAGTTCGTGGCTGGAATGCTGACCAGTCCAGCGCTATTATCAACAAACTGCTCCGCTCTGGCTATCAGGTACAAAGGATGAGGTCCACAAATGCACCTTACACCTAGTATAGCTAGTTGCAAATAAATGATGTTTGGCCCTTCACATACTCATGCCTGCATGTATTACCTTTCAGATTGCAGATGGACAGAGCCTGGCAAAGCTAGGGAGCTTGGTGGCTGGCCTCAACAGCAGTACAGTTCGAAGTCTGCCTCCAGAAGTGATCTTGGAAGCCATTAAGTTGCCTAAGTTTGTTCAGCAAATGGTGACCCTGCCCTCTGCTCTGAAAAGGACATTTGTGGAAATGGTGAAATTGTTTTTCTCTATGGGCATCATAAATTAGCAAAGCTCCCAGTGACTCACAGCCAAGAACACTGGTTACCTGGGGCCAGGCAGTGACACATACCTACACACACACACACAGAATTCCCTCAGGGGTGTTTGTCTTTGCTAACCGGAGTGTGCAGCAGGACAGGCATCCCAAGTCCCTATCACTGTACCTGTGTAGTTGTCCTTGGCTGCCAGCCAGTGTGACCTGCCAAGCCTCTTAGGACCTGGGGCAGAAGAGACGGTTTTTCTGCAGGGTGGACCTAGAAACTATTCCCCACTGACTTGATGAGATGCTGTCAGGAAAAGGTTATTGCCATGGCTTAGAGTGACAATGTGAGAGAAGTGAAGGCTGCTCTCATAAAGTCCTTTTTGGGGTAGACTCTAGCCGTGCACTATGTCATTTCCCCTGTGTGACTGTATAGGACTTGGACTTCTTTTCGCATTTTTCCTGGCCATGACTTTAACCTTCAAGTTGTATGTGCAGCATTTGAGTTTGGTTGTTATTCATCCTCCCTCCTGTAGGAAAGCCCCTGGCCTGTGTTTGGTATAGCCTATAGCATGTGCTGGGACAATGGGACCGTCAGGGCTCTGTGTGATGCATTAGGGAAATAATATCTCATTCACCACAGGATTGCTCTGCAGCGTGCCTTCGAGAGTTGAGGTATTGTTTGGGTTGGCAGAGAGGGAAGAAGTGTCCCTCCTTTCTGGCCTGCTAAAGATTTTTAGGGCATAAAGCCTGGAGCTGGGAAACTGACAGAGACAGAATCGTTCCCTTTCATCAGGACCTCAAGTATTAGCTCCATGCAGCTCTCCTAGTCTGATGCATATGTCAGACAGGAAATATTTCATAGTGTTAGGTCTTTGACAAATGCACAGATGATCAGCAGAAGAATTTCCCTGGCCTCTTTCCAAATTTTCATTTCTTCTCCAGAAATTGTTTATTTTAGCCACGATGTTTGAATGATTTTATATATATGTATATATAAATGCATATACATATACATATATATATATGTATATGTATATGCAATATATATTTTGTTTGTTTGTTTTAAGATTTCCTCCAGTGTAGGCGACCCTGCTGACTTGGTTAAATGTATCCCTGATGCTCTGGCCAGTTACATTCCAAAATCATTGCTTGTTTTTGAGGATGAGAAGCCCAGTATTGAGGATCTCAACAGTAAAATGTGGACCCAAGAACAGGTAATATGCTAGCAGCTTGTGTCCTTCTCACCCGTCAGTGTCAGCCTTGGACATTGCAGAGCTGTGAGACCACTCTGCAAATCTGTCTGAAAATGCAGGGGAATGTTACAGAAGAGCATGGTAAACCACTGACAATCTGCCTTTGTTCCACAGGCTGCCATGTTTTTCAGTGATGTGATAAAGACAGAGCCTGACTTAAGCAGGTAGCGTTTTTCTACTCTCCTGTTTTCCATGTTTACTTTGCTTGTGTTATCCATGTTTCCTTTGTTACATATGGCTGACCCATCATTTTCAATCTATAGCAAGAGACAGGAAAATACCATGCAATCACAAACACAGACATGCAGCACCAAGGTCTACCAGGGTGTCAGCTGCAAACTGTACCTGTAAGCCAGACATGCTTTCTAAAACAATGCTGCTGGCTCAGACTGCACTTGGGAACCTTGCTTCTTGACTGCCTGTGTGAAATGCATTTCTAGTCAGGTGATATGTCAATCTTACATAGTGCTCTTCCGGGGATTAAATTTAGTGGGGCCGATATGTGTCTTTTGTCAGCTTCTGTATCTGAGACGAGAAATGATGAAAACCTTGACACATATCTGGAAAAACAGTGGAACTGACATCAGTGTCATGCTGATTTCACAATAGCAGTTTTTCCATGTAGAAGGACTTCTCCCTCAGCTCTCCCAGGTCATGCAGACTATGTTCTGTGATGAGAATCTGCACAACTCCGTTTCAGTTTTGACATGTGGCATGTACTGAAAGCACAGAGAGGAGACTGATCTTGTACATCGGGGTACAGCAGAACTGCTTGGGGTGGAGAGTTTGTCCCTGCATTTCTACTTTCAGTACAAGTCTCTAGATTATGTTTTATTCAAGCAGTGATGGCTTCTCGATCTCCTACAAAAGTCAAGACTAGCAATTTTGAGCGGATAGAGTTTGGAGAGCGTTAAGCTTTGATGATGGGGGAGGTTTATGCTTGTCATGTTACATATAGGAGATCATCACTGACTTTTCTCCTGAAGTCCTTGTACCTCTGATTTGCTTTCTGTAAATGTTCAGGCTTTCCCATTCAGTACTCCAAGGCTACACATGCGCAGTTGCCAATGAAATAGGAACAGAAAGAGTTCAGCAGCTGGCCAAAGTCATGAAGAGGAAGAATGTCCAGCTAGGAGAAGATCAGGTCAGTTCCTGTATTCCGAAATGCTGTGTTTGGTATTGCAATGGATATTTCAATCAGGATTGTTCAGCAAGAACAAGAATGCTTTCAGCTTAAGGGACTAGAACAAATGTAATTGGTCTTGGGTCTCAATCAGACAGTTTCAAATTTCTCCAAAGAGAGACACAGTCAAAACCCCGTTGGCTAGGCGTCTCGGGGACCAAAACCTCTGATTTCTGTCTTTTTCTTTCTTTCTTTGGAGCAGAGTAAAATTTTTATATTTGTTTTATTTTTTCTTATGTTTTCATACTGTTTTCTTTCTCTGATGTAAACTCTGGTATCCTTTCAGCTGAGTTGCTTAGTGAAGATGGTGACACTGAATGGGATTCCCAACGATTTAGATAGCTATCCTAAAGACCTGTTGCTATTTTTAAGGTAAATGTGCTATGGTTTTCACGTTGTTGCTTTAGTCCTTGGTGGGAAAAAAAGGCATTACTTTCTAAGTGAGCTGGTAATGACTAATTTTGTTTGACATATATTTCCAGTTTGCTCAGGCATCCTTACAGAAAAAAGTCAGATTGCGGAAAGCTTTCAAAACAGTTTTAAGGTCCTTTCAGATTTAACCATCCATTGTACTGGTAAAACGTTATGAAGCTGTTTTTAGATAATTCTCTCTTGATATGAAACCACTATGGGTTTTTAGTACTTTTTAGCCTCTCTGAGGGCACTTTTCCCTTACAGCATCAGACGAAACAGACAGTAGAGTGGATTTCTTTGTTCCGGTAGCTATCCGCTGTGGTTCTGTATCAAAATCCTGAACAACTTTAAGCTGAGTCTCACAATAGAGTCCTTAAGGTGAAAATGAGTTTTTGGAAAATGTGGACTACAATCTTTATGAAGAACAACTGCATAGAGTTTAGACTGTGAGTGTGGAAGACGTTATATTAAACAGAGTATATGTTGAACAGCCTTGAACCTGACCAACTGATATCATTCAGTAGAATTCACAGAGTGTTTGTCTTTCTAGTCCTTCAGACTATGCAGCAACAGGAAGCTGTAGGCAGTACTTTGCTAACGTTGGGAAAGCAAATCTTGATCTTCTGCAAAGAGAATCATCTAAGCGAAAACAGCTGCTGTTGGAAGCTTTAGCGTGTCTGGTATGTGGTCAGGGAACAATTCTGCTCAAAGCTGGGGAGAACTTGGGGTTGTCAGCTGTCAACAAGACCAAGAATGCTCTGCTACAGTGGTATCCAGTTCTATTTAATGCCTCTGTCTTGTATTACTTCAGAAAATTTCTGGAACACAAGTAAACAAGGAAAATGCAGAGATTCTGGGTCATCTGGTCTGTGACCTGGGTGAAGAATACATTAGAAGTTCTGGCGGGAGTTTGCTGACGCAGTTAAGCCAGTGTGAATCTTTCCAGCCTGATCAAGAAGAGGCTATTAAGAGTGTGATCAGCAGTGGTAACACTACATTTGGGTATGAATTTTTCTTCTGGGCATCAGCAAAACACTTCCCTAAACCAAAACCCTTGCTCTGTTGAGACCTAAGTGAACTCCAGCCAACCAGCTTGATCATAGACGTGAATAATTCGTGGCTTTTGAATTTCACATTGGGCCTTTTACATTGTTTTATTTGAACTTCTTTCAGCTGAAAAGTTTGGCTGGAATTCAACTGAAAAGTATATAGTCATTACTGCGTCTCACCTGCTCTAGTTATAAAACCTTTTTCTGTGGTCTGTTTTTTACTAATCAAACTTCTCTGAGATAGTCATGATGGACTCTAGCTGTTTGTCAGCTGCTGGCTTTCAGAAAACATTCCACCTCTTAAACTGCCAGATGCTTGATAAATCCCTTGCTGAATATAAGAGACATTGTCTAAAGAGGCAAAATATTTCCCTTCCTATGTCAAATGCTCTAAGATCTTGGCACTGAATGGGCAATAGTGAGCAATAGATATTCTTTGGTTTTCATGCTTAAGAAAATAATGTGTTTGTTAAATGCTGTTTTCTTATACAACTGCCCCTATTAATGTTACTATCAGTTGCTTCTGCTCCGCTGGAGTGAATTTTTGTGTAACAGGAAGGGATTGAGAAGTTTCAGGATTTAAATCTTCTGTTTTCTTAACTTGCAATGCTACAAGGGCATAATGCTGGCAGCTTTTAAGTTGTTTTTCCTTTTTTTTCTTTATTGAAATCTGATCCCCGCTGATTTTTGTATGCAGGCATCCTTCAGTGTGGTCAGCTTCCACCTTGAATGAGCTCAGTGGGTTGATTCCTTTATTTGATCACAGCATCTTGCAGAAGATCCCCAAGGTGAGTTACTCATGGGGTGTGGGGAGTTTGGGAAGTACTCCTATGTTCTGCAGTATGGAAGAAGTATGATGGGGGTTGTTCAGTAGTATGCCTTCATCTAAAAACATGGTGCCAAAGGGGCCAGATGGTCTATGAAAAGTGAGGATTGATTGAGCCAGATGGCCTGCAACTGCCAACCTAGATCACTGTCACCTTCTTCCTGTAACTGTCAGAAGCGGACTGGAGGTGGAAAGCAGTAGTAACTCTGTACAATGCTTTGTGAGGAGTTAAAATCATTTATGGGGTGTGGAATATGATAAAGTTTAAACATTTAGAAATTTGCCTTTGACTAACGAAGGAAAGGTCTCTAGGCTTCTAACAGAAATCTGCTGCGCACAATTTTTCAACAATAAGGTTTCTCATCCGTGTGAGTAGCAACTTATTACGCTGATGATATGCCCAAGATTGCAAAATCTCCCTAATGAAACATTTTCTTTGCAGAATGCTTTAACTCTTTGGCTGAAAAACTTTGCACACGATTCACCTCTGTCAAGGGAACAGCTGGCCACCATTGTTGAAGAACTCCTGCCTTCTAGGCATAAGCGTGCTAGTGGTATGGGAGCTTTCTCTGATCCATAACGGCAGTGTTCCCCTTGGTGTCAGGGTTGACCATACTGCTCGTGGGACTCCGTAAATGTGTCGGAGTTGAGCTATGAAACACTTGGCAGTAGGTTGCCCAGGAGGAGGGTGGAGCAATGACTGCATACCTATCTCCAGAAAGGGAGCACTCAAAGCTTGAAGCAAAAGGATTTAATATGGGGCAGTACTGTTGGTATATTTAATACTTCTTTCAACAGGCTGCCCAGAAAACAAAAAGATAACAGAAGCAGTTCTTAACAATGACCTGATGCCTCTTGATTATACACCTGAGGAGTTACGTGCTTGCCTGAAGAATGTCTCTCTGAAGAATCATTTCTCTCAGATCCTGACCTATGCCTTCAGTAACGAGCAATTGGTTGTGCTGAAGGAGAAACTGGATGAGGTAATGCCAGGCTGAAGAATGCCAAATTATCTACTGATAAGATTGCTCAGGGACTTGTTCAGTTGAGTTTCAGTGTCTCCAAGGATTGAGACTCCATCATCTCTTCGCGCTCCTCTTCCAAAGTTTGACTACCTGTACTGTGAAAATACATTTTTCTTAATACCTATTCAGAATTTTCATTGCCTGTTGACCCTTATCATTTCACTGTGCACCTCTGAGAAGAGCGTGGTTACATCCTCCCTATAATTTCCCAGTAGGTAGTTGCAGATGGTAATAAAATCCTCTCCTAGCCTTCTCTTGTTCAGATGGAACAACCCAGCTCCCTCAGCTCCACTGCCCCGCTTCTTATGTTGTACCCCCCGCTCCCCAGCCAGCATGGACCTCTGCTAGACTTCCTGGCGGTTGCTAGACTTTGTCAAAGTCTTTATTGTATTAGGGAGCCCCAAACTGCATGTAGTATCTAGATGGGGTCTTGTAAGAGCCAAATGGAGGGGAATAATCACTTCCCTTGCCCTGCTGACTGTGCTGCAGCTTGGGTAGCCCAGTGTTTGGTTAGCCTTCACCACTGCAAGGCATACTGCCACTCAGGTCCCTGTTGAGTCAGTTTGCATTGCTGCAGCTTTTGTTCCTTCCCTGGGGCCTGCTTGCCTGAGCTATCATGCAGCAAAATGACAGATGTGCTCATGTAATCTCACTGGCTTTGCTTCTTATTCCTTGCAGACCTTTTAGGCTTTTCCACATTAATCTTGCAAAGAACATAGGCACGATAATGAATGTTCATAGCAATAACAACAGTCCTTCCACAGGCATACCCTGATGGGTATCCTGCCAGTCTGATCCCCAGACTGGCCCCCCTCCTGACTTTCACCACCGTGGAGGAAATAAGCAAGTGGAAGATAACTTCACCTGACATGCTGGCTGCCTTGCTAGAACTTCCGCTCCGAAATGAACAGGTGGGGATTTGGATTTGCTTTCCTGCCCAGGTTTACTTCCTTGTTTGGGAACTGCTGGTTTAGAACTAGTTTAGTGGCCTCAAAGGTGATTGGCCCATGCTTGTGGTCCAAACAAGTAGATTTAAAATGATTTTGTTTTATTTTTGTAATTATCTTATTTGTTTTTCTTTTGAAGATGAAACTATAGATTCTGGCTAAAGTTAACTTTTGAAAAAATTAATTGTGTTTCTAGGCTGATGCACTGATTAAACGATACGTTGCCTTGGGAAATCCCTTGAACGCCACTGCACTGAACGCAATTGGTAGAAAACACTTGTGCCTTCTGGATGCAACCTTGCTGAATATGATAGACTCCAACAGCTTGAAGTGAGTCAAATATTGTGATGCTCTTGGCTTCTTGCAGAAGCACTTTCGCATCAGCAAGTGCAATTTAGTTTCTCTCCACTCAGTGAAAGGAAATCTAGGAAGCAACTTAGTACGTGCTTTGTGTCCAGGTTTAAAAGCCTGCTGTTCTCCAATCTGCCAGGAAGGGCTCAGATTTGCAGTCAAATTATTTTTATTGCACATCAGATAACAACAAATATGGTCTGCATCCATGCTTTTATCTAGAGGCAAAACAGAGTTGATGACATTTACTTTCCTCTGAAAGACTGCTAAATTAAATTATTTAAATAACTACATCCTTGCAAACACACAAACTTATCATTGCGCCATTAGAGCCACCGTAACTTAGAAGACGTATCATTTTGAGCAGGAGACTGAGTCATTATTTTTTTTTAATTTAGCTTCTCTCCATACCTCCTCTGTCTCTTGTGAAATGCCCAGGATTATACAGAAGAGAGGATAATCTGTCCTGTGTAGAGAAGCCCAGAGAGATAGTCTGAATAGTCCAAAATTTATTCAAGATGAAAATAATAAAAACTTTTCTCTTCCTAAATATTCATTTTTCTACAGACTGGCATCTCTGAATCCTTCAGCCTGTTCACAGCCTACGAAAGACATCTTATATGCTAAAGCAAAACGTGCTTTCTCAGACCAGCACCATTTACCTTCTTACTATCTGCTTATTGAACCATATCTAGGTATGTAAAAGAACAGTCTTTTACCAGGAAAGGGAGAGGTCTTAGCCAGAAGCTGAGTGGGGATCAAATACCATCTTAAGATTTGGGAATTTTCAAAGCCAAACTGTTAAAAGTTCTCAAAGGTTTACATCCTTTTCCAACTTGTAGGTGGCCTAAAATATTCTTGAAAGAATCTGTACCTGACTTAAAATTACCCAAATCAATTGCCCAACTGTCACGGGGAAAATCAGACTCAGGGGTTCTGGGATGGACAAGGTCTGCTAGGTCCTCTCTGGAAATCCAGCTGCTAATGCTTAATGCTTATCTCACAGCCATTCCCCATGTCACAAAACATAAATTTTCCCTGTTAACCTAAGAATTTATTCACAGTCTCAATGAACTCTTCTTATCCCCTCCATCTACCATCTGGCATTGATGCAGATTGGTTGAATGGCCAACGTCATAAAACCCTGCAGTTGGAACTCTGTTAGCAACCCCAGCCTAATAAATTTAGAATACATCACTATAGCTCCAACCTATACAGATACACAACACCGCTCATTTGAGTGCTGATCTCCACGCTTGGAATAAAACGTTCTCTTTCTGGTCACAGGTGGTGCTCCTGGTGTGGATCTCAGAGCTCTAAGCAAGGACAATGTGAACATGACTGTTCATACTCTGATGAAGTTAAGAAAAGATTCTTTGATGGTGAGCTGAATGTTGAAATTGTTCAACTCCTTGCATTTGTATCATGCTAGGTGTTTGCTTCTGGTTGCATTGTCCACTGGTGTAAATCTAGAGTCACTCCATCACACTCAGGATGATAGTTGACTAGTGGAAAGTGGAGAACCAATCTGGGACTTCTGAAGTTTAGTTTGGAGACATACATGGATGCTTACCCAGTCTTACTGGGGAATTTCTTTAGGCCAAGCTCTCATAGCAGTAGTAGGAGGCTTCTACTAGGCTACAGTACACAGCTATGTGACAAATCTTCTAACAAGAGTGTTAGCAGTAATATCATCAATTTTGGAAGAAAGCCTAGTGACCTGGGCAGGGACTGGGGCCCCCCCGAGTCAAGGAGATGTGTCATGAGAGGACAACAGACATAGGCTTCGAGGTTGTGTTTATTCCCCTAACCTAAGGCAAGATTGTTCCGACTGAAACTGCTCACCAGAAGTTTGTCTTTCTTGTTCTTAACACTTCTGCTAACATAAACCTCATCGGTTCCTTGATCAGAGGTATTATTGCCATTCCTGCCTTTACAACTGTAAGTCTTGCTGTTTGATTTCTCCCAGAGCCTGACGCCTGCTGAAGTTAAGGGCTTGCTGGGGGAGAATCTTGACGATCTGGTGAAATGGCAGAACAAGTCTCCCATCCGGGAGTGGATCCAAACACGGAAACAAACAGAACTGGATGAACTGGGTATTGCGCTCACTGGGGGAACACAAGAAGGCTATATAATCGTCGTCACACCTCAATTTCAGCGTATGTAGTATGCTAGGGCCTCTGTTGTGCTTTAAATCTTTATTTTTGGATTACAGTAAGGATAAAAACTGCCTTATGGAAGTGAGGTGCTTTTGGTTGTCTGTAAAAGAGAACCAAGTGCACCAAGCTGATATGGCTCCCTGGGCACTGAATCAGGACCTTGCTCGAGGTGGTTTCCTTGGGCAGCGCTGCCAAACAGCTCTAGTCCTGCTCTCAGCCGTGCTTGTGCCAAGGCCTTGGAAAGTCCTGCTAGCTACTCTTGTGTCTGAGAGAGCAGAGACTGTTGGTCTGGGCTACTGCGGACCCCTTCCAGTGGCACTTGTCACTGCCTATCCATCCAGCCCCTCTAAAACGCATTGGGTAGTGCTCACTTGCTCCCTTCGCCTCCCAGCATGGAGGGGCAGCAAATTCAGTTCTGCCAAGGAATCTTAAGCCTTGCAGCAAATTCTGGGTCCTAGATGAGGAACAAACCTGTAATCCCACTGAAAGCATCCTTGAGAGCTGGCTGAGCATCTGAACTGCGTGAGCACTTCCACAGCTTCCTGCTCTGCTGCGTGTCAGATTTGGGCTGTGACTTGGCAATCCAACTAGGGTTGGCTGCTTACCAGTTAGAAAGCCCTAGTCAGAAAGCCAAAGATCTTCCCCAGATGTGGCATAAAGGGATCTTCTCCCCATGGGGGAACGATTCAATTGTTGGTTTCTTTCAACTGATGCCCCCCTCTTTTTCCTCTAGCACCATCCTCAGCCCCGCTGGGTACTGTGGCCATGATGGTCCACCTCCTGCCTGCTCTGCTTCTCAGTTTCCTGATGATGACGGTCTTGTCTTGAAAATCTTCCTTCAGGAGGCAGCAAGATGAGGGGGACCAGCCTGTGACCTGCTCTGAGGCAGGCCGGGGGGGGTGAGGGGGTGCTCAGTGCTAGCAGGCAACTGCTGTGTAGCCCTGTGCTCATTGCTAGGTACTTTTCTCTTTCAAATCAATAGAAAAAAGATCTGTGTTCTATATGAAGGGAAGATTTCAGACTCTTCAGAGCAGGATCTTTTTTTGCCCTCTGTACAGACCAAGCCCAAGGTAACACCCAACCATATTACTGCAACACAACCAATATCAATATTTTACTGTGTAACCCTCTTGGGTTTAAGGGTGAGCGAATCAACTGTTCTGCATGTTAACAATTACATTTCTCAAAGAGCTTGGTCTCTCAACACTGCCGGGACCTCTGAGTGGGAGTAAAGTTTTCCAGCTGGTTGTAAAGAAATAGTAGAACAAAGTAAAAAATGCCAGAAGCCAAATATGAATTGCTGTTGTCTTCTCTTCATTCGCACTGCCTGCACCTTTGTGTCTGCAGGTATTGGATCAAATTAAATGTTCAGGAACCTCAGACAAGTCTGTTAGTTTTCTTTGGTGTTGACTACTCAAATCTAGGGGCTTAGGCTGTTCTCAGCTTCCTTATGGGAAGGGTATAAGAACTTTGTATAAGGCTTTCAACATCTTTTTCCACTCATTAGGGATTTCTATCCAAAAAAGCCTCAGTGCAATCTGTACTTTGTCAGAATCTAGCCCCTGAAATCCCTTTTTCTTCCCTGGGAGGAGAGCTTTCCTGCAAAAACATTATAAATGTTTATTGTCCATGGTTTATAGAAAAAGAATATGAGAGACTGGTGTGTCCTTCATGGCAGATTTCTGGGTGGCAAGAGACACTTCCCCACCACCTGCATCCAGTGGTGCTGGGGCACTGGCTAGGGTGGGAGGTAAGGGAATGGGATACCAAGATAAGTAAGGCAGTCTGCATTTTTATCCTGATCCCTTAGTAGAAATCTTGATTTGTTTCTTCATGCCTTGACTCACTCAGTAAATGACATGTGAGGTGTGAGAATCTTCTCAGCCCGTGAAGAATGAAATTAGTGAGGTGGAAGGTCTGCAAGAAAGGAGAAGATAGAAGGAAGTCAGAGCAAAAGAAGTGGAAACTGTTTAGATTTGTTAGCCAGAAAAACTCCAAAGCACTAAACACATCAAAGAACACATTTAATTAGGGGAAAAAAAGTTTGTTAATATTTTATTATATAGCATTACAACAGCAATCAAGATATACTATCTTCAATTGATCTTCCCTCTAACTAGCCTTGGTGTAGTTTGAACAAATGTTGACCAAAAGTCTCATAAGTTCATGAAGAAAGTTAAATGCAGTTTAGTAGATTTCTGGCTGAGCATTTCTGGGCCATATACTACCTCTCTTGCAGTGGCCAGTAACTTGAATCCCTGAGATTTCCCACTGTTTTTAACAGATCCCAGTGGGACTGCTTAGAAGTAAAATACCACCCAGTGTGAGTAAAGCTGTCAGAACTGTGCCCACTGTCAGCATTAATGCATTGCCGGATCAGTCAACATTACCGATACTTTTATTATATAGAGCAACTAGCTAGTAAGTATCTGTTGGGCAGCTTTGGGCTGGAAAATCGTCTGTCCTCCTTTCGCTTCCCAGCTTCAAAAACAATGAGCAAATTCCTTGCTGGAATCAAACAGACAAACTCTTTTCCTTTCCTGGGTTTCTGCTTTTCAGCAGGGAATTTGCCAGCACCATTATTTTGCGGGATGGTGAAAATTAGAGGGATCTAGTGAGTATGGTGCTGGAGGTGGTTGTGTCAGAGAAGCCCTCGCAGCAGCGGTAATCCCACGGCTGTAGTCAGTATGTGCACTAAGCAGGAGGAGAGCCTGGATCCTGACCCTGGATGGAGAACACAGATGAGAAATAATTGGATTATCCATATCAACAGCACATGTGAGCTGCTAGGGCAGTAGAGTTGCTTTGGGGTTCAGGTACCCCAGGGGGATTACATGTGTAGGACAACATTTTTCAGCCTTTTGTGACATTGGCCATACCCAGCACCTTCAGGCGTGGACCTGCACCCCTGTTGCAAATACCACCTTGCCATGAACAGTCAGGAGGACTGAGTCTTCTCTTACTTTTGCTAGTGTAAAGCAGGAATAAATCTGTTTGAGTCAATAAAACGACTGATGTAGCTCTGTCAGGATACAGGACTTCAGATTTTAGGGCTTCTACAGTGATGCCTATTCAAAAGCACTATGTGCAGCTAAAACACGGAAGGCCTATATCCTTGCCTTTTGAAAAATAATGCAGTGCACTGGCATTACTGGAATTACTCCAGCTTTCTGCAGAGTGGTCGAGGGCTGCTGTGCACTCAACGTAACGAGACATCTTAAGATGCACCTTGCTGGACTTGCAGGGTCTGAAGGCAGTACGCTGCACATCCAGGTGCTTTAATGCCCTGTAGAAGCACATTGCTACCTGATGTGCCAGTTACTATCTGGGGTTTCTTGTGGACAGCAGCATGCCAGTATTGAATCTGGCAAGGAAAATGGTGGATTGGCTACTGCTTGTCAGTGAAAACTTCTGCCTTGGTATTGATTCCTAAGCCTTTCCCGACTCCTAACACGCCTTACCAGCTTCAGGTTGCAGATTGATGTATCCACCGGATGTTGGCTTTGGTGGCTCTGGCACATCTGTAGGTGTTTTCTTAGTGTTCCCATGGCTGGAGGTGGTGGAAGAGGGGCCGAGTAATGCTGGAGGGGCACGAGTCTTGCAAGCGAATGTTGTAGTCTTGACCACTGAGGAGTTGACATCCTTTTGGGTGGAGGCAGTGATGTTGGGAACTGGTGTGGGCTTGTGGGGAAGGAGGTTCATTTCTGTGGCTGTGATGGCAGCAGGTGCAGAGGTAGACTTCGGGACAAAGGCACTGGGAGCATTGGGGGTGCTCGGAATGGTGGTGTTACGGGCAGCGGGAGCTGGGTTGGTGGTACCCCCGGGTGCTGGGGTGCTAATGGACACCAGCAGGGTGCTGGTGCTGCGGGTGGTAGCAGCTGGGTTAGTAACACTAGAGCTGGTGGTGGCACTGCGTGTGACAGCTGGGGGTGGGACAGAGCTGGGAGAGGTGGCAGTGGGCTTGATGGCAGCAAGGATGGTGGTGAGGAGGGTGACAGCAGAGGTGGTGGCCTTCTTTGAGGAAGCAGGCTGGTGGAGGGAGCATGGGACGATGGAGCCGGGGGTCGGAGCAGGTCGGGCTGTGGAGGTGACAGTGAAACCCACAGTGGTGCTGGGACGAGTGGTGTAAACATGTGGGGTAGTGCTGTTAGGGAGGGTCGGGCTGACAGCGTTTGGGGTGGGGGCCTTGGGGCTGATATTTGAATTAGTGGTAGGGTGGCTGCTCGTGGCAATAGGGGTGGGGGCAGTGGGGAGGGTGGTGGTGGCGGGGACGGTGCCTGTTGGGGCAATACTGGCCGAGGCAGTGGGGTGAGGCGGGGTGGCAGTCCCGGTGGTGGGGCTGGGCTCCTCCATCCCCCCTTGCAGGCCGATTCCCAGGATTTGGTCCAGTTCCTTCTGGTACTGTCTCTTGATCCAGCAAATCACAACGGTCTCATTTTCAGCTTTCTTCAGTTCTTGAACTTCTGTCCCAAGCAAATTTTTGACATCCACAACACTGAGCTTCTGCAATACACGTACAACATCTTTGGTCAGCCTCACAGCTGACACTGCCAGAAGGTGCTTTTCTAACAGGACGGCAGAGCAAGTAATAACTTACAGAAGAAAATAAGAAAAGGTAAAAAAAAATAGAGACCTGGTGATCTGATGGGACTGCAGCCTTGAGCCCCACAGCTCAGCCCTCGCCTGGCCCTTCCCTTCCGCAGGGAAAAGAGCAACAGCACACCAGGAACATACCTGCAGTTCATTGGGATTTAGGGCAAGAAAGGTGTTGATGTCCATGGTAAGGCCAGCTTTGGCCAAGTCCTTCAGGTCCTTTGCTGGAGCTCCACCTTGAAGAAAGCATATGGGGCACCTAAATACATGCAAACGCTTCCAATGCTGAGAGGGAGGCTGTGGTGACTGTTAGACGTGTCTTTACTTTGTCTGACACCCCCCCAGCCAAGGAAGACATCTCCGTGCCTCGGTTGCTGTGGGAAGGAAGGCGAAGGCTGAAGCACCTACCCAGGTACGGCTGAATCTGACAGTAATACGCTCTGGTGCCGACCTGGCCAGCAAAGGCCTCCTGAGCTTTTCTGTAGAGTTGGTCCTTGTTGGTTTGAGAGCAAGAGGAAATGTCCAGTTCTCTGGCACTCCTGGGGAAAGGGAGGGTCACAGGTCAGAACAGGGGGTGCCACCCAAAGCACAGCAACAGCCCTTCTGATGGCCGGGGGTGACAAGTGGTTTGTCCCCCAGCCATGGTGCCAGTGAGGCGGGAACCTGCTGCCCCACTGCCCTGCGATCCCAGGCACCTCGCAGGGCTGCCAGGTATCCCTAAAACGTGGCTTACCTGATTGCTTCTGGAGTTACTTTCTTGATCTGCTCCTCATTCAGGCTACACAGGAGTCTCCCACCGATCTTCTGAAGCAAGGGCCCCGTTAAGTTGCCCCCTAGCTCCAGGTACCTCGCGATAAGCTGCCGCTTCTGGAAAACACAATTCACGCGGTTCTGTGCATACAGAGGAGGAAAATGCTCCTGGCAGAACCGCGTGCATGTTGCAAAACCCTTGTGCCGTGCTCGGGCACTGCCTTTGCTACAGAAGCCGTTGTCAGCGAGCTCCCACCAGCCGGCCCCCGGCCCCCCAGCAGCACGGGTACCTGGGCGGTGCTCCACAGGCCGTCCGAGGGGTTGAGCAGGATGCAGAGCGTGTCGCTGGAGGTCACCTGCCACAGGCTGATCTCCTGTGCTGTGTACAGGCGCGACAGCGGCCCCAGCAGCCTCAGCTGCTTGTCCGGGATCCCCGTGGGGTAGATCTGTATGGCCAGGCCAGGGGGTCAGAAAAGAGGGTCGGGGAAGGGGGGGTGCTTCTCTCGTTGTCTATATTAAGATAGGAGATGCTCTCCGTACCCCGCGGCAAATTCCAGCAGCTTAACCAGCACTGAGAAACCCCTGTCCCAGCAAACTCCACCCCTCTGCTTTCTACCACGCTTCCTTCCCCCAGCTCTTTTCATCACCTATTTCCCCGCCCTTCCGCCTTTCTCCCCTGACCACGCCGTTCTCAGCTCCCAAACTCCTTGGTGCTTTGCAGGGCACAAATGGGCACTGCACCAAGCACGAGCCCACTGGCAAGCAGCTCTCGCTCCCAGCAGCGCCCGGTCCTGCCTGTGCTAACCAGGGGCTGAGCAGCGGCTCCTGCCCTGTTTCATCCGTTACCTCCTGCAGCTTTTTCTTCACCACCTGGAGGTATTCCATGGTGAGCGGCTGCTCCAGCACAAGCGCCAGGCTTGCTTGCAAAACCTCATTGCTCAGGCAGAGGTAGAACTGCTCGGGGCTGTCGTAGTCGATGAGCAGGAGGCTGTCAGAGAGGACGCTGGTGGTGATGGGCGCGTACAGGCAGCCTGCAGATGGGGAGGACATGTTTGGGGTTGGCATTTTCCTCCCATATCTGGCCCTGGTCCCATCACAGAGCCTCAGAGCCCCCCAGAAAAGCCTTATGGAACAAACAGGTTATTGTAATAACGCTGCTCGAGCCACCTCGTAGGGCAGAACTGCGGTCAGCTTCCCGTCCCCCAGCTCTCCATCTCACCGTGGCAGCTTATTCACTTTCATTTGTTTGTTTTAAAGTTATTCCTGGAGCACGTGTTTATGTTTCTGCAGGCCTTGTGTTCTTTGACTTGTTAAAGTCAATTAAAAATGCTCCAGCCCAGTGAAGCCTTGCACAGCGCAGCCACAGGAGCTGCATGGGTCCCGCAGCGCTGTCCCCCCTCCGCTGCCCCCAGCATGCGGAAAGAACATTTCCCCCATCTCCCTGGTTGCTTTATGGGGAATTTGCAGCTTTCTGCCCTGCCCTGTCCCCCTCCCTGGGGGTGTTTTTCACCCCACAAGCTTTGAGCAACTGAATGGATCCAGAGCGGCCACGGCCAAGGGAAAGGCTCACGGTCTGCACTCCGCTTCAGCCGGGGGCGAGACGCTGCTGACGCTGCGGCGAAGGTCCTCAGGAGGGTCAGGGACTTCTCCCGCTGGGACGGGCCCTGGCTGCCGTAGGTGGCCGCGATGCTCCTGGCGAACGCCTCCTTCGCCGCCTGCCAGGGAGGGCAGAGGGCGCTGGGTGCCACGGCTGCGGGCTGGCCAGGCGGATGGGAGTTCGGGCTTGGCTTACCTCAGCCACCAAGCTCAGCGTGGTCTGGTTCAGAGCCAGCACGAGTGGTCCAAAACTTTGCAAAGTCTGCACATCCCAGCCCGAAGGATCCCTGCAGCCGACAGAAAGCACGGTTCAGCATCCTCACGTGTACACCATCACCCCTCCTGCTCTCCACCCGGCAAGCCGGGGCTCCTCACCCGTACGCCGTGCTGCCCCCGAGGAGCACGGCATTGAGAGCAGCCCGCTGGGCCCCCGTCAACTCTGGGCAGAGCTTCAGGTTCTCCAGGATGCCGGGGTCCGAGGCCGTGATGGTGTCCGGCTCCATGTCGCACACCAGCGCCCCGAGGCTGCCCAGCTGCTCGGGGCGCAGGCGGGAGCTGTTTGCGCCCTGGGAGAGGGACACGGTGCTCGTACCATGCCCGGCATGGGGGACCCTCGCCGCCCCCAGCGCAGAGCCCGCGGCACGGCCCCCACTCACCACGCACTCCAGAGCCCCGCGCAGGAGCGCCCTGCGCTGTGCTGAGCCCCGGGGCAGCAGCTCCAGGTTCCCGCGGGCAGCCAGGGAATAAAACGTCTTGCAGGTCTCGCCGCGCACCTCAGCCATGCTGCAGGGGGCAAGAGTTGGCATGATGGGGAGAGGTGGCCTGGAAATGGGGGCAAAGAGGCTGTGCCGCCCCTTTTTGGGGGTGTGGGGAGGGTTGTTTTAAGGCATCCCTCCCTTCTGAGCAGTGAGCTGTTGAGTTGCGTGGGGTTGGCCTGTGCTGGGGGTCTCCTCTCGCCCTGGGCAGGACGGGCTGGGCGCTGCCTGGCCCCACACGCCCCATGCTGCAGCCAGCGCAGCACGGCCACGCTCTGCTTTGCCCGGCACAGCCACACTCTGCTTTGTCCGGCCTTGGAGAGGAGCGGGGCGAGGAGGGGCCTGGGGGGTCTGTGGGGCTGGGAATGCCCCATGTTGGTCTGAAGGTGCCACCAGGAGCAGGTGATTTCCATCCCGTTCTCCATGCAGAGCTCCCGAAGGGCGCCAGGGCCACACCAGCGAGTGCTGCACGGCATGGGCCAGCACCGAAACCGCAGCCTTGTGCTGCCCTCGATACTCACTCGAAGAAGAGCAGCAGCTCAGGCGGGTAGCCGCTGAAGTCGGCCGTCAGGTTGTTGGCAGCGAGCAGCCTGGCCAGGCACGACAGCTGGGCAAGGAAACGCTTTTCTTAACCACGGTGAGGAGGCGCGAGCCCCCGCGCCCTGGCAGCCCCTGCCCCTGCCCACCTGGGCGCTGCTCAGCTCCACTCTTTTGTTCCGCATCTCCTGGGCGAGCGCGAGGATGGCGGCGGGGGACAGGTCGTGGGCTGGGGCGCACTGGAATCCCCGCAGGACAGAGGCTGGAAGGCTGCAGGGGGGGGGGTACAGCTGCATGCACGCCTGTTTTAGCCCCCCAGCGGGGTGAGCCTGCTCTTTCCCTCGGGAAATTCCCCTTTGCCTTGTCTGCAGCTGTGTGGGGTAAGTGGGCACAGATGCCGTGACAAAGGAGATGCGTGACAAAGGAGATGCCATGACAAAGGACACTTGTGACAAAAGAGATGCCCTGCAGCCACAAGCACACTCCCCTGCAGCCTGGGGCGGTGGCAGTGCCCCAGATGCAGCAGCGATGCCCTGGGCTGTGGGTAAGGCAGAAACCAGCAGAGCCCAGATTTCGGCTCAGGGGAGGCTCCCGTTGTGTCTGCGCCAGCCCCATAAAGGGAAGGGAACTTTTTGTCTGTTTGTGCTACAACAAAAGATGATGCAGCTGAAATCCTAACCCTGTACCAGAACCGGCTGCACAAGGTTTTAAATCTTCTCCAGCCCAGGTGCCCTGTCACAGCGGTGACACACCTGGGAAGAAATGCAACGGCCGCCCCAGCCAGGCACCCCCATCCGCACCCCGAGCCCCCCGCGCTCGCCAGAGCCCTGCCAGGGGCCGGGTACTTACTCGGCGTAGGGCTCTGTGGCGGACAGGACGGTGCCGAAGAGCAGGGCAGCCTGGGGAGGAGGACGGGCGGACGTCAGCCGCAGCGAGCCCTGAACCCGCCAGGGCTGGCTGGTGCTCAGCATCGCTGCTGTGCCCGCAGCCCTGGGGATGCTCCAGGTGCAAAAGCCGCCAGAGCCGGCCTCAAGGCTGGGGACCCTTCAGCAGCGGGGCTCCCCCTGCCTCCCCTGGGCCCCCAGCAGGGCCCAGCCCTTGGACTGGGAGCAGCATGAGGAGGCTGTGGGGCCACGACACATCCAGGATGGGGACAGAGCCAGGGCACGGTGGTGGCTCTGCTGCTTTTGGCACCGTTGGCATTTGGAGCCATCTAAACAGCCTGCAGTGACTTACCGATGCTGCTTGCACGAGGTCTGTGGAAAATCCTGCAACAAAGCGAGATGGTGTTATAATATGGCCAGCGGGGTATGTAGAGGTGACGGGGGCTGTTCTAGGGCAGCTCCAGCTTTAAAGTCCGGGAAGATTTTCTTTATCAATTTCATAATGTTTAGTAAATGCTGGTGAACACTGCAGAGGTTCAAGAGAGCAGACCCCCCGCCCAGCCCGGATGCCCCTGGGATGGGCTTAGAGGACAAGGATAACCCTGCCCCTGGAGAGGGCGTTCGTGCCGACTTCTGTGTGGTGCAGCTGCTGCTGGCACAGCCTGGGGAGCACCGGAGCCGCGGGGCTCATGGACACCAGGCACGGCTGCAGCTCCGGGGGCAGGTGGTGACTCACGGAGGCCGAGGGCGACGGCTGCCAGGGTGGGGGCCGCCCGCACCATGCTGCCTGCGCCGGGGCTTCGTCCGCGGGCGCGTCGGGGCGGGCANGTCCACGCGCAGCCACGGGAGGTTTCTAAACCCTGTGTAGCAGATGACAGATTTCGTTCTCTGCCCGCTGTTAACATGAACTCCGTAACGAGCTGCCCTGACACCCGGAGCTGGGTCCCCCTCAGTCCCTTGGCTCCACACGGGGCCACACCAGCGCAGGCAGGGAGGAACCCAGCGCGAGCCGGCAGCAGCGCCCACGCGAAGCCGGTGGGGAGCACAAACAGGTGCTGCACCCCCTGCATCCCAACCCCCAGAACCCCCCTACAGAAAACAAATCCCTGCTCTAGAAACTGCATCAGCGGGCTGTTCAGCGCCGCACAGAACAATTAGCTTATTGACCTTCGAGCTAGATGCAAGTAAGTTTTCCTCTAAGTCTCATTATGTTCTGCGAATCCCACCGAGCCCCACCAGCAGTCTCACTCCCGGCCGCCCCCCGTCCAGCGGGATTTGCTCTGCTGCGGGGCGGGGGGCCGGCGCTCACCCACCTGCAGCCGGAGCCCGCCTGCCCCGCGCCAGCTGCCAGGGATGAGCAGCACCGGGGAGCGGTGCAGCCCTTATCTGCTGCGGGGTGGGGATGGTGCTCTGAAAAACGGGGTGTGACGGAGGCAGTTTCTCAACCGTGTTTTGTAAAGTTGCTTTCTTTCCTTTTGCATTTTTTTTTTTTTTTTATGTAAAGGGTCACTTTGAACTTTGGGGCAAATGAATTAATGCCTCTGGTTTGGCAGTTCCTGTGCTCCTCGTGGAGTCAAAGGTCCTCCCAGTTAGTCAGAACCCTTGGAGCTACTCGGGGATGTGCTTTATAGGGCAGCTGGGGTTCAGAACAGAGCAATCCTCGGGTAAGGGCTCAGAACCCCTTTTCCTCGCTGTCTTCGTTTTGCCCTGGTGCTGGACAATCTCTGTTTCCTTTCTTATGGTTTTCTCCCTGGAATTTCTGATCACGCTCTGTGCTGCCATCCAGCACGTGCCATGGAAAAAGAAAAAGAGGAAGTGAGGCCTTCCCAAGGAGATGCAATGAAACCAGAGGGGAACGATGATGCAAGGCAGCAAACGCATTGTTTGTGCCTTTCTCTGAGCCCTGGGAGGAGACAGCAGCCGGGCAGCAGTGGGGTCTGGCTGCACGCTTCAGCGATGCGGGAGCTCACCCGGCCCCTGGGCTCGTTTCGGGGAGCATCAGCCTTCGCAGAGGGTCCGCACGGCCTCACCCCCTCCCTGTGGCTCCTGTCCGAGGGAGGTGGGGGCCCTTCCCCGGTGCTGCTGGGGCTTGGGGCTGGTGGCTGTGGGGTGCTTGTGGCGGGACCGTGCGGCGCCCGCTGCCCCACGTGTGCCCCCGTCCCTGAGCTGATGAACCGGTCCCGCAGCACAAGGGCTCGGGCAGCTGCTGGCGGAGGTTTCTGGTTTCTATTTCGGAAGGATCTGTGATAAAAATAGCTGCTGGAGTGATGCAATTTCAGAAACTTGCTCGTATGGGGCTGCTGGCAGGATGGGGCCATCGCCTCGGGCTTCCCGGCTGGCAATGGATGGGGAATGGGGGTGAGGGCACCGCGGGCGCCTCTGCAGGGCACCACAGACACAGGATCCGCTCGGGGCTCAAACCTGGCCCTGAAACAACCTCGGGGGCTGTGCGGGACCCATCACAGGAGTGACCACAGAGCCCCGTGTGCTGGGGGGGCATTCTGGTGGGCAGTGCTGCTGGCAGTGAGATGGGGACGCTGCATCCCTAGCCTCCGGCACTGGGGGGGGGCAGCAGGAGACTCCCCACTCCTGGCCAGCCACTTCTCTGCTGTGGCCACATCCATAACCCTAAAACCTCCCATCCCGAAGGCCGCACATCGTCTCTTTGGATCTTTGTTTCTCCAGCTGCGCCAGCCTGAGGGATGAGCTGTTGATGTGAAAGTGCCATTGAGAAACGACGCCTGTAGGCAGCGCTCCCTACGACCCCTGCAAACCCCAGCGGCGCGGGGCTGCGCTGCTCCTGCCTGACCTTGCCGGAGAGGTCTGCACTCTTCAGTAATTAGAGAAACTTTTCTTCTGTTGTTTGGTTTGGGACAGTCCCAGCCGCTGGTGTTGTCGGTCATGTGCTGTTTGTTGGGTGACGCCACACTCTGCTGGTTGTGGCATAACGCTGCCGGAGGCTGTTAGGGGAAGAGACGGGGAGGCTGCGGCAGGGAGAGGCTGAGCCCACCCCGGGGTGTGCACGCAGGAGGGGACGGAGCCTCGGGTGGTACCTGCGGTCCCAACCCCGCCGTGCCCTCAGGGACCTGGGGGGACTCAACCAGTGCCAATGCCAGCACCAGGGCTGGGACCCGCAGCCCTCCTCTGGGGCAGCAAGAAATGGGGTGGAATCATGAGTATTTGAGATGGAAAAGGTCCCTGGGGAAGAACTGAGCAAGTGAGGAGAACTGACCCTCCCTGGTCCCATCCCTCAGGACCCCATCCCTGGGGACGGCACTGCGGGGTGGCACGGGGGGACCAAGGATTGGGCTGGGGAAGGGCCGGGCAGCGGCATCTGCCCCAACCACCCCGCACATCCCCGCCGCCTGCACGGGAGCTACCGAACGATCTGCAGTGGTGGAGCGGCTCCAGGCTCCTCTGCCCACCCAGGGCCATCGGCCGGGGGGTTTCGGGCGGATAATCCCACTGGTTTTGGCCAGGGGGATTTCACCGGGGTGAGGATGAAAGCCAGCACCCGCACGGAAGTGGGCACCCGCACGACAGGTTGGCCGGGTTGCAGCCCTGGGGCCGGTCCCGCCGCACCGGTCCGTGCTCATTCCTGAGAGCCCCTGGGCTCGCCCAGCGCACGGCCCCGCTGCGGCAGCACACGGTGCAGCGGGCGTGAAGGAAGAGAGCACGGGGTGAAGCGCAGTACCTGTAGGTGATGCTTTACTATGGTAATGTCCACAAACACACAATAAATAAGGGCTATTCTCAGAGGTACAGAATGTCACGAAACACGCACACCTGACCACAACCCCCACGCTTCACATGCACGAGTGGATTCACACAACACGCAGCAAATGCCCCGTGGAAGTGAGCGTGGATGGCACTGCCCACCGGTGCAGGAGGGAGAGTAGGGCTCCGGCGGGTGCGCACCTCTCTGGGTAGGGAAAACACAGACCTCTCTGGTTCCTGCAGTGTCGAGTGAAAGTGCAACACACGATGGGTGGTGCGGGATGCAGGGGCTCCTCCAGTGCTCCCGGGGGTGAGCGCTAGGTGCCAGCCCCTGGCCGTGATGGTCCACGGGACCGTGCCCTTGTGCAGGGGCACAGCGTGTCCCCCCGCGGCCGAGGGCAGCCTCTGTCCCCAGTGTGCGACCACCAGTGGCAGCGGGGACGTTCCCATGCAGGGACCCACATGATGGGCACATCCTGGCTCTGATGCAACAAATCTCACCCGTAACCTTTCAGGCCCTCCTGAGCACGTCACTGACGTTAATTCTTTGGCAAACAGTTCACGTCGTTAATTTACAGCCTTAGGACCCTGCCTGTGGCTGCCTCCCCTCCCCAGACACACCTGGAGCTGGGGATGGGACCTGGCAGGGAGGAGACGGCTCCGCTGCTCCTCCGTGGCTGCAGCGAGCCCACCGCCACCAGCAGCGTCACCTCCCGAGCCCCCGGTCCCCGCTCGGTGCCCAGAGCCGTGCGCCCGCCCTGACCCACAGCAGCTTCGCACCGAGCCCCAAAAGCAGGGCGATGGCCACGTGATGCAGGAGCCTGCGGGGTTTCGGGCTGTTCCGTTCGCCTGCTGGGTAGGTGCGTTAGTGGAATTTTACACGGCGCATTTCACATGGACCAGGGCTTCCCGTGGGACGATGGTAACTGCGGCACGTGCTGGTGGGGCGGCTCGGCACCAAGGGCTCTGGTGCTCTGTATGCCTGAACACATTTCAGTGAGCTCCCGTCCTTTCTGGCGCTGTGGCCCGTGGGCTGCCTCTCCTCATCCCACCCAAGCTGATCCGTTCTCTTTATTTCCTCTAAGGGCTGCGGAGAAGTGCGGTGGGAACTGGAGAGCAAAGCGGTACGAAGCTGGCTGGCAAAGCAAGGGCGTTTTTGAAGAAACGATCCTTGGCATGTTGCAAACCCGAGCACCAAGGTGAGAGACAAGCTCCTTCCTGCTGTTTGCAGCAGTCTTCAGCCTTTCTTTTAGCTTCAGCCATTTCATCTGCTCTTCTCGCTGCTCCAGAGCCCTAGCAGACAGCCTAAGCAAAGGCCCTGTCTCGGGCACCATCTAGTGCTAACAGCCCCGCAGCGACCTGCCAGCGAGGCAGTCGAGCAGCAAGACCAAAGCATGGTAATTACTCCCCCTCGTTAGGGTAAAGCAGAAAGAAGCTTCTATTTTCTGATCTGTCTCAGCAGGAGTTACCTCCACACCCAGGAAAAAGGTGGCCGCTAAGAAAAGGAAATGCTAGTAAAAAGAATAGTAGGATCTATTAGAAAAAGCTTAGGGATGCTGGCTATTTTAATACAAGGTAAGTACTAAAAATACACGCATCTCTGGGACCATCAGTATTTCAGGACCGCTAAAAGACTAGATTCTTCTCATAGAAATCTGAAAAAACGTTTAAAATCTCCTAGTATCGATTCACTCACCTTCAACAAACCTTTAAAAATAAATGCAGCGAGGGCAGCGAGAGGGCGGGGAGGGGGCGGCAGCACGTCCTGCGGCGGGGCCCCACCGATGGCCCCAGCGCTGCCCTTGTGACACCCCATCTCCTGCCTGCCGAGCGAGAAGCGGGGAGGGGGCCTCCTGCCCCCCGCCAGCTGCGCAGGGGGACCCAACGCGCATGCCGCTGGTTACAGGGGGCTGGAACGGGGGACACGGATCCCGTGGATCCTGCGGATCCCGCAGCTACACCCAGCACGTCCTGCTGGGCTGCCTTTCAGCATCCTAGCGCTGTGGGCTGTGGATTTGTCCACCACGTTCGTGGCAAAGCCAGTGTCCGTGCTGCCCCGGCTGTGCCCGAGCCCTGGGACAGGGACGTAAAGCTCTGGGGTCACTCTAAGCTGGCGCGTGGCACGCTGACTGCTGCTGAGGCGCATAATTAGGAAAGGGGCATCCAGTGGCCAGATGGACAATGGGTACGTTAAAAAACAAACCGATCCTAATCGCTGCTAAAACCTGCCTGCTCCCAGCCCCAGAAGTGAGGGAAACCACGGCGTACAGAAAGTGCGGATGTGGAGTCAACGCTGGGCTCTGGGGGGACGCTGCCAGGGCCCATCAGGACAAAAATGGAGCAGTGGGTTGGAAATGCAGGAACATGGCTCGCGCTCACTCCAGAGCCCACTCGGCCAGCCACTGCTCACACTGGGCTCGCTGCTCCTCTGTCTCCGGGCTCTTGGCTTCGCTCAGCACCTCCTCTCCTCTGTCACCAAGCACGACTTCCTGGCTCTCCTCCGCTTCCCCCTTCTGCATCGCCTTGTCCTTTAGCTCCTGGATGGTCTCGTCCAGCCGGTGAGTGACATGGTGGGGCACCCAGTTGCCATCCATCGCGGTGACGAAGGGGTCGGGCGCGCAGACCTCGATGAGCTCCTTCCCGGTGGGGATGCGCAGGTAGTAGGCGTGGAGCATCATCCTGTAGGGGCTGCTGTCCTTCTTGTGGCTGTAGGTGAAGTCCCCCACGATAGGGTGGCCGATGGCGCTGCAGTGAACTCGGAGCTGATGGGTGCGCCCTAGGGGAAAGCAGGAGCGGGGATGCAGGTTATAACCAAATCCCCCCTCGAGGGCCCTGTGGTGCAAGGTGGCGATGCACCAAATGGCATTAGTCCCCCCCCAGCCAGAGAATTCAAATCCTCCATGAGCTCTCAGCTCTGCTCAGCCCTTTCTAGTCTTTGCTTTGCACCATGCAGGCAGTCTGCAGCCACGACCCATGGCTGCAAGCACAGGTCCTGCTGCAGGACCTGTCTGGGCTCAGCATCCTGCGCTAAGGCCGCAGGCATCGCACCGTGTGAGCCCCTGCAGAGCCCCCACCGCTGCAGCCACCCCGCGGCTCCCACCTGTCAGTGGCTGCAGCAGCACTTTGGTCACGGGGTCTCCGCTGTAGGACCCGTGCTCCAGCACGATCAGCTCCGACTGGCAGGGCTTGGGATTTTCGCAGCCTGCAACGAGATCCGCAGGGCTCAGCTCTGCCCGGCTCCCGGGTGTGGGCAGCCGGGGCAGTGCAGGCAGGGCACGGGCACCGCTCACCCTCCGTCCTGTCGATGCACATCATGTGGGTCATGCCCTCGGTGGTGTTCTTCCCGATGGCGTACCGGATCGTCATGCGGCTCTGGCCGACGTGGCCCCTCACCTGCAGGGAGAGGGGACGAAGCCAGCTCACGGGGCGAGCCCAGCCCCGACACTCGCTCCTCACCAGCGCCCGGATGAGCAGAGGCCGAGCTGCAGCTGAGCAAAGCGAGATGCCCAGAGGCAGGAGCCGGTGGGACGCGCTTACCAGGGCGAGATAGGCTTTGGTCACCAGCCGGTCCTTAAAGCACTTGTAGGCGCTTCCCGCCGCCGCCTTGTTGAGCGCGACGCAGAGGGCCCCGCTGGTGGAGAAGTCGAGCTGGTGGCAGAACCTGGGAGCAGAGGGGGGGCAGGAGCATCCCAGCCACGCGGCCGCCACGGCGGGCTCCGCGCGGGGCCGGGCGCTCACCTGAAGCCGTAGTAGGTGTCGGGGTCGGCCAGCTCGGGGAAGCGGTGCCTGAGCTGGCGCTGCAGGGTCAGCGTCTCGTACCACATCTTGCTGTCGATGCGGACGTCCCAGTGCTTGTTGACCACGATGAAGTCGGGGCTCTGGTACAGGATGCAGAGGTTGTCGATG
>VXAA01005945.1:348721-383912 GCA_013399115.1 Anseranas semipalmata
CCTCAGAGACCTTCAGAAGCCGCCTGGACGCGGTGCTGGGCACCAGCTCTGGGTGGCCCTGCTGGACCCAGAGGTCCCCGCCAACCTCCCCCAGTCTGTCATTCTGTGATCCCATCCAGATTACCCGTCCCCGCCTCCTGGCCCCAAAATCTCCCAGTTCCGGAGCAGGAAGCAGCCGCTGGAGGAGACGGAACCAGCCGGGGGGGGCAACCCCAGGAAGAGGGGCCACGACTGCGCCCTGCGCGGGTCCCCGCAGCCCTCGCCGCCCCTGGAGCCTCCCGTGGCCCTCAGTAGGTTTTGCTGAGCGGGTGCTGGTTACCTGGCGGGCGGGGGGCTCTGCGGGTCCCCGCTGCATCCGAGCCTGCTCTGGCGGGCTGCGCTCCATGCCGCGTCTCTCAGCTTTCTCCTGCCTCCGTGTCTCACGCAGCTCCTAAGCCGAAGCGACAGCGGCTGGAAGCTGTGAAGAAGCTGGACTTTGGTGCGGACGATGAGTTGGCTCCTGATGTCCTGCAGGACGCTGTCACGCTCGCGCCTGACTCGGAGGCGCCCTGTGCTCCCCAGGCTGCCAGGTTGGCTGCGTCTCCTCCTGGTCTTGTCGCTGCCCCTCCCGCAGAGCTGTGCTGGTGCAGTGAGCGGTGTCACCGTGCTTCGTTCGGAGAACGTAGCGTGTGTTCACAGAGAACGCTGCGGTGTCTTTCCTTGGGTGGGATTTAAGTGCTCTGTATCTTGTTCTCTGCTAAAGCAGCCTGATGTTCCCAAGCTCGGACCAGCTGGAGGTGAGTGGCATGGTGCCCCTGCAGACCACGCCGCCCTCCCAGAAGAATCCAAAGCGGGTCCTCAAGCGGCCGCCCATCCTGGAGGACTACATCAATGTGACATCCACCGAAGGCACCAGGGTCTTCATGGTTGTGAGGGAAGATCCCTCCAGGACAGGAGTGGAGGTAAGGGGGGGTCTGGAGACAGGGCTTGCTCAGCTCAGCTGCTTGCTGTGACCTCCATCCAGTTTGGGAGCAGAGCTTTGACAAAGCACGAAACATCTGTGCTGAACATCAGTACGAGCATTGGTGTGTCCTCTGCTCCTCGCAGCTCCCCGATTCCTTGGGCTGGAACGCATCCAGGCCACTGCACTTGCTGGGGGTACCCTTCTCCTACCTGAAGGAACAAGTGCATGCGGAGGTATTGCACCTTATTGCCCCCTTCCAGCGGGCACCTGCCCTGCCAGCCTTTGGCCCCCTGCTGCCCCGTTAGCAGGGTGTCTCTGACCCCCCTCTCCTGTTTGTGCCCAAGCATCGGAGGCGTGCTCTGGAGGCGTCGCAGCGGTTGTCGGAGATAATAAACAGGTGAGGTGTGGGCAGCTCCTGTCCTCGCCGCGCTCTCGGACGTGGCTCCTGAGGTGCTCCGGTGGGTCCCGGCAGGGGGGGCTGAGTCTGCCCCCAGCATCCTCAGCTTGGGAAGTCTGGGTTTAATTCCTAGCTCTGCCCTGCCCCCCTGTGTGGTTTGGGATGTGTTAATCCTTCCTTGCAGTTGCCTTGAGACCAGCGATGAGACCGCAGAGCCTCACGAGAAAGCAGAGGCGGCAGACGAGGAGGAGTCCACACTGCATTGCCTCTGGGTGGACAAGTTCACTCCCCGGCGCTACATGGAGCTGCTCAGTGACGATGTGAGCTCCTAGAGTAAATGGGGGCTTGGGGTTGGGGTGGGTTTGCCACTTTGTAACTCTTCTTTAATGCTTAATGGGGGTTGTTAGTTTTGCTTCTTGTGCACACGTCACAGGCATTAAGCCGTGAAGGAAAGAGAGACACTTCTCTGTCCTTGGATGGATACTTCTGAGATTCAGTGGTGACTGCTCGCTTTCCTGTCTGCCATTCAGTACACAAACCGCTGCCTCCTGAAGTGGCTGAAGCTCTGGGACACGGTGGTGTTCGGGAGGGAGAAGCCTGTGAAGAGGGCAAAGTCCAGCGCTGAGGCTCATCCCCCATTCAGGCAGTCCAAGGAGCAGCAGAATAAATGGAAAACAAAGGCCCAGCTCACGGAGGAGATTCTGGAGGCTGAGTTGGACCAGCACAAGAGACCCAAATACAAGGTGAGCAGGGCAGGTCGCAGCTGTGGTGAGTCTCCTTTCCTGTCCGCCGAACGCCACCCCCGTGGTGAGGAGCAGGGTTTTCTCTTTCTCTTCTTTTCCGGTACAGATCCAGGAATAAATTGATTCCTTGTTTCTTGTTTAGAAATATGTTTTTTTCTCATTTCTTCTTCTGTTTCAGCTTGAGTAACATGATAACAAGGGGAGGGGAACAGGTTTGAAGAGACTTTCTCCAGCCAAATTAAGTGGGTTGGTTGAGGAAAGAAGTCCCCTTTTTATCAGAGGTTCGTCTTGACTTCCTTCGTTAGGGGCTAACGTGGCATGTCTTTGAGCAAGAGTTTCTGCATCCAGCGAAGAGCAATAACGTTGAAACAGTAAAAGGAACAGAGATAACGTACACAGGCCGTTTTACCAATTTCAACATATCCAGCAAAATGATAAAAAAAACAGGGAAACAAAAATAGGTACTAAAACTGTAAAAGTGTTTTTTCTTGGGAGTATAATTCTGGAAGGGGTTTTATTTGCGCTTTTCTGTCATCTTACAAATTTACATGTATGCCTGAGAGACATAGCTGCTAGCCAGGACGTCTGTTACCTCTGAGAGGTCTTGTCACATCTTCCTTCCTCCAGTGACTTTCCCGTCTCCCACAACCAGCTGCCACAACCAGCGCAGCTGCTCCCGGGGGTTGAAGGCAGACCAGCGGGCAGGCTGCAGAGCCTTGGCCCCTTGCGTGGCAGCCTCGGTCGCTGCGTGCCAGGCTGATGTCACCTCTCTGCCGCAGGTGGCCCTGCTGTGTGGCCCGCCCGGCCTGGGAAAGACCACGCTGGCCCATGTCATTGCAAAACACGCGGGGTACAACGTGGTGGAGATGAACGCCAGGTGAGTCTTGCCCCTGCCCAGCCCTGCTCTGCCCCGAAAGCCGCTGGAGGTGGTGCCGTGCCGAGCGACCTGGCGCGGCCTTCTCTGCAGCGACGACCGCAGCCCGGAGGTTTTCAAGACCCGCATCGAAGCTGCCACCCAGATGAAGTCAGTGCTGGGCGCCGACGAGAAGCCCAACTGTCTGATCATCGACGAGATAGACGGCGCGCCCACTGTAAGTCCTCGCCAGCTGCCCAGGCCTGGATCTGGCCAGCTTTTGCTTAATTACTAACCTTGTCAGCAGCTCATCCCCTGCTCTATTTTATTACCTGTTTCTTGCTTCTAAACAGCAAGCATTCGTTCCCTTTTGTCCCTTAATTTTCCCCAAGGCATCTATCAGCGTGCTGCTGAGCATCATCAACAGTAAGGAGGCGGAGGGCGAGGCAGCGGCCGGCGCGGGCCGGCGGAGGCGGCGCGAGGGTGGTCTGCTGCTGAGGCCCGTCATCTGCATCTGCAACGACCAGTTAGTGTCACTCGTCCTTCGGGGACAGGAAATGGGGACGGGCAGAGAGCTGAAACCCGTGCCCTGAGTGAGGAGGTGACTGGTGCCGGTGTGACTTTCAGCTAGGTTGGGATTTACGGCAGCGTTCGTGCATGCACGAATGCGCAGCGCTGTACGCATGGCTTTTAAATAACACATCTCTCTTTCGAGTGTAGTGTTAGTGGCTGGATTTCTTCTGTTCGGGTGGCTCAGACATCCCTGTGCTTCCTTTCGCCAGGTACGTCCCCGCCCTCAGGCCGCTGCGGCAGCAAGCTTTCCTGCTCAGCTTCCCTCGGACGGCCCCGTCCCGGCTCGCCCAGCGGCTCGGCGAGGTACAGCACGGCCCCGGGCTCCTCTCCCCGCTCGCTGCGGGGCCGGGGGCTCCGCTCACTCCCTCTCCTTCAGATCGCCCTCCAGCAGGGCATGAGGGCGGACACGGGAGCGCTGCTGGCACTGTGCGAGAAGACGGAGAACGACATCCGCTCGTGCATAAACACCCTGCAGGTATTTGCATTGCCGGGAGCTCTCTGGGGGATGAAGGCTTGCTGCTTTTCTCGACCTGATCTGGATTCAGATGGGGATTAAGGAAAAAATTGTGTCCCAGGCAGATCCCTAAAGTGTCAGTCCTGTCCCTGGTGTTATTTTTAACTTCAATTCCACTACAGCGCGAGGAAGAACGAGGTGCCTTTGTCTCCGGCTTTTCCTAGCACCGCACAGCTATTGTTGGCACCCCCCTTCTCCTCCTTTTGCCCTTGTCCTTCTCCCCCTTCGCAGCACACAGCCCCTTGCTTGTGTTGCAGTTCCTGCACGGCCGAGGCCAGAAGGAGCTGAACGTGCAGATGGTGCAGACGATGAAGATCGGCTTGAAGGACCAAAACAAGGGGCTCTTCTCCATCTGGCAAGAGATCTTCCAGCTCCCACGGGTTCAAAGGTAAAAGGGGAATCTGTTAGGTCTCTTGTCTGGCACACGCTGCTTTGTGGGCCCTGCTTGCAGGACCTGCAGTGGAGAAGCCTGAAACGTCCTGGAGACCAGGTTTTGTTTCAGCAAATTTGTGTGTTCCAGATGCTCTCTTTAGCGCCCAATAATTTGGCATCGGTATTGCCTTCAGTCTGGCTTAAAAGGGTCCAAATATTCCTTCCAGATAGTCCGTTTAGCACTGTGCTTTCTGTGCATGGCCAGCGCACCCTGAGCTCTGTCCTTCCTGCTCTCCGCAGGCACAGGATAGGAATGGACCCCGCTTTGCCAAACCAGCTGCTGGCGGACGAGGACGACCTGTCGCACCTTGGTGGGAAGGCTGGCCTCAACGCGTCCTCCCACCGCTTCCACCGCGTCCTGCACCTCGCCAGCTCCTCAGGGGAGCAGGAGAAGCTCGCCCAGGTAGAGCAGCCTGGAGGGGAGAGCCGGGCGTGTGAGTTTTTTGTCTGTGCTAATTTTGGATGGAGTGCAAGGCTGCAGAGCAGTGCAGGGTCCTCTGAGTGGACCGGCTGCCTGGCCTCGAGCCGCCTCTAACCCTGCTCTCGCACGACCACTTGCAGGGTCTGTACGACAATTTCCTGAACATGAAGCTGAGGGACTCCAGTTTCAGCTCGGTGTGCTTGGCCCTGGAGTGGCTGGGCTTCTCCGACATGCTGAGCAGGGCTGTGCTGCACGGGCAGAGCTTCCAGCTGATGCGATACCTGCCCTTCCTGCCCGTGGCTTTCCACCTGCTCTTTGCAGCCACCAGCATCCCCCGGCTCGCTTATCCCAGCAGCCAGCACGAGGCAAGTACCGGGAGGGCGCGGTGGGGACGCCTGCGCTCGTGGCTGGGTCTGAGCCGTGCCTGCCCTGTCCCCACCCAGGCCCTGGCCAAGCGGAACCACATGCAGAACCTCATCGTGTCCATGGTCTCGGGGATAACGCCCAGCGCTCGCAGCCGCGCCGGGCAGCAGTCCCTTGTCTTGGAGGTGCTCTGTCTGCTGCTGGACATCATTGCCCCGAAGCTCCGACCGGTGAGTGCCCGCCGGCCCCTTCTTGCTGCTCTGACAGGCGGTGGCGGGGTCCTGGGTGACGCGTCCCCTCTGCGGGTGGCTCCCAGCGTGGGCTGGGACACGTCTCCTGCACTGTGCTGCCCGGGCATGGGCCGGGCTGACATCCCAGACCTCCACGTCCCCAGTTCAGGGTTGGTTTGAAATTGAACCTGATGCAGATGCTGGAGGGGATGTGGCACTGAGGTACCCGGCCGCTGGCTGTGGGTGCCCCTCCAGGACCCGGGGCTGGGGGCTTGGCACAAGCGAGGATTTTGGAGGCCCGCTGCTGGGTGCAGCCCAGTGGTGGTGGCTGGCTGTGCCCAGGCTGGCTGGTTTACCTGCTCCCTCGGAGCATTCACCCTTTGGGCTGATGGGGGAGACTCCCTTGCTCTGAAGCACATGGTGTCCCTGATAGGAAACCGAACTTTTCTCCTCCCTAGCCTCGTCCTCACGGGCATATACTGTCTGCTCTCATATTGAGACAAAAAGTCTGCTTTGGGTTATTTTTGGGTTGAGAAGCTGCTCTAGATGTCTAGAGTTGTGCTTTCCCTTGCTTACCTCCCCCGTGGGCTCTGCTCTCCTCCCCAGGTGAACACACAGCTCTACAGCCTCAAGGAGAAGCAGCAGCTCGCCGACCTCATCAGCACCATGCTGGCCTACAACCTCACCTACCACCAGGAGCGCCTGCCCGAGGGCCAGTACGTCTACAAGCTTGACCCGTAAGTCCCGAGGGACTGCTGTCTGCCCGGTCCTCTTTCTGCCAGGTGGGAGCTCGTGGGTGCTGTACCAGGATGAGAAAATGAGCGCACTGTCTTGGTTTTATTTGCTGAACGTGTGTATCAGTAGCCTGCCGTTACTAGACTTGAGTCTTCACTGTGCTTTAGGTATCTGCAGAGCTGTAAGTGCTCCCAAGGCTTTGGTGAAATAATACAGACCCGACCATAGCTAGGAGCAATGCTGATGTCTTCCTGGTACAAAGTTAATTACAAAAATTAGCCTCTGTTAAATCAAGCAGCTGTATCTAATTACAGTGAAACGTTTTGTTTTTTTCCACGGAAACGCCTATGGGAACTGCTCGGGTTGTGGCGAGGCATCTCTCTCCTGCCCTCCCCACGCCGGGCTGCTCCGAAAAGCTGCCGCGGGGAGCCGGCAGGGCGCGGGGAGCCGGCAGGGCGCGGGGAGCAGCGTGGTGCGAGCACCTGCGCTGCTGTGCTGCGTTTGTGAAGTCTGAGCCCGTCCCGTGGCGATGACTGGCGCTGCAGGGAGGTGTCGTGTCCTGCTGGCACCCCTAAGTCATGTCCCAGCATCTCTCTGGCAAACAGAGCTGTTTTTAACAACAAACCCTTTTGTTTTCTCTGAGCTGTCATTGAAATGTATAGCCACAGTGTTTTCGGGGATGGCAATACCTGAAAGGACAAGAGCTGTGTTTTTATAGCAAAGCTTGGCGTCTGTACTGTTTGCTTTTCCTGCGACAGCATGTTCGGGTGCTGCCTTGTCACTCTCCTGCTGCTCTTTAAAGGCAGCTGAGGAACCATGTGAGGAAACACAGGAAGAAAAATGACTTTTTAAATAGTAGATTTGACAGCTAATTTCTAAACAGCTGCAAATCCATCTGACATGTGAGTTTGTTCCCATTATTTTAAGGGGAAATTACACTGAATGCGAATAAAGCATGAAATACTGTAAATGTCAGACAAAGCAAATCAGATGGCTGCTCGGTGCGCTGGCTGGGCTTTAACTGTGCTGAAAAAGGCTTAACTCCAGACCTGGAGCGCCAGCCCCATTAAGAATAAAACTGCTCTGATTAGCCAAAATTACTGCTCGTGGCTGCGTCTCGATGAACGGCTCCCTGCGGACACACCAGGGTTCATGGGAAGGGTCGTGTTGCTACTTGTGCCTAAGCTGCGACGTTGTGACTTTGGCTTTTTCAGGGCAATGTTTGGTACAAACCCCTGTGTAATTTCCTGTTCTTGCACTAAAACCAAGATTAAAGTGTGTAATCTCTTTGGGATTGTCATTCAGCTGCGATGCACCAGAGCAACATGGGTCTGCGCACCCAGCACCATCCGCTGGGCGTCTTCTAACGCTGTCATCACCCGCGCAGACTTAGGCAAGGCAGCAGAGGGGAATCTGCCCCAGGGTGGGACGGAGAGGGGACAGAGCTGGGGTGCTGCGGGTCTCACCAGCCATAAACCCCTGTGCACGGTGATGGAGGGGGCCAGCAAATCCTGCTGAGGTGGGGGTGATGCCCGAGTCTGTCCTGCTGACTGCTGTTTTTATTTTCAGTATGGATTTATTTTCTCTCCTCTTTGTTCCCGCACACCTCGCTGCTGCTGAAGGAACGTGGAGGATGTCTGCCGGTTCCCGGACCTGCCGGCTCGCAAGCAGCTGACCTACCAGGCCAAGCAGCTCATCGCCAGGGAAATCGAGCTGGAAAAGATGCGGAGGACGGAGGCTCTGCTGCAGGCGCGAAACCTCAGTGAGGTAGGGAGGGTGAGAGCAGGGGTGGGCTTTCAGGGGGCCCGTGGTGGTGGGTCCATTGCCTGGGGTTGCAGATGGGAGGTGGGGATAAAGTCCTTAGGGCTGGCGTGGGGATGCCAAAAAGCAGCCGGTGGTTGTCAGTGCATGCCCAGAGATGCTGTTAAGGAGCCTGACGGCTCTGCTCACAGCTGGAAAGGGCTTGGGAGGACGTCTCAGCTGCATTCCCCCTGCCCCACTGGTCTGGGGTTACAAAATGCTTCTGCCCATCATCTCTGCCCTTACCAGCTGCCTCTGCCCACTGGTGGCAGCAGAGGCACAGGCTGGTGGCGTTTGCTCTGCGAGTGGAAATCCAGGATTAACCCCCCAGGTCCCCGCAGCCTGCGTGTCCCCCCCCCGCCGCTGCACATCTGCCTTTGGCTTACAGCACGCGCAGGGCAGCACATCAGCCTTGCATGTGGCGAGCCCGAGCAGCTCACCTTTTTGCACGAATTCTGGAAACAAACGCTTGCTCTGAGTGCAAGCTTTAAACCCTTAACCTCTCTAACGGGGGCTGCAACAAGAGATTTTTAGGGACAAAGGAATTTTAGTTCGCCTGGCTGTGACTTATACTCCTCAGTGAAGGAGCTGACCTGCTCTTTCCTGCCTGCACGTTCCCACGTTGCTTCACTTCCATCCTCCCAAGGATACCAAAGCACCCCGGGAGGAGCAGAGCTCCTCTGCCCCCTGCTGAAACCCTCCGCTCTGTGGAGCAGTGGGCATGAGGCAGGAGAAGGTGGAAGTGGGCGAATGTGGAGGCTGAGAAACAGCCCTGTTTTGGTTTGGGTAACTGCTGACTGCCCTGCGCTGGTGCCATGGGGATAATTGATCCCTGAGAGCCCCTTCTAGCAGCAGAGGTGGTTTCTCAGGGGACACCTGTGGCAGAGAGATGGTGTAAAAACATCTCGGAAGGCTTCTTGTTTACGTGGTGCCAACCACCAAGTCCCAGGCCAAGGGGCAGCGCCCACAGCGTGCCTGAAGCGCTGCCTTGGGCTAATCTGGAACTGCTGCCGGGGGACAAAATGATGAAAAATATTTGCCAATATTTGGATGTTGTTATCCCAATAGGTGGCAAATAGACCCATTGTGGGCTTTTCATCTACAGCATAAAGATGAATATATCTGTAACAAAAACCACAAAATCCTCCTGTTTCCCAGGTGGGAACAGCTGGCTATTTGTGTGTTGAAGGAAAAAGGTCGAGGTCCTCAGCTGGGGGCTTTCTCCCTGGCCTGGGTGCCCAGGAGCAGCCCAGAGGGGACGTGCTCAGGGGTCTCCTCCCCACAGGAGCCAGCAAGAGGCCCCGGCGAGCAGGCAGAGAGCGGGGACACGGGGCTGGCAGCGCCCCGCAACCACCAGCAGCGCCTGGAGCACATCGTGAGGAGGGCAGCGGTGGAGGACAAGGTGAGGGGGGGTTAACACCCCAATCGCACTCCTGTTCTACCTAATTTCATAGCAGCTCGTACCACTCGCTGCTAGGGACTTGCTATCTCCATTGGTATTTTTTTTTTTAGTATCTTTCAGTAGAAGCTGGTAGTATGAAATAGCTGAGAGCTGGGCACTCCTGCTAGAGGACGTAATTATCATTAGTGAGGTCGGAGTGGCCTTCACCCATCAGTGGGCTCTGCGATGCATCCCGGGGGTGTCTCTGCTGCAGTGGAGATGTGGCCAAGAAACCTCTGCGGGTCCCAGTGCCTGGGGACATTGGTGCCCCAGGAGGGGGCAGCCTGCGGTGCACCCGCTGAAGGCCACGTCTGCGGGGACGGCCGATGTCGCCGTGCCTCTAACGCAGCTTACATACACCCGTGTCAGAGCACCTGAACCCATCAGGCTGCATCCGGGGAGGTCGGCGTGGGAGCTGCCGCAGCAGGGCCAGGGACCAGCCTGGCACCGCGGGGCTGCCCTGCTCCCGTGCCGCTGACCCTTGTCCTGGGCTGAACTTGGGACTTTGGCCGTCAGCAAAACCCTGTTGAAGCACAGCAAACCTTAAAGTTTGTCTTTTCCTCCTGATTTTGAATGCTGTTTGCATTTTGCCAAGGCCACTCGCCCTTCCTGCAGGATTTGCATTCAGTTCCTGCTCGCTGGCTTCCTCCTCCTGCGGTGGGTGTTTGGAGGGGTGCGCGGGCGAACGGCGCTGGCACAGACCTGACCCTGGAGCAACGCGCCCGGGGCGAGGGGCTGCAGCGAGCGGTTCCTGCAGCTGCCCCTGGGCACCATCTAGGACTGACTGAGCTTCGTGTTAGGCAGAGCCGAGTGGTGTCACCCAGGGTTGCAAGGAGCTCGTGTTGCACTCATTGTCCTTTCGCCTGTCTCTGAGTACAAGCTCTAAATACAGGCGCTGACAGGGCTGTGCTGACCACCACCTTTTTTGTTTTTCACAGCCTGAGACCGACTTCTTCGGGCGGCCGCTTCTGCGGCAGAGTGCGGCCCCAGCCCCGGGTAGGTGGCAGGGGGACGGGGTGGCCACGGGCGCTGCCGGGGGTCCCCACATTCGCTGGGCTTGGACCCCACATGCATGGGTGCCCAACAGGGTGTTCTGCCCCTAAGCGCTGTCACCTGCCCTGGGGGGTGTCAGGGGGGTGGGAAGGGGATTCTTGAGCTCATTGACCTGGTGTAGCAGGAAGAGGGGTGCCCGTGTGCGGGTTGGGGGATGCTGGCGGCATCCAAAGGCCAGGAAATAAACTGAGCTGGGGCGCAGGGCTGCTTCGGTCCTGCAAGTGTTTGCGGGAGCTGGGGCATAGGGCATCAGCTCTGTGCCTGCAACCACCCCTAGCACAGTGGCAGCTCCCTTCTCAGTGTCCGTGGAGCTTGTAACTTTAAAGGTGCAGAGTTTCTCCAAGTTCTTTATGCTCAGTCTTCCTCCCCATCCCCTGCCATGCAGCCTCTCAGCCCTCCGAGCAAGATTCAATCGAGAGACAAATGGGAAAGGCCGTGGGGAAGAGCGATGTCTGGTTCCGATTTAACGAAGGGGTTTCAAACGCAGTCAGGAGGAACCTCTACATCAAGGACTTGCTCTAGCGGTAAGGAGAGGAAACGGAGGAAATAATAGAGAGAGAAGTGAAACGATAAGCTGGCTTTTAGCTGTCTAACCCTTGGATGGAGTGTGTGCAGATGGTGCTGATATTTTTTTTATACCCATTTTTTTTGTTTAAAAAAATAAAATATAAAAAATAATAAAATCATGAAATATTGCTCCGTTTATTTCATTTATAAACCCTTAGTTGTCATATTTTGCCTGTTGTGCTGCAAAGCTGTATAGCCTACAATATACAAAAGAGAATCATTGAAAATGTTTTATAAAAGTTTTCTTCCTTTACAAGTTCAAAATTTGGTCATGTTTACAGAAGGTGGGGCAGAAGCAGGTGGAGGTCTGGAACTGCCAGCTGCAGCGCGGCCCCAGAGAAACCTTTGTGCTCCTGTCCCCGTCTTGTTCGACCCATGCATGGGTGCTGCCCACCCGGTGCATGTTTTCCCAGGTACCCCGTATAAAAAAGCAACACTTTTACTGCTAAAAATAATAAGACAAGATGAGGGCAGGGTTTTTCAGTTAGTCATATTAGGAAGCTAGCTAATAAAAAAGTGTACATTCACTGTTAATGCAGGAGTGCCCGGCGGCAGGACCGTGCTGCTGCCAGCTGGGGCGGGCCCCTCAGAGGATGCTGCACTTTCCTTTCTCCACCCAGGGGTTGTTCTTCATCAGCTCCGGGTTCAGGAAGGGATCTTCTGGGATGCCGTCCTCTATCCACTTCACAAACCTGCGGGGAGGGGTCGGGGGGTTACACAGCCCGGCCGCCACACATAAACCCTTCCCTCGATGGATTTGCTTTGCACCGAAGTGGTGACTGCGTGCGAGGCGGGGCCGGCGCCGCGTTTCTTGCAGCAGGATCCCGGCGGGAGCGTGCCCGGCTGGAGCCGCAGGCGCTCGGCACGCCGTGAATTTGGAAGCAGCCTTTTGTCCCCGGCACCTCTGGCTGCCCATGTGCTGCCGGAGTGGGCACTCTGCCTTGTGCTTTAAAACTTACTTGCTGAAGTTGCTCCTTTTCTGCCCCCTCCCCCCCTTTTTAAGAGGCCAGCGAGGGAGGCCACGGGGATGTCCCAAGCCCCTTTGTGGCGGACAGCAGCGGGGTGCCAACCATGCAGGAGAAACGCCTCTGCGTTACGCTGCTTTACAGGCTTCATTTCGAGCTGTGCGCGGGAGCCTCTGGGTGCTCGCACCCGGCTCTGCCCCCCCACCGGCAGCGCCTACAGCAGAGCTTGGGGCTCGCCCTGCGGCTGCTGCAGGAGCCGGCTGCCCCCAGCAGCCCCGGTGCGTGGCACGGGGCCCACGGGCGGTTCTGCAGCACGCGGGGCTGGCCCCTGCTGCGCTTTGGGATGCAGGAGAAGGCACAAGGCGGTGGCTGAGCCCAAAGCGTTTTGGGGAGCCCCAGGGGTCCCACAGCTGCCACCACGTCCTGGCCACTGTCAGAGCTTGGGCAGCTGGAAAGGAGCAGGCACGGGGCTTTATGAGCACCTGCGGCCGGTCCGGTGAGGCGTCAGCAGCCGGGGCTTGGGTGACTGTAGGGCGACAATTTCTAAACCTGCTCAGGGAGGAGATTTGGAGGGGGCAGGTCTGTGCACGGGGCAGGGAAGCCCCCCCGTCGCTCCCCGCCATGCCCACTCACTCGGGTATCGTCTTGGAGGACATCTCCCGCTTGTAGGCCAGCTGGTACTTCAGGCTCTCCACCTCCTTCTTCCACTGGGGCAGGTCCCACTCGTCCATGGCTCCTGGGCTCGGCGGGGGCTCGGCACAGCAGTGGCCGGGGCTGAAAACCAGGGTGTCCACGCTGTGTCCCCCAGATGTCCCCCACCCCGTCCCCATGCTCCACACCACCCCGGCCCTGCACTCCTGGGGACGCTCCCGATCCCATCCCTTGTGGACCTGTGGCTCTGGGAGCTTTAGGTCTGCTTTTTGCTGCCTCGGCCAGGGGCAAGGGCTGCACTTACCTCGGTGGCACGGCCGGGCACGGTGGCGAGCGCCCGCTGCCACGCTCTTGTAGCCACGCTGAGCCTGCGGGCACATGCAAAGCCTGCCCCAAGAGCCGGGCTGGATTTGACTGTGATTTGGCTGTTGGTGCGGCTGCAAATAACAAACCGAGGCTATCTGGTGCGGGGGGCAGCATTCTCCTGCCTGGATGTGGCCCCGAGCGAGGACCAGGAGGGATTTTGGCCACACACAGCCCTGGAGATGGCTCACTGGGGCGTGTGGTGGGGATGCATTGCAGCCCCCAAGCCCATGTTTGGGGCTGGGGTGGGATCCCCCCTCCCAGCCTCACCCCTGGGCTGAGGCAGCTCCCGTGGGTGGCACTGAGCAGCACCATCCACCAGGGAAGGCGGCCCCTCGGCCACGGGGAGGGCTGGTGGGGGTAAAGGGAGCAAGGCACCGAGCACCCTGCCGCACCGCATGGCAACACCAGCTAATGGTGGGGACGTGATGGGGAAACTGAGGCACCTGGTGGGGCACAAGCTGTGACCACAGCCACATGAGCCCCGGCTGTCCCAGGGATGGGTGGCACAAGGGGACATTTCCGCTTGCCCGTGGCTGGCCATGACCCCAGCAAAGCCCGGGGCCGTGCCCTCTCCAGCCCCTCCGGCACAGAGCGGCACAGGGCCGCATCCGGCTGCACTGCTTTGCACCGGGGTGGCCAAACCGGGGACATCCTGCATCCCGGGCCAGCCCCAGCCCCCGCGCAGGGCACGGCTCAGCACCTCGCTGCTTCTGCCGAGCATCCACGGGAAAAACAAGCGGCTCGGCCGGGTCGGAGGGCGAGCACCCCGTGCCCAGCATCCCTGCGCGCCCGCGGGCCGGCCTCCCCACAGCTCCCGCTCCCTCCGGCGGCTCTCCCGGAGGAGAAGCACCCCCGGCCCCACTCCGGCCATCCCAGCAGCATCCCAGTGCCGCAGCCGCGGCCGAGCTCTCCACCTACCTCGGCTGGCAAAGGTGTTAGCGGCAACGGGAGCTGCGTCTGTCCCCGCCGGCTCGGCAAGCCGCGCTGGCCTCGCCTCCCGCTGGCGCTGCCCTCGCTGTCAGCGAGCCCAAATCCTCTGTGTAATCTATTAATGCACGGCCGGTCCAGCTGCCTCCGACGCTGCAAGAGCCGGATAATGAGAGCGTCCTCCCCCCGCGGCTCCCCGGGGATTTGGCTCCGCCGAACGTGAGCGCCGGGACGGAGGCAGCGCCCTGGTACCCGGGGCCGCGGCGGCCGCGCCGCCGAAATGGGGCTGCCCGGCCTCGGCCGCAGCTGTAAGGGATGGGTGGGCCCCGGGGGGGCACGTGTGGGCCACAGCAGCACCTCAGGGAGTGCCTGCATCCCTGCCCGTGTCCGTGCTCTCATCCCTGCCTGCATCCCTGCCAAGCTTTCCTGGGTGCCACCGGCAAGGACCCCACAAGCAAACCCCAGCCCCATGCCATTTCCTTCCCCAGGCTGGCGGCTGTGTGCTGCCCCTGGTTTTCTTGTGCCTTTCCACTTTCCTGGTGCTGGCAGGGCCAGGAGGCAGGGATCTGCAGGTGTGCACGTGGGGAGGGGTTATTAAGAAAAAAAAAAAAAAAAAAGACAACTGCAAAAGCTGAGCAGCTGGAAACTAAATATTTGGCCAGGGTGAAGGGCAGGGTCAGCACAAGTTGAAAAGAGCAACAGCATTAAAAAGCAATAATTAGTGTAACTTACAGGGAAGAAAAAAAGAAAAGCAACACTAACTGTTGTTACCTGATTAAAATCAACATAATTGACACAAAAGCAAAACCACAAAGAAAAAAAAAAAAAACCACCTACATTAAGCAACCATTAGAAAAAAAAAAAAAAAAAAAGCCTTAGAAGATTATGGTGGCAACTGTTTTGCTGCTTTAAAAAAAAAAAAAAAAAGGCACAAAGACAGGCTGCCAAGCCCTGCCCCAGGCAGCCTGCACGGGCAGTAAGTGCTGTCCTTTGGGCCAGCCCTGGGCTGGCTGTCCCGTACCAAGCGGAGCTGTTGCCCCTGCCCGGGGTGTCAAGGTCTGGGGGGACCCACCAGGGCCACTCACCCATGGGGAAACCAGTGGGTACAGGGCGCTGCCGCAGGGACCAGGCTGGGCAGGGCCCCCAGAACAAAAACATGTGCTGAGCCCGGTGCTTGCAGAGCAGAGCCTCTGCCATAGTGCACACCAAGCAGGTTTTTGCTTGCTTGCTTTTTTTTTTCCCCACCCCAAAATGCAACCGTTCAGGCTGGTGTTTTGTGACCTGGGTGACACAGGTTGCTTTTCTATGTCTCTGCACACACAGAGGGAACATACCTGGGGAGGGCTGAGTGCAGCACCTCCTTTCTCACCAACCTGGGACACTGCCGGACACTTCGTGTTTCTGGCCCCGCATGCACCGTGCAGGCTGTGCCGACCTTTTTAACCACACCTGTGCAAGAGAAAGGCATCCTTTATAATGAGTGACGGGGAACACTGCTACCCCTCCAGGCAGGATGGGCAGCACAGCCTGGGGCTGAAGCTTGTCCCAGACACAGAGCTAATGAACGCAGCAGCTTCTTCCCACCTGCTGTGCTAGATTTTCCCAATTCTGCCCCAAACAGTTGAGTGTGGTGTTGCCAAACTGAGGGGTTCCCCATGTGCTGGAGGCTCAGGGAGCAAATTCCCTGCATTGTCCCGAGCACTTGAGGAAAAGGAGGTGAAATAAAAAATAATATATATACAAGAATAAAATACACAATAATAAAATATGAAAAAATATTAGAAGTATAGTATAACATGTAACATAAAATACATGTTAGAAATATAATATGAAATATATAAAAATATATATTATAATTAATATGTATTATAGAGGTTTACTGTGGTTGATTGGGCATGGATTAGCTAGGCATAATTATTAAAAAAATAAAGTGCTAATCTTCAGAGAAAGACATTTTCTCATACATAAAAGACTAGATCATTACCTATAGCATAAGCTTCACAATAAGAACTTTACCCTTTGCTGCTCTCTCTGTCTCATCTACATCCACACCCACACCCACACAAACACTGCACCTCGGCTGCCTCTTGCCATGGGCAGAAGTAGTTACAGCTGTGGCCCCCTCCCACGAATGCTGCCCCAGGAGGAGGCGATGCCCCGCGGCCGTGCTGCTCGCTCCCTGCATGCTGCCGGCACCAGCAGCCGGGCTGGCCGTGCTCTGCTGACCTGTCCCCAGCCTCTGCGGGCACCTGCACTGGAGATCAACAGCAGCAACAGCCTCCCCGGCCGCCTAATGGCTCGCTGCGCCTCTCCCTGCACGGGGAGAGATGCTGCTGGGAGCGGGCCTGGGTTGCAGCCAGCGATCGATGGAGCTGCTCGGGGAAGGCAGGCGGGATGCTGAGCTGGCAGCACAAGGAGTTCACCTCCAGGCAATAATACTTGTGTATTTTTATGTGTTTGTAGCGTGTATTTTTGTTGTGACACCAGCACTGGGCCGTTCTACAACCCTCTTTGGGTCGCTGCCGCCCGGAGTTTTCTGAACGACACCGGCCGCCTATTAAGGAGGTCAGCGGTACCATGTGCTGGCCCACAGATTATCTGGCTGTTGACATCAATCATAATCTCCCAGAGCTGCCTCCAAACAATTATGGGAAAGGCTGGGGTTTAGCAATAAAATGACACTGAAGACAGGTTATTGGATTTCCATGGATTTTCCACAATCTGACTGCAGCGGTGGCCAAGCGGGGCGGGGCAGAGCTGCCAGGGCACAGGGCAGCACCCGGTGAATTTCAGAGCCACCATCGACACCATCCTAAAGCCACAGAGGCCCCAAAGCTCAGCCTCTCCTGTGGCCACGGCCACCCCAGTGTCTTTTCTTGGCAGGCTTTGGGCAGGGAGCAGGACAAGGGCCCCGCGTGCCAAATCCCCCAGAGGGGTCATTGAGGACCCCGGCTCCGCTCTCGCCGCAACCCCCACCGTGCCCACCCCGCGCAGCAGATTGCAGGGCCCGCATTAGCTACCCCGACTGGCTCTGTAGATTAAAGAATTATGAACTCCCGAAGTTTTGCAATATTAATGATTGTAGCCATCTGTTAATCTGGCAGCCAGCAACAAGCTGGTTTTTACTTTGCTTAGCCCAGTTATTAAAACGGAGTAGTATTTTTGGTCTGGCAGGCAGCTGGGAGAAAGCTACTCCTTGGTGCTGTCCCCCGGTGGCTTCGCCCCGTCCGTTCTCGCTGCTCCGGTGTCCTCTGTGGGCAGCACCGTGCACGGGGGATGCAGCCCATGCCCAGCACAGCCTGGGCTGTGGGGTGAGAAAAGGAGAAAATGCCATGAGCCCTTCATTTCAGGTAGGGTTCTGGAGCCCAGAGAAATTCGTCTCAGAGTCAGAAAGGCATTGGGCAGCTTTGTGCTCTCACGCTAGGAGCCAGCAGGGATGGGATTTGTCTCAGAGATGGGGGCAGGAGATGCGAGGTCAGTGCTGGGAGGGACCAGCACCGGGCTGCTTTGTGTGTGGGGACGTGCCAGGGAGCCTGCTGGGGGTATGCAAGAGTGGGCAAGGAAGTTTGACACGCAGCCACTGGGGAATCAACCAGATTTAGCTACCGCCTGGTTTTGGCTTCTCACCAGGGCTGGGACTGCAGCCCTGAACCTGCAGGACAGGCGAGCAGGGAAGGGAAGGGATGCTGTGCCTGTCACACACAGCCGGGTGCTGCACCAGTGCATAGTGAAGGAAGATGCGTGCCAAGCACAGCATCTGAGGGCAAGGGACCACAACAGCAACGAGCCACCAGCCCCCATCGCCCCCCCAGAGCCGTCCTGGGAAGCATGGGTCCGCCCTCAGCACAGGCTGCTAATTAGGGCTCTCTTTGGAACGGTATTTTAGATAACTCAGTTCTCCAGTACACACTCCAAAGGGATAAACTCATTTATCAGGTTAATTAGTGTCCTTGGCAGAAAGAGCATCAGCTCTCCCCCAGCCCACTCGGCAGAGACGACGCTGGGAAGCGCAAGGGGGAAGAGGCAGCGCACATGGGGACGGGCCCCTGCCCTCAGCCCCGGCCCCACTGCCTTTGGCCAGGAATCCACCCTTGCCCGTGTGGCTGAGAGCGTAAAGTTGCTCATATCATGCCTGAGCTGATGGGGGCTCGGTTCATATTTTTGATTCAGATCCAGAAAGATCTCGGCTGTGTTGTCTGAGCTTACGGTGGTGGGACGTGCATCACCAGCGCCCCCAAAGCAGAAATGAAAGAGCCACAGAGGCTTATGGCTGGCACAAGACAGGTGTTTTTTTTTTTTCCCCCTTAAATATTACACTACAGGATGGATGGGGGAGTTTCTAAACAATTAGTTTATTAGCTACATATTTCAGAAATCTTATCATAACGCACATACTCAAAACAAGTCTGCTAATCACAACCAAGCACACCCCAGCACACACACATCACTCTCCTGGGCTGGATAATAGCATCCCCATTCCAGACATTAAGAATCTCAAACAATTTCATTATTTCCAGCTGAAATTTTATTTTCAATATGTGTAGTTACTTGCAAATGTTCTGTTTATTGTTTGGCAGTATCAGCTGTATATACTATTGCTAAAACAGCAGAGTTTGCTAAAATACAGTATCTGGATCAGACAGCTGTAGATGCACATTTTCTACTCCAAACTACGCATTTCAATTTTTAATGAGCTCTGTTCATCTCAATTATACCTGGAGCAAAGCGGGGGGGAAAAAATAAAAATAAAAATCAGCCTTGAATTTACCTTTGGGGTTAAACTAGTCAGTCTCAGGGTACCGGGAAGATGTTTTCTACTGTGGTTGATTGGGCATGGGTTGGAAAGGCAGGTACAGTTATTACAAAGTCAAGTGCTAATCTTCAGAGAAAGTCATTTTCTCATACATAAAAGATTATATCATTATCTGTAGTATAATCCTCACTATAAGGGCTTTACTCATTGCTGCTATAATTCATTAAAATTCAACTGCAGATAAATAATGAATAGAGATGCTATTTACTTACTGCAATGCAAGCAGTTCCTGCCCTTCCTTGTGATGGTAAATGCAGACTGCGCGGGGTAAGGAAGCACTGCCCTCACCTGCTCCCTCTCCCTCCCGTGCCCGGCCCTGCTCCAGGCACCAACAGGATGGCACCGAGGAGTCTGCACCGTTCAAGGCAGTATGGCTTACTTGGTTTTGCTGTTGTCTTTTTACAGCCACAGAGAAGTGAAACAAAGCACGAGTAACACCACGCAGGCTGCCCAGCCGCTCTGCAGTCCTGGGGCAGTGCCCAGACCAGCAGGGCAGGAGAGGGAGGCGTGCACCCCCCGGCACTGCAGAGAGCTTGGACACCGTGCACAAAGACTACGAAGAAGCTTAGTGGTAGCAGCCTCCTTCCCCTTCTCCTTTCCTATCCCTCCGTCATACCGGGAACGGGAACCTTCTGCTTGTGTAGGTGAGGTGAGAAAGACCATAGCACTAGGAACACGCAAAAACCACCTCTTGGAAACCGGGATGGAAGACCTTGGTGCATGGGCCCAGACCAGAACAAAAATACCGTGTGGCCACCCCTGCCACCACCCAACAGAACCAGATTCACGTGCACCAGGGCCTGCACTGACCCCTGACAGCACAAGATAAAGGTACAGCAGCTGTTTAAAAACAAAACAAAGAGACAACCAACAACAAAAAACCCACACAACGGACAACGTGATGTAATTTCTACAAAGTTTTATTAAACCTCACGTCATTTTAGGTGAATGTAAATTTTTTTGGAAGACGAATAATAGTGTAACTGACTTTGGATAACAAAACATGTTAAGATTTTATCCCAACTGCCAAACCAACACAGACAGGTGTGGGGGGGGGGAGGCAAAGAATAGTACAGCAAGGCTAGAAATATTTCTCTATTTGTACCTCCACAGTTCAAAGAAGTTAACCCTTAAAATTTTATTATAATAAGGCTTCAAGTAAACATGATAGCCATCAGCACCAGTTTAACAGTCACCTCTTGTAGAATATAAAAACAGAAGCCCCACAATTGGAAAGCCTTGAAAACTAGATTTTTTCAAATATAAAAAAAATAAGCTCTGTTTTTTTTGATTCTGATTTCTTGCAGCAAGTAAGAAAGCTTGAGGCTGAACAACACTAACTGAAAAGTGATTTATTTTTATAATTATACACTAGAGAAAAACAAGGAGTGCAAACAGCATTTTAATGCATACTGTTGTACACCTATGGAGAGGCAGTTTTCCCTCACTTAAGCAGCTTTTATATCTGTTCTCTTAACAGTTGCTCTGCTGCAGCCTTCTCACCCAGAACACATCTGTGCAACTCAAAAGCAGACTTGTGATACTTTGTTTTGTCTGCGTTTCTCTCCCCTCGAACCTCTTGCCATTGCCACCTCTGATCAGCATTTCTCTGTAGACCAGCTTTTCTTAAAACATATAGCTCTTGCCTCTTTAAATGACCGCTTAATAGACAAGTCTGCAAAAGGAAGTTTCCAGAACATATCTGCTGACATACAGCCACTGCTCACCACCAAAATCTAAGATTTTATTTTTGGATTTGTCTGAAGCCAGTTCTTAGGTGAATGTTTTGAAGTGAGGGAAGAGATGACAACCAAAACAGAACACAAAAGAATCCAGGAAGAGATATGTCTGATTAAGACAATTTGAAAAATATGCTTGAAAGTTTTGGCAAATCATAAATTTTCAAAAATGTTTATGAACTTCGAGACTTCATGATGAGCTGCAGTACCAAGGGGCAGATGCCTTAATCCCTGTGCAGACAAAAAAAGGATAATATACATCAGTGATTTGTCATTTTTACAATAAGTGACATTGATAATATATTTCGAATATTTATCAAATATCTATCACTTATCAAATACATCATATATCAATGACATATTTGTCATTTATAGGCTTTATTGTTAATTCTAAAATACAGAGATACTTACTGCATTGTGAAAGAATTTGCAAAGGTGCTTTGCCCATGGACACCTGAAAAACAGATCCGGATATATAATTCTTAATCCATTTTCTCATAGGGGCAGACCTGCCCCCAGTTTCAGCCACACTAACAATTCAATTCAACTTCCAAATGGAGATGACTCTGGCATCAGATGTACAGTAAAAAAAAAAAAAAATTAAGACAAAGATAGACCATAACAGGAAGGATCTAATCGGATTCTCTCTTGGATTGCTGCTAGACCATGCTGTAAAACCTCACAAAATCGGAGATGAAAAAAAAAGAGGCATTTATTTGAACTGCAACTTTCTACATGAGCTGAGTTATATTTAACAACTGAGTGAAGTTAGGACATTTATTTACTGAGATACACACAGCAAAGGCTTGAGAGAGGAAAGAGAAGCATTCTACAAGGAAGGTTAACTCACATGTCCATGATTTCCACTTCAGACAGTTACTAGGAAGTAAATTCTCTACATTACTCTGCTGCCATCTGCTACGTGTGAATTAAAAGTGCCAGAGCAGGCAATTACTCTGCCTTCTGGTGTATAACCATCGAGTCATTTCTTTTTAAAACTAGTATGTTGATACGTTAACTTCTATTACCTTACAGCCTATAATGCTTTACTGCATAACACAGGAGAGCAAGGATTATATTTAGGAACAGCTAGTGATCTCTATAGTGACATAGTGTTTTACTATTACTTGTAATCTAAACACAGTACTCAAACATTTTCAGAACTCTGTATTCCACTCCAGCAGCTTTGTGCTGCTGCAGAGCAAATGGTCTCTCCCTTTTTTTTTTTTTTTTTTTTTTTTTTAAAAAGAGGATAAGACTGACAAGCACAAACTTAATCCTGTCCTCAGTTTGCATTACAGTGCACGATGTTCCTGAGTCTTTAGTTTTTACTGGGGATCTACTCCCTCACCACCATGTGAAGCATTTCTTACAAGTTTAAAAGAAACATTGACATCTGCACACCCACTGTACTCTGGCAGATATACAACAATATATATTTTGAGCTAGTTTGAACTATTTTCTCTAATAAAGTTCTATGCAGTATTATACCTCCCTAGAGTCCAGTTATTGTTTTGCTTTAAGTCTCAATTAAGGTTTTGGTTGTTGTTTTTCTAAACAGAGAGAATGAAGGGACATGACAACAACATTTAACTAACAGAACTAGACTGTACCATATGATGTCTCGATGACTGGTCATGGTTGCCCAGAGCAGACAACGTATTTTCACAACATAGGGCACTGGGAAGTTAGAAGGCCATTTGGTTGAGCAGGAACATAGAACTATTTCAAGTCTACTCAAACCATCACATTCAGTATCTGTACCATTGCTAACAATAAGGAAGTATATAAAACAGGAACGAATTGTGAGCTAAGCCTGTTAATTAAGAGAAAGCTACCAGCACTGTTGCAACATATAATGATTTGCTGTTTGGCTATGATAAAGATTAGCACTTACATGTGCAGGTTCTCTGTAATTATATTCAGAGTGAACAGACCAATGGATTGCATCTTCTTATGTCTGCAAGTCAGGAACAGGCAAAGGAATTCACCCACATACTGGGGACCAAGGTTTTGCCACCTAAGCAATATAAAACCAGGAAACAGAACATATCTGCTCAACAAGGGAGACAGATGGCAGTATCTGTGTTACTTCTCTCTTGATGTTACTTTCTCATTCTCCTATCTGCTTTAAAAGTAGCAGCATCTCATTATAGGAACACAGGTTACAATCTCCACTTAAAACCTTCTGATTAACAATATGTCTACTAGGAAGACATCGAAATGCCACAATCAGGAATTCTTTTTGCATCTGGAACTATTTCACCATGATAGGGGTCCCCATCAGGGAAAGAGACTTCAGATTGCTGCAGCTATTCCAGAGGTACCTTTACTTGGCCAATAAACATTACTGCATATGAAATACTAAGGCTTTATTGCCATATGAACAGCTGCATTGGGTCAGGTCAATGGCCCATCTCACTCAGTATCCTGCCTCTGCAACAACTGTGATACTTATTTTGGCCTTCTGCAAACCAGACATAAAGAAGGAGATGCCCTAGATGCCTTCTGTTGGAAGGAATGGATGGCAAGGAATAGTGCTAGCTCATATAGATTCAAAGAAAATTGTCTTCTAGGTACATTCTTATCTTCAACAGCTCAAGAACCACCTTCTTAGGTCTGGAGTGCTATCTTCATGCTAGTTGTACTTAACAGTCTTCCAGGAATTTGTCTAATTGCTTTTCAATCCGTACATACTTTTTGTCTCCACAACATTCTGTGTCAACCAAATTCACAGCTCCAAGTGATACAACCTTAATCCAATTTGTTTTGCCATGTTAGATTTCCTTTAAGCCCCCTGGTTCTCGATCAAAAAGAGGCTGTGAACAATTATTCCCTGGTCACCTTCAGCACAGCAAGCACGATTTTATAGACAATTATCACAACCCCAGGCTCAGACGGCTGAGTCAAGTTAACCAATCCCTCTCATAGAGTTTATTCCATACCTTGAGAAGAGGAACCAGAGTCATGCACAACGTTCAAAGCAGATGCATCATTTATGTAAATGTTTTATTTTCTATTACTTTCCTATTGATTCCTAGCATCTTATTTGCATTCTTGACTTACACAGAGCACTGGGCTGGCTATTTTCAAAGAGCTAAGGATTGTATATTTGCTAAACATTACTACGAGACTGCTGTTAATGTTTCCATGAACAGATTTCAGGAAGCAAGTGTTTACTCACAGTTTTAGCATTGTTGCTTTCTGACGATTCAGATCTCTCAAAATCAGATTGACAGTGCCATGGAGAATGTGTTCTTCATAGGAAAGATGATCCAATAACAGTCTCAGAGCCCAGAAGTTGTTCTAGGAAAAGACAAAATAAGGCCACTGATTTAACTTAATTGTCTATAGTTTCTTAAAAAACAAAACAAACAAAAAAAAAAACAGACGAAATTAAAGGTCAGAAAAGCTTAAAGGGAACAACACCAGGTTGGTGTTACACAGATTTTAAATATAATCTGCTTTAATCTCTTAGAACAGAAGTCAATATCTAGGACTCACCCCAAAAGCCAGGGCTATCTCTAGGAAGGAAGTCAAGTATGGGAGATCACAGAACAGCATCTGTTGTACCGCTTGCACTGCGAGAATAAGACAAGCCTCATGGTGTAACTGCAAGAAGAGACATGTATTTAAAAGTCCACTTTCCCACCACTTGCATATTGCATCCAGCCAAATCAGCACTAAGTTACTACCATTCCAAGCACAAAGGCTGGACGACTGACACTACATGCAGAAGAATCTTACAAAAGACTGAAAGAAGGGGGAATGAAACAGGTAGTTCTGCTTATATAACGTTTCACCTTGGGCTCTCAAAGTCCTTACAGAAACATGAAGTCTCACACCATCACAGTCAAGCAGAAGAATTAAGGGGTGAAAATTTCTGGCCTAGGAGTCACATACTTGAAGAATAAGCTAAATGTAGTCTTCTCAAAAGAAGTAAAACAGAATAAATTGCTCCTTCAATAGGTGATTGTATTTAATAAGTTAGTCATTTCAAGCCATCTTTAAACATGCTCCACTACACCTGAAGCCATTGTTGAAAACAAGTTTAGAAATTCTGGGCTATTCTGAGTTTTGAGACAAACACACTGTTAGTATCAAAGGATAGCCTCCAATTTGAACCAAACAACCCAAGATTACTCTATGTGAGAAGTTAATATAGAATCAGTGATTACCAACCCTCCCACTTTATAGTTGCATAAATTTGGACAGCAATGAATTAAAACTTTTCCTGGATTGAAGATTTTCTTGGTGTCAGACCAGAAAAGACCCTAACAGTTTTCATACCTTCAAGATATCTGCTATAACTGTTAGACTGTGTGAAGAGCAACAATCTTATGCCATTTCCCAAAAATCTTCAAGCCCCCTCTTAAAAGCTTTTCATAATAATACAACTGCAGTATCTTCAAGTGCTATAAAACAAGTTGTCAATTTCCTTATTGCCAGATGCACACTTACTTGAGGAGAGAAAATAGCAGGTGGTAAAGAAACATTAACTTTTGCCTTCAGTTCCTGCAAGAGATTGCCACTGGCAGCCAGCACCCCCTGCAAAAGAAGTAATGAGTCACAAGTGAAAGAGGAAGGATGCCTAGATACTCCACATACATCAAACAGTGCCCAAGATAGCTCTTCGATGTACTACTTTAGTGCGTTTTTACCTATTTTTTAGCATCTTTGCAGATGAAGTTGACTGTTCAACATCATACACAAGGAAAGTTGAGGCTCTACAGCACTAAATATAACATCTTCATTGTAACCTATTATGCTTAGCAGACACTTATTTCTGTTCTTGTGAAGAAAACACCCAGATACTGGCTCTTAGGACTATTTGAACACGTTTTTCTTAAACAGCTTTCCTATCCATTTTGCTGCTGCTTCATCTCAACATTAAACAATATAAAATCAGTGTTCAGCACTGAGCTGCAAACAGAGTTAATGTGTTCACTGTTGCATTTAACACTCCCGAATCACAACTTTTTGCAAAGTATTACATTTGGCACATACCATAAGAATATTTGATGAGGTAATGTAATGTTAACCCTAGTATTTAAAAGAATTAGGCAATGCCCACATCCAATTAAGTCTTGTATAAAACCAAGACAACAGATTCTTCTATCTCAAAGTCCTGTTTCAGTTACCTCTTGGAAGTCGAGTGGTGGCTCTTTCAGTGACAGGGGATGTAGGTGCCCACTTTTTTCTAGCAAACGGCTACTACCCAAAATCATGATGAGGGAGCTCCAACATTTAGGCTGAAATACAGCAGAACATTTGTTTTACAGAGTCATATCCATGTTTAGCAACCTTTAGCAAACACAGTAAGTCTCCTTGACGTGCTGACATGCATTCACCTTCTTCTTCCCCTCTCTAATGGAACCCCGGACATGTCTACACTCAAATTACACATTAATGTTTGGGGTTTCCCAGTTTGATTTGTCAGGTTCCATAACAGCCCATCCATTTTGCCTCACCTGTAGTAAAGATGAGGCTTTTTTCACCTGTTTTGTATCTGTTCTTTGGTTTATGAACAGACCTGCTGCTGCTGTAATCATTACAGCCCCACTGAAAATAATCAGAGCAGTAAGAACATATCATTCATGGCAAATTTGATTATCATTACATCATTGCTATGGCATGCTGCTGACCTCAGTAAATTTACAAGAGCTGCATACATAGAACATTCGTCAGAATTTTATCAGTAAGGTTCCAGCTAAATCAATGGACCATTTACACAACTTGACACGTTTTGTGACAGAGTGCAGAAATACTATCTGAGAAAAAGGCTTGCAGGCTTGTTTCCTCCCCTCCCCCAAACAAGGCTTTTTAAATGATCAAAAAACCCCACAAGTAAAACAAAAGTTTCACAAAGGTGTGAACTATTCAGATAGAAAAGGGTCCTGACAGTAAATCTTTTCATTAGAGAAGTAACTGGACAAAACAGATAATGTACAAAAACACTCAATGGGCCATAGAAATAGTTTTAATACAGACTCACATTCCTGTATAGTGACAGATTGCTGTAAAGGAGTTTGAGTGCCTGCTTAATTAGAACACCGTCTTTCAATGGAGACCCTGCAAGAAGAAAAAATTCTAAGACATATCTTTTATTGCCTGAATAACTACAGAGCATGAATAAAACCAAGATATTATTAACTTACAGATATGTTTCTACAGAAACCGAGAGAAAAACAAGTGTCTACAGCTATTTTTACAATATTTTGCTCTAGTTTTTCTATTCAGAATCTACATCAACTGTAAAATGCTATCCTAGAAAGCTTTTAAAAAAAAACTGAATAAAGTTTAGACTAAGCTATCACAGCAGGTGACCCAGAACAAAGTCTTATTATGTACATCACACCACAGTACAGTGTGATACCAGCTGTCAGTATCTCATACTTCTAAGAATTCTACTAATAGCTGAACACCTCCAAAATAAATCTTTCATTTCAGAATACACCTTGGCAAGTAGCATGCATCAAGATGATCACAGTTATCAGTGGCTGAACTAATGACAGAATGCTATATACAGATTGTGAAGCCCTTTCCATCAGAAAGCTTTCAATGTCAAGATCAAGGCTAAGACTAATACTAATAATACTAAGACTATACTAGTACATAATACTAAGTTATGCACTGCCATTTGTAATGCCACGATGAAATAGAGAGCTTTGTATTTCCTTTAAACGGGTTACTTTCAGCAAAACAACTTCATAGCTGACAAAAGCTAACATTTTGTGTGAAGTGTATTACACAAATTTATGCTCAAATATAAAGACGTTTTTCCTGCCTAGTGTTATGTACTATGCTTTAGTCTGGACAATTTGTAGTTGGATTCAGAGCCCCCTAGAACGTTACTAAATTTAAAATAAAAGCTGTAATTAAGTAAGATTCTAAACATATGAAAGCAAGAAATTACACTTGCCCATTGTAATCCAGGGTCCAGGGTCTTGAATATCCTTTCCAGTGGGGACACTGCCTGTTCTGAACATCTTCAGGTAGGCCTCAAACTGAAAAGGTGTTAGCCGGCAGGCAGTACAGCACGCCAGGCTATTGACGGGAAACAACAGTGAATGCGCAGCATCAAGGAAGTCTCCAGTTTTACACAAATAGAATGGGATTTTATCTCGAAGGTCTCTTAACCTGGAAAGAAGAAAAATGAATACTTGATTTTTGTTCATGTGGAAGTTTTACAATATATATATATAATACACCTAATTAAGTTTGAAAACTAATAAATTACATCCAATAAGGCAGAATTTAGCTGCAGTGCAGCATTACTTTCACTTAGTAGACAGCTGCAAAAATCCTACTGCTTTTCATTCTGCCAGTTTAGTAGACATTGAAAAAAAAAAAAAAAAAAGAGACAGGTACACAATCCTAAGGCAAAGAAACAAAAATAGCTACTTACCCTTTGGTATCATTGCATTTCACAGCTCTTAGGTAGCGAACAACTTCTTTATAGCTGGGGAGAGAAAAAACAAGTGGGTAGGAAGAGAGAGGAAGAGTTAAGCTGTGTACATGTCAAATTACAGTTAATGAAGCAAAACAGTAGATCTTCCCACATAAAAGATATTTCAAAATAGGATAGAAATACAACTGGCAGAAAGAGACTGTTGGAAGTAAGTTCCAAAAAGCCACTTCTGAACACAGCAGATATCTGAATTAAGAAGCCATACACAGATTATCTCTGTCATCTAGGAAAATACAACAGGAGGTTAAGAACAGGAGGGTCTTTAAGTGGACTGTATTCTTTTGAATACAGACTTCTGAAGACCCAGAGACCAGAACACACATTTTTTTTTTTCCCCTGTCTTCCACTTAGCCTTTGATGAACAGAATTTGTTTTAAACATTAACATCTAAAGCCTACTGAGGTTATGGAAACAAAGAAATTATCCACTTCAACATTCTTTTCTGGTCCTGAAGTGTTCAAAGGGCTTGATTCTGCTTTGAACAACTTGAAAAAGTACTGGCCTTGTTGATAAGAAGTAATGGGAATGAGCAGCTTCAAATATATCTTTCTTTATATGTTTCCCCATAATGCAAAACTGCTGCAGATATTAGGAAAACACTATATTGCAGTTAATAACAAAAAATAAAAATTTGAGTGTATAAAATGAAAAATCCAAAACAAGACTAAACCAATCTTACTTCATTTTGTCTACTAATTTCTCCACTCGAGCCTGTATGACAGGAAGCGCTTCCCACAGAAATATTTTTCTTCCTTTCTGTGTTCTTTGTCCAGTGATGTTCTGGCCTTTTAAAACAGTGGTCAGTAACACATGATCCCATGGCACAACATTCAAGCTGGAAGCACAAAAATAAAGAAATCTTAAGCATACTTTGTTGATACGCCACAATGTATTTCCCTTAAGTAACACGAAGGCTTACTAATAAAACATTTTGAAATTTACAGCTCAATTTGAGGGAAAGAAACACAAAATTATCAATATGGACAACAACTTAGCCACAGCATCATACAATAACTTCTTAACTATGGTAAGGACAGGATATGAAGTAGCTAACGCTGAAATCTTCCAATAAAAATGTACACATCTGCAGCACCATCAGTGAAAGAACCATTCTATACAGCTGTTTTCAAATCAGCTGATTCTATGAAAATATATTTTGTAAACAAAACCCAAAGAACATACCTATTTGAGAAGCCAAAACAGTGACATGGAAGCGAGATGGACTGAAAAAAATTAATAAACTTTTCATATAAATTTTTTGGGAAGTCACACAACACCAGCATCCTCTGAAGTTGTGTTGTGATCCTACGTTTTAAAAAGAAAAACAAAAACAAAAAAATAATCTGTTAAACTTGGATGAATTACTATTTAGATTTGTAAAAAAAAAAAAAAAATCTTGTGGGAAACTATGGAGATTATACATAGATTTCTTCAGTTAAGTGTTAGATAGACAGTTTGGATCTATATTTAAGTTTGTGCTTTAAGATTTGCAGTGAATATGGGTATTGCTCTTATGTTATTATTTTTAAACATCAATTAAACCATGTATTCTGTGATTTTATGTTTTAAAGAAGATCCCCAATGAATATGCAACAAACTGCAGCAACATCCTATGAGCTTGATAAGGAAGCTGATCAACCTGAGCTCCTGGCAGCTTCAAAGCTAGTGAAACCATTTTCGTCTTAACTGAAAATTGAAGATAACACGCTGACACAAGGAAGAGCTTAATTCTTTTGAAACTGGGGGAGGGAGGAAAAGAAATCCCTTTTACTGTTCTTTTAAAGTAAAAAAATAATATACTCAAGAATAGTCATTTAAAATGAAAACTGATACAGGATTTAGGTTATATCTGTCATAGAGGTGAGAACATTAATTGTTTTTGAGTGCTCCTAAGAAAAAGTTAATTCTTAATTCATTAACCTTCTGTTGCAAGTGAATTTCAGGTTAAAGGTGAAAAGCTAAAATGAGAAATGAATTAAGCCAAGTAAGCTAGATGTCCTCATTCATTAGCCTCTGGGGGAACTTTACTATGTTACATCCCTGACTACTCCATCCCAGTGGAGGATTACAAGGCTGCTGTTTTGATTCTGAACAGATGCTATTTACTGTTAGGCTTACTAACCACAGGTAGCTACCCAACACCATCTTCTGGTCTGGCCTTACAGAACATTCCTAGACTACAGTCTAAAAGTAATCTATCTTCTTGGCTTTGAGTTCCCCATCTCCAAGACAACAAAGAAGGGTTGAGTGTTTATTTGGCTCTAAATAAGGCAGATACTGCTCTTGTCCTTCACAGAAAGGGACTAATATACAACAGAGATATTAAAAATCCTTATTTGTAGCATACAACTGTAGAATATGATAGCATGCTGAGCTCTCTGCTTATCAGGCTGACTGGTGCGTGTTGTTGTTTGTACTCTTCTGTCTGTCCCTACCCATCTGCAGTCTATACACAGGCAGCTGTCTCTCCCTGCTCTGCTCAAACAGTGCCTAATATAGTACCTTGAGGTCCTGCTCCCTGGTGCTGCAGAACCACAAGGCTACATGCCTGTATTTTAAAGCTGTGCAAGTTTACTTTCGTTTTTTAAGAGCTAAAGCATTCACTCATCCTTTAAGTGCAAGCAGAATGCTTGCATCCAGCAACCATCTCATTGCCATCTCAGCATCATGTGATAAGACAAGTCTTACCTTTGCAACAAACAAGGGACAGCAAGCTTTAGTGAAGCAGTATGACCAAGGTTCTGCCAGCTTCTAAGGAGGGCAGATGGGGTGGGGGAAAGAAAAGCACCAATTAATTTTTTATGTTTGTCCTGCCCTTTCACCTTCTCTGTACCCAACTAAGACAACACCTTTTTCTTAAAAAGCATTAGGAGCCATCATGCTAATAAAAACTATTCCAAACTATTAAAACAATTGATCAAAGTGTAAAACATTTTAGAATTAAGAGTTTTTCAGCAGCACCTAACCAACAAAAGCATCCTCCCCTGCCCAGCCCCAAGCACAGTAAAGCAGTACCTAACCTTCTAACCTGGTGTACTAGACCATTGTGGGCATGTCTTTGCTTGGACAGGGCACCCGAAGGGCTGTATATCACCCCACAAGAGGGCCAAACCACATCCCATTTGACTACAGTGAATGCTGTGGGACTCATAGTAAGTGTACAAAGAGAGACCTACCCAAATAACGAATCCAATCTGTTCCTTGCAAATCTTGATAACTCCTCAGAAAGAACTGCAGAGGAGCTGCTGTTTCTGGCCTGTTGAACTAATCCAGACCACATTTACTGCTGCTTTTTAAAAAGCCTTGAGTTCTAGCTCCAAAATATTTAGATTCTGCAAAGCAGAGTTCTGGGACATTGCTCAAGCCAGCCAGCAATCAAGTATGAACCAGCCATGACATAAACATGAAAATAAATAGCACAGTTTTTAAAGTCTGTTTTTGTTTATTATTCAGTCCTCCCAGTGAGACAGGTCAGTTTCCACCAGACTTATGTCAGAGCTCTAAGACTTACTGCCTAAGAAACATCACATCCTCCCCTTCCTTCCAGTTCAGAAGCAGATGTTTCTTCACACAATGCAGCCTGCAGACACTTCGTTCAGGAAAGCTCTGCTGCCCCTGTACCTTCTCCTGTAGAATTAATTCCCACCTGCCACCATCTGCTGTTACCCTCCCTACTTCCAGTTCCCATCTCAAATTCCTTCCCCTCATCGGAGATCATCTCTCTCTCCCTCATGACTCAATCCCATGCAACTTTTTCCTCCCACATGTGACTTTATCATTCTCTGTTCCCCCGAATCACCTTCCTGCAGCCAATCTCATTTTCCCCCATGCATAATCATTTTCCTCTAGCTGTGCTGCAACCAGGGCTATGACCTTAACACTGTCCCCACACTTAATAAATGGAAAACCACAACTCTCTCACTTAATCTCCATTTGCTTCTCAAAAGGAGAAGATTACATACTAGATATGGAACTGGATACTTACAAAGCAGGGTCTTTATGAAGGGCTATCTCTTTAGCTGCGCCCAGAAACATGACAGCAGCAGCTTTAGGATTCTCTCTTTCTGCCTGATTTAAAAATCTTGTTACCAGTGCAAAAACTCCGGAATACCTAAGAAAGTTAAGCAGTCCATAAGATAAAGTGTCCGCAATGATGTACTTTGTAAACAAATGGCAATTATGACCATCCTAGTTTGAAAGCAAACTGACTTGCCTTTCCTTGAAAAGAATCTATGAGATAACGACACGGCATTTGCACAAGCATTACTTTCAGCACTTTAAAAGGTATGTACCATTGAGTAAAAGCCAAACCCAATCCTAACAAATTAGTAAACATACGGATTCAGTTTCATGCTTTCCCATGTTGTTATAATGAGGAATATTACCAGCTGTCTTAGCATAGCACAAGAGATATATTTTAAAATGTATTTAAGGGGGTGTTTAAACTACATCCAAGTTCAGTTCAATTGCCCACTGACCAACTAAGTTCTCTCAGTTATTTTTCTGCTATTTCAGGTGCCATGATTCTAATTATCATGTGACTAAGGGAACACAAACCTGCACTGAGCAATATGTACTGCTAGTTCTGTTGTCACTTACTTGTATACAACCTCCACGTCGCGTGATCTGCAGATATCACATTGGCCGGGAGGCAACTTTGGGAGACAAAAGCACTCATGTTGTGTGGAAGGCATTTTTTCTCCAATCAAATACTTATTATATTCCACAGAAAGTTCCTGGATAAAATTTATTAGAAGACTTCCTAAGAGGGCAGGCAGAGATGTGAAACTGTTAGTGCAACAATTTTCTTCCAAACTAAAAGAAACAGAAAGACATTAATAGGTACCCTATGTAAAATATTTGGCAAATCACTTGCACACAATCTTAATGGCCAAGCATGCTTTGTTGCTTCTTCCAGGGAGAGGAAAGCAGGAAGCACAAAATTGGACCTGCAGATCTGTCTGTTCTGAATATGTCTCAGGAAGAGGATAGCAGAAGTAAGCTGCTACCTAAATAATTCACCAAGCCTCTGCAAGGACAGTTGTGGTCCAGACAAGCTGTCCTTATAGATTACAAGGATCATTGAGCCACAGACCGAGTAGCCACAGTGAGCCAAAGGTCTCCCTGGACAGTATGAGAGCACTGCGCTTACCACCATGCCGAAGGTCTGCATCTATATCCGTGAGCTCCAAACTGAACATTACAAGAACACCAGCCAAGGCAAAATCACGCTGGTCCTTCCAGAATTTGCTTTTATTATGTGCATTGCAGTGACAGAGGGAAGGCGTTGTCCAATTCTGGCACTGTTTCAAAAAAAGTGAAAGTCAGGGAAAAGTTTTTTTTTTTTTTCCTTCTCCTAAGTTAAGCAGACCAAAAATTAGTTCCTCTCTCTGAGTGGAGGACTAGAATTCACTTCACACTTTACACAGCTAGGCAAAGCCACAAAGAGGTATTTTGACAGTTGAGGCAAGAGGCCAATATGGCAATGCCTTGCTACCATGGCTTAAAAAGAAGAAAAAAAGACAGTCCCTCCCCCAGATTTACCCTCATTCCTGAATACTTTACAGGCACAGCTAGGGATGACAACCTTGACATTGTAAATTGGTAACAGAGCATTGTTTTTGCATGTTCACCCCAACTTTGCTCACACTTTAAAGTTTTCCAAATTCTAAAAACCAAACCACCACCACCACCACCACCAACAACAACAAAAAAACCCAACCCAACCCAATGCTCTCCTCTCCTCAACCCTTCCCCTACTTAGGTTAGAAAAAAAAATCTAGAAGTTTGACATCTGCCTAGTGCAGTGAGAGGCAGTCCAATTTAGGAAACTGATTCCATGAAATACACCATGTGCCTAAGGCAAACCAGGAGGTACATTTACTTATATCAAGTGAATATCTATTCCAGCAACTTACTGGACTACTAGAAATAAACCCAGACATTGACCATGTTTTAGTAGCACTGTGAAGCTGATAGATATCAACATTTAGGAGAGGAACTGTTCAAATAATCAAATTCTACATATTATTTATTGTTTTAGCATGCTGAAGAGCTATTTCTTTTAAAGACTGTTGAGGAATTCAGTTTACTCAAAGTTGTGCATTTCTTGACTACAGCTCTTCCTTACCTCAGAAGCTAGTTTATCACAAATGTAGCAGTAGCACTGATTACAAATATCAGCATTTTTTCCAAGGGGTGAGCACGTATCACATTCTGTTCGCCTACAGAGTTGAAAAACAGAACATTATTTACAAAACTGGTTGTGCGCTTATGCAACTCTACTTCTGCTTTCAGCTGTTAAAACACTAACAAGATTACTTGACAAGGTGGACTAAATGTGGGAAAGGAAACCCCACACTGTCCTCCACACCACTGAACATACTCAAATGGGTGTATTGTACAGTCGTATCTTGCATGAGGCATCACGTTTGCTTGTTTACAGAACGTAACCATTAGTTCGCATTCCTCATCCACAACCTCTTCAGATTTCTCCTCTTCCAGAGCAGTCTTCTCTGCATAAAAGAGAAAACAGTCTAAATCAGTATAAAAGCAACTACAACCTCATGACAAATTCAACCAGCTCTTGCCACTTATTCTTCAAAGCACTTTAAGACACAAGTTTTCTTATAATTTCATACAGCGCAAATAAGAATGGTGCATTGGCCTAGGACAAAAGACTTCCCCACACTGTCAAGAGAGGTCTTCATAGACTTCTCTTGTAGAAAGAACTTCACAGATAACAGAACTTCATAGATAACAAGAGCACAGTACTCACCCAGTGGGTCTACTAACAGAACTGAACTGCCAAGGGTGCTCTCAGCTTCGTCATCACTAATCAGGATTACACCCTGCTCCTCCTCTTCTTTTGAGGGCCCCATGGTTATTGAACTCCAAAGGAAACACACTATTTGGCAGCAAATAGGACAGGAAGAGAGCTCCCACCTTCCTCAGGAAAGGAACAAGAAGACTTTTCCAATGCCCAAACTCTTCATCTCTGCTGAGTACGTTACACTAGGGACAGAAACATTTAACCCTGATTGGAATCAGCAGCTCAAAAAACATTGCATTTTCCATCCAAATTCAAGAGAACACTAAAAACAAGGAGGTGGGGAAAAAAATTGAAAAAAAACGAAAAAAAACGAAAAAAAAAAGGGGGGGGGGGGGTAGGGGAAAAGTTCATTTGGGGAAACC
>VXAA01005945.1:384011-430780 GCA_013399115.1 Anseranas semipalmata
GGGGGGGTGAGAGCTGATATTCCTTTGGTGGAACCACCGTCGGAGTAACTATTTCTTTAGCACCAGCAGCTATTAGCACTCACGGCAGTGCCACCACCCCTGCGGGCTGCATGCCAGAGGCACCAGCAGCGCCTGGCGNCGCCCCCCGCCGCCTCAGCCCGCCAGCACCAGCGAGCCTCCCAGCCCCGCCACTCTTTGAACCGGCAATCGCTTCCGGGGCGGCGACCTCGGGGAGGTTCCGCGCGGTGACGCTGCCCGCGCTACTTCCGCCCTAGCAGCGGGCCGGTAGGGCAATGGGGGGCCGCCATCTTTGGTGAGGGCAGGGGCCGTGCGCCTCACGCCTGCGGGGCGCAGAGCCTGGTGCGGGCTCGGATCCCCCTGCGTGTGTGAAGAAATCCTTCATCCTTGGCGGAGAGAGAGGGGAATCGGCATCAGACCGCGGCATACTCCTGCAGATCCTCCTGATGTGGGAGGCACTGTAGGGGGGAAGCGGGAGGCCGCCTTTCGCGCCTGATGGCGGCGAAGCCCTGCTGGGAGGGTCTGTCTGTGACTGGAACCCCACAGCTGCCATCCTGCACGCAGTCCCGTCGGTGTGGCTCCAAACACTGCCCGCAGCGGGAGAGTCGCTTCCCTTCCAGCCAGGCCCAGCCGCTGCAGCCACCGCCAGGATGGCAGCTGCTCGCAGAGGAAGGGGTTTTGCTCGTTTGGTTGTCCCTAGTCGCCAGGCCGGGCACGACGGGTTTTTCCTACTGCAAACCCAGCAGGTGACCAGCAGGAAAAAGCCCGCGTCCAGCTGATGTTCAGGATTTCCCAGTAACACTAGATGGTACCAGAGCTCCACACTGAGGCCCAGACAAGCTTCACCCGGTGGGACCGAAAGTACCTCAAAAATGGAAATTCTGAAACATGGAAAGCTGAAGATGTAAAGATGCAATATATTAATAAGCTGTTGGCAAAATAATCACTTTTTCTATGGGAAAAAGTGGACGGGGTAGTTGTGAATAAAATAAGGGCACTTTTCTGGTTTTCAGGACAAGTGTAACAGTATTGTTGGTTAAAAATTATCAGCAAAGAGAAGGTATTACAGAACCTGGTAGGAAAGCATTTGAAGACTAATACCCACGGAATGGAAATTTGTCATTAATAGTAGTTAATAGTACAAGTAAAATCTAGGAAGCATTTTAATTTAAGCAGAAACTGCCATTGAGTCATAAAAATGCGGTACTTTTCTGGTATTGTTAATAATAAAAACTATTGAAACAACACTTGGAATATGATTACCTTTTTCTGTAAGTGGCTGCACACATTGCAATGCGCTGCCTGAAATATTAATGCATTAAAAAAATGCCTTCCTGCAAATGAATATTTATTCCATGAATAATCTTTAATGTCTTCATAGCTTTCAACACATTTGGGCAAAATGTTTCAAGTTTCTGTGCTTACAATGAAAAATTTAAACCTGACACCTAAATAGGTGGCCTTTTTTCAGCTGTGTGGGGCACTTTCTGTGGAGACATCATTTCCTTCACATAGTTGCCTCTGTAGTATGACAGCATTTTAACAGCCTAGAGTAACTCAACACAGCAATTTAGGTGATGAAATGAAGTATTGAGATAGCAGGGAGAAATAATAAAGGCAGAACTGGCACTTGGCCAGAATAATTTTTTGAAAACTCCGCTCTCATGCAGAAGTCCTGTGAGATGATCTTATGGCCAAATATGGTCAGGACTTAGTGCTGTGTTTCATCCAAAACACAGCAACACTGGTGTTTCCTCTCCTTCCAGATGAAGAGTTGGCGTTGGCGTCCTATTTTTAGTGGTGTGGGTGTAAAGTATGTTGGTTAAATTTTGTATTGCCTGAGCTCAGTCTGCTCTGCCATGCAGGGTTTCATGCCCAGACCTAGCAAAGCTCAAGGTCTGGGACGGACACCAGAGGCTTCTGCTTCACGGTCTTCATCCTGTAGGTCAATGTCTTTTGCATCTGGGGTTAAGAGATAGCTCTCCTGCTCCTTGAGCCCATAAACCAGACACAACTCCCCATCCTCTATCAAGTCAGAACACTGAGAAAGCATCCGGTGAACTCCCACAGTCACAGCAAGAGGACTGTATAATACCATTGATTTAGGCTGGCATTCAATGCATTTTGATTTCTGACACACCTGGAAATGCAAACGTATTCTGTTCATAATGTAGCACACGAGGGAAGCAGCTTTCCCATCACTCCCAGCACAGACTGCTTCGCTGTGCACTTGCCTCTGCCCCTTCTGTGCAAAGGAAGCTGGAACCCTGTTCTGCTGCTTGCTGGGGCTTGGCACAGCATGGGCTCGTGTTTGTCAGGTGCCTGGAATGGGAATAAAGAAGATTTATATAGATGTATATTCGGGGATAGCTGGTAACCTCAAAATAAAGAAGTGGAACATAGGCAATAATTAGGTGCAGGCTGAGAGGTGAATCAGTAAGGAGGGAATGGGCAACGCCGTGCAGCAGTAGCGCTGCTGCCCGCTGGTGGGATGGTGGCCGTCATTTCCCCACAGAGCCCTGCCGCGCTCTTGATTTATTTTAGAGGGGAGAGGCGAGGAAGGGTCCCAGACTGGACCCAGGTAGGTGCTTCTAGGAGGCCTGACAAGGCACAGTCTGGACCAGGTCGGGGCATTAACTGAAGATGCAGAAGACTTCATCTCCAGGGAAGTGAACTGCCAGGGACCAGAGGAATGGGGTTCTACCACCAGCTCCTGAAGTAGAAGTGGAATTCCTCTCTGACTGCAACAGCAGAGCTGTAGAGCAAACAAAGCATTAAGATGTCCATTCAAAAAAAAATATTCATGTCCCATTTATATTTACTGCTGCTTCATTCTGTTGAAAGTCAAAGGCCCATTTGTATCCGACAAAAGGCTTGGGATAGATCAGTTGGCTGGAAAAGGCTCAGAGGATTGAAACCTACAATTCCACATGGATGAGTGCTAATCCGTCAGTCTGCTGAGCCCGAGCAAGGTGCCGCAGGTCTGTCCAGGCACTCCGAGCTGACTCCCAGCTTGTGCTTGTTTGGCCCAGAAAAGGATGTTCAGTGCTCAAACTGTAAAAGAGATTCTCCTAGCTGAGGTGCTGGGAAAAGGCTTATGGTCATTTCTAGCTACCTTTGGCGTCTCCGCAGAGTCATCGCCTCTGTTACGGACAAACTTTCCATGGTGACTTGAAGGCGGCTCCCCCCTCCCTTTAATCTTTGAAGTGCCTCCTAGCGCATTGCAATGGGCTGACGAGGTGTCGTCTGCTGTGTGGAAGCAGTTCTGCTCAGGTTTCATACGGAAACAAGGCTTACGTGATTATAATGTGTGTATGAGTGAATGACAGGCCCTGTTTGTATCCAGAAGTCACTGAGATGGGAGGAAACCATCCTTGTTCTCCAAAAGCTAGGATCCAAAAGGGAGGGCTGAAAAAAAAACATGCCTCACTGTGCAGGAGGAAAAGAATGGTAGCAGAGCAAGGAAAACATGCGTTAGCAGCTCTGTACCTCCGTCTAAATCAGAAACAAGCTGTACCTTGAACCCTGGTTTTGTGAGGAAATGAGATTTATGTGGTGACAGACCACATATGAGTGCAGCCCCTGGTAATTACCGAACTCTGGTGCCAATTTCAACCAAATGGACGGCAGGTAGAAGTCCCAAAGGTAACAAGTTCCTAAAAATGTTGTGATAAGAGATGTGTGCGTGTGAGAGAGGAACCCTCTGTTTATGCCTTTCCTGAGTTCAACCATGATCCAAAAACTTCAAATCTGGGAAGAGGTGGGACAAAAATTCCCCATCCATGGAAAAGACTTGGTAGCATTCATACCTGTGAGCCACCGGAGTCTCCACGTGGGAGAAACCGGCTGAGAAGTGATTCTGAGGGGGCTGATGAGGCAGGAATCGCTGTGGGTGAGGTCTACCTCGTGTCTTTCTCCCACATGGCTTCTCTGGTGTCTACAGAGGGGGACAGCCCCAGTACCATTCGGTTTAAAAGTCCATCAGCCACGAGGCACGAGTCTGTTGGAAACCAGGCTCCCTTGCTTCCAGTGCTCACAGGACGACATGGCTTTTTAATGCTTGAAAGAAAACGGTTCATTTAGCTCCTTCCCACCATAATTTCTTTCCTTCCCCAAGACCAAATAAAGTAGAAATGAGATGCCGTGAGAAGGACCGCTCTCAGGGTATTTCGGGCCCTGTAAAAGCGGTCTGGTTTGTTGGCTTTTCGGGGGGACAGTGGTGGGCCAGGGCAGGAGCACCGCAGGGACGCACCCGCGCTAACTCGCTGCCGGCCGCGAGCCAGCCTGCGTCGGGGCGGGAGACAGAAGAGGTGGGGATGCTCCCCACCGCGGCACGGCGGCAGCCAGGAGCTCGCGATTTAAGAAACAGATGAACATGAACCTTGTTGGAATGCCTTCAAAAATCTGCTAGCACTCTCCTCCCTGCCGAAAACTGAGTAAATCCCCTTCGTATTTCAGGCTCCTAGCGAGACCCTGAAATATTATCAGTGCTCTTTGACACTCTACCTGCCCCTCATCCCACCTGGCTTTCCACAAAACACATTTCCTCTGCTTTCAGAAAAAAAAAAGTCAGGTTCATTCAAGCTCTGACACTTCTCTAGCACTGGGGTGATCGAGTCTCCTCCATTTTGTATTTGGTATTTTAATAGGGTTTCCTTTTAGACATTTAATGAGTTTTTATTCCCCTTTGTATATCAGACGCTTCAGTCCGACCGACAGTTTTACTCACCCCATGTGGAGTAATCCGAACAGCCAGGACAACCTCTTATTCCTGTGGCAAGGTTTCCTCTGCCAACATTCCTCCTTTGCTCGCAGCCAGGAGGATGTTTTGACCCTTTCCTCGCCGCCATCCCACCCACCTCCCAGCCCCCAGCAGGGACCGTCCCGTGGTGCAGCAGCAGGAACGTGCCCAGCTCACAAGTGCTTGCAGCTTTTTTTTCAGGGAAGGAAAAAAAAAATAAATTAAAACAAAGCAAAAGCTCACAGGATGTGTATGCTTGTGGCTGTGCTGGGGAGTTTTATAACTTGCACAAGACACACTGATGAGCAATGGGCTGGAGAACAGGACCAGCTACGACTGCCCCATTTATTTCTAATGCATCCCAGAGACCAGTGCAGTGCGAGAACAAAAAGCAGGACAAAGACGTGAGCCCGAGGTGCACAGGGGATGAGGTCGTCCCCACTGGAGGTGGCCAGGTCCCAATCCCTTCGGCCACAGATGCATGCTGTCAGGGATGCCTTGGCGAGGGCTGCTGCAGGACACCCGGCTGGGCTGTAAAGGACTGCACCCACCAGGTTGGGTGCTGCACGAATAAATTTGTGCTGGTCCAGGCCCCCACGTCCTGCTGGCAAACAGCGGCACGATGCGTAACGTGGTGCAGGAGGGGCACGGACCTGTCCTGGGGTGTCAGCGTTCTCCAGCCACAGGGATTCATGGCAACGTGTTTTAATGGCCAATTTGGGGTACAGATCGGCTTTTTCCTCTGAGTGCCAATCTGTGAACAGTTTTTTGGTTTTGTTCTGCATTTGAGAGCTGGGAACAATCTAGGTGCCTTCTCCTGTCTGCAAGGCAAGCAGAGTGGTTTTAGGCATTTCTTGGGCTTAATTACACAGGTCCAGTGGAGTCATATAATTTAAAAACATATGCCATTAAAGGTTACATATTAAGCACAGCCTTGGTTTTTTGATGTTGCAGAAGGCTTAGACTCATCTGCTGAGAATTAGGAGGTTATTACTCTGCGGAAGCTAATCCAAATTGCCTGTTATCCATAGGCAGAAAATTAAAGGAATATTTAAGCCCATTCCACAGATTACAAACTTGGTGGCATAGCTCTGCAACCAGTAGTATTAGTATCTTGCATTTGATAGCTGCCAATAATTTAAGTCAACTGTTTAACATCTGGCATTACTATATAATGTCTGGCTTAAGCTATAACCTTTTTTCCCCCCTGCTTTTAGAAAAGATTTTTCTGCTTTGAGAGAATTTTGATTACTAAAGCCCTTCCTAGGACAGATTTATCCTGTGATTTAACATTTTGTGATGGAGTCTCATTTTGAATCAGTTGAGTAATTGGCAGTGACTTTGGTATTAAACTGATTCATGATGTACATCCAGGCCCTTAAATAATTTACCATTATTGTCTTTATAATCGAAGATCCTTTTTGCCCATTAAAAAGTATTGGAAACAGCCTAGTAATCTGCTCTGATTAAAAATAAAGTGCAGAGGATTGGTAACGATTAGAGATGGCCAGCCTTCCCCTCGGGCTCCTTACAGTCCTCGTGGTTCCCGGGCAGTGCACGTCTTAAATAGCCACCACCGAGCGAGGCTGCATGGCATGAAACGAACCTGAAGGGTCTCAGCCCAAGTGGTAAATAGGAAACCCAGCCCACCCAGCACCGGTGATGCCGTTCTGCTGGCGCAGCCCCGCTGAGCTGACCCCGGGATGAGCAGTCCTGCCGCCACCCGGCGAGGGAGGCTCGGCGTCGCACGGCCTCGGCACGCCGAATTCAAAGCTGTCCGCTTCACACCCCACTCTTCCCCCGGCCTTTGGCAGGGGCTATGATATAACAGGTTTTGCATAGCTGCTAGACATCTTCCTAATAGTATCCCCTGTGAATTCTAAATTTCAGTCACAGCCTCTAAATTTTCATTAAGAGCAGTCACACTGAGAGAATGATGGATTAGATTTTATTGTTGGAAAATCTCCAGATAAAATTAAAGTGCTTCTTTCTTTTCTGAAACCTTTACCTTTCCCCTGTGGTGCCCTATAAATAAGGTATCAAATAATGTTTATCCTTTTGAATTCTGCAATCTTACATGTTTCATGCTTACTCCTGACCACTTTCCTGCCTCTTCAGAGCTGTCACTCGTCAGCTGAAGCCCACGAACAGACACACTACCTCACGGAGCTCGCCTTATTGTAAAGCAGCCTGATGTTGTGCTCCAGCAGCAATTCGGGGACTTTGCTAGAGTGCAGGTACACACTTGTAAATACAGCGTTGTCTTCTTCCCTCTCCTGGAAGCCTTTCCTTTATTTCCCTCCTCCCTCCCATCTGGTCCCCTCTGCCTGTCCTTTCTTCTGGCCCTGGCTCTCCGCAAGCACGCAGCCCGTGGGGCCGGCAGGCAGCCGAGGCACCGCGTTGGTTCACGCCGCGCCACGGGCTGCTTCTGCCGAGGACCGGCCGCTGCCGCCCGCGGCCAGGCTGGGATAAGAGCTGCCCGTCCCGCCGCCCTGGCCGGCAGATTCTTATAGCAGATGCTATTTCTTACTGCGGTGAAAAGGTGAAAGAAGCATTCCTTTAGGACAGAGGTCTTAAGAGTTTTAGCTGCTTTTAGCCTTCGCTTTAACTAAGGAAAGCAAGAACCCTGCAGGCACTTGGTAGGACGTGTTCAAGGGCTGGTGATGCTGGCATGATTCATACTGGTGTCAGGTCCTTTAAATTAAATTCCATGGGGATTTTTCCAGCAAAGGCTCTGAACAAGTTATAGACAGCATTCCCCACCCCACACCTCTCACTTCACAGCATCTTAAATTAATGCAGTGCAGAGTCAAGGGCTGGACCAGGGCACAGGGCTGGTCCCCTGCCACCTCCGCCCCGCGTCCCTCGGGGGATGTCCCCTGTCCCTAGCAGGGCTGTGGCCAGCAGCAGGATTCCTCCCTCTGCAGAAGGCACAGGCTGGCCCTCTTGGGAAGGAAGAAGGATTTCTGAGAGGGACAAAGCACCCTTATTATTATTATGCGTCTCGCCAGGAGCATGCAAGTGAGCTACCAGTGCAGGTGATCTGTGCATGTCAAAATCATTAAAATCATAAAAGTTTGGCTAATTAGTGTGAGCTGGGCATTGGGCCAGCAGCTTTCACTCCAGTTTTGATGAGCAACTGCTGCCCTAAAGGCTGGTACCAGAGCAAGGACCCCAGGCTGACCCGCCAGCACCCGCAGCAGTTGTCTCTGTAACTATTTTGCTTTTTAAAAAATTCCTCAGAACTCTTCTTGCAGTGGTGGAAAAATCATCCATCGGCCGGGAACCAAATAGAAAAGGATCTGAGTCTCATCCTCTCTGCTGCGTTGTAATGTCATCCCAAAGGAAGCGGTGCTGCCTTGGCCACTTGCAGCAAAGGAAAGAAACGTCGCAGAGTTTATTGGCTATTTTTATTGGTTTGTCTGTGCCACGTTTTGCAGGCAGCCGTGCCAAGAAAGCCGCGGCTTTCCAGAGATGAGGCCTCAGCAAGGCAGAGGTAAGCCCAGGAGAAGAGTGAAAGGCTGGAAGGAGGAACCTTGTAAATTTGGTACCAGCAAGGATGGAGGGGGGCCAAAGCTGACCAAAATCTGCCACGAAACAAATGAGATCGGAGCCTTCCCTGCACAGAAGTCACGACGCCCACAGCTGGGACAGCGGCCAGTGTTATTTTTGGGCAAGCTTTACGCAAGTTCCAAGCAGAGTCTCAGCGAAAAGGAAGCGAGGGGGAGAGATGGAGGCTTCTTTCTAACAGGGAGATGTTGGGAAGACATGGAAGCGAGAAGACGTGGAAGCAATGAGCAAAGAGCTACAGCACCTACCGTGGGGCTGAATACCTCTGGGACAGATGGGCTGGGGGCAGCCTGCTGCAGCCCGAACCCGGCTGCGGTTCGGCAAGGCCACAGTGCTCCGCAAACACAATTTAGCTCAGCACAGACAGAGAGAGGCAGGATTTGGCCGCTTCCTATAAGGTCCTTCAGGAGGAGCGGAGCAAAGGGCACAGGCTAGCACAGGACCTTTAACTCCATTTCCATTTGGGAGGGAGGTGTTGACGTTTTAAATGCCGCGAATGATAGATAATTGGCAGTGTCTTGGATTCATGAAGTCACTGAAAAGCAAAAAAAAACCCTTCTTTGCTGCCTGTGGTAACAACCCAGCACTGGGTTATGAGCGGCGGTGCGCTGGGAGCCGGGGCGCTCGGTGGGCGTTTCGCGAGGGTCAGCTGGACGCGGTCCTGCCACTGTGCTGCTGCTGAACTCATCACGGCTTTGTGCCCCGTCCCCACCCGGCTCCCAGGGGACAGGGCAGAGCAGCTGCAGCTCCATGCATCAGGCACAAAACCCCTCGTCTGCTTCCCTGCTGCCTCCCCGGGGCCCCCGTGTCCCCAGGGAGAGGTTTGAGCTGCCAGGGCTGAGCTCCTCGCTTTGTGCCAAGCACACGGAGCTGAGCAGAGGTGAGCCAGGAGCAGTTCCTAGCTGGAGCATTGGGCTTACGGGGCTGCCGATGGCCCCATGCAGGAGCACCGGGGGTGCCACCACTCAGTGCGCTGCGAAGGTGGGATGTGGTCCTTGCTGGGAGCAGGATGTGCAGGGGCACAGCAAAAGTCCCAAGAAATTCAAACCCTGGGGATTATGGAGCAATCTGTATGTTGTTTTGCCAATATACCCCGATTTTCTCTCTCTGGCTAATTCTAATCTTACGTCCGCTCAGATAAGCCTCAAGACATTGTGCTGAAAGGAACAGCTAGCCCAAAGGACACATGTGGCCTTATCTCCTCCCTGCATTCATTTGAATAAATCCCTTCCAAAGATACTTTACATAAATACATTAAGGACAAACCTTGGCTCACCTCTAGGGACTCTGTGTTATCAGTCAAGTCTGTGCGAGGCTTTTAACTGACTTAGAAGGGCACCGCCGCTGCCCTTAGGAAAATGCACTGAAAGCCGAAACCCTGGGACGCGATTCCACTTGCGCTCTACCAAACCAGCCATCCTCCGGTGCATAGTTTTCCTGTTCATAAAACCTGAGTAATTAATGCTGAATAACCGCTGAGGGATTTTACAAGTCTCTATCAAAGATCTGTTATTTACTGAGATGTGGAAGTTCACCTTGGAGAACATCACATGAAAGCCGTTGTGAGCCTAACGCTTTAAGGACATTTTTATCAAGTTGGAACTAAATGGTTTGTGGCGATGAGGAAGTTATCTTCAGGAAAAAAACATCAAATGGAAGTTATTCCTAGGTAATTAGCCGGAGCAGATATATTGTTGTTTTAATATGGAGATGTGTGTGAACAAAGACCAAAACCAACCACATATCCATATATCAGTAAGAACAAATATCTTTGCTAAGGAACTCATTATGGACTTTTGGAAAGAAAATCATTTTAAGGAAAACCATCCCAAAAATGTACTTTTTTTTTCTTTATCCAAAATAAGGTTCTGATTTTTACCAACAACAATAATGTTAAGAAAGACCTGGATTACCTCGAAAGCTATTTCACTTTCACTCCATTCCTTTTGCCCCTCCACAGGGAAATCCTCAGCACACAGTTTCCAAATGTTAATGAACAACAGTCCTGCCTCTGTACCTTTCAGGCCCTGATTCACCATGATCATCCATAAATATTACTTTAAAAACTTTCCTGAGGAGCTCCCGGGGGCCGCAAGAGCAGCCGATGTCAGGAAATGTCAGATATTTCTCCCTCTCCTCCTTGAGACGCTGGTAGCATGGTTGGAAAAGAACAGATGCGTTAAATGCTGGGAGATTTACAGCCCCCCCACCACACGGGAACCATAAAACGACAATTTGTTCAATTTCAAAAGCAGACCTCTGCCCGTTGCAGGACCTTTCATCACTGTTTATAAAGATGGGCTTAAAAAGCCCGGGATCTTTTATGATAAAATGGACACAAAGTTCATTTTTCAACCGTTGCAGTGCCTGGAGGATGGAGACGTACGCAGCTGCAGGGAGCAGAGGACGAGATGCTCGCAGAAGCCCCTCGCTGGCCGCATCCTGCTCTGGGCTGGCTCCCGTTTCTCTTGGGCACAGAGGTGTCCCTTACTGGGCAGATTTCAGGTAACAGGGCCAGGAGGGGTTGGGAAGCCTGGTGTGGCAGACTGAATGTCGCACAAGGTCTGCTCCCAGACTCTGCGTGAGTCTCGGGTGACCACCGATGGCCCTTGTACCTGATCCCTACCTCCAGCGGGCACGGGGAGGGCAGAAAGCCACTCACGACCGAGGAACAGTTTGGTGTCACAACATGATGGTGACAGTCTGGTCTATCAAACCTGACCTTGAAGAAAATGTTTGCACAAACACCTGCAGACCGAAATCACCATCCTTCCTCTTGCCCTTGACCTAAGTCCTCCATCACCTCCACATCTAAGATCAGCAAGGAATAGCCAGGATGCCACACATCTTTCCAGAGTCCGATACATCACCAACCACAAAGCAAAACAAGATTTCGGCCTTTGACTCAGATGGCTTCCTCACCTCCACTGAGCCCACAAGGGTTTAGTTTTGGCCTCACACCCAAGGTGGCCCCAAACCAAAGCCCTAGATCACCCCACCTCCCTACCACAGGTCTCCACAGCATTGATTTGTCTCTGAATCTGCGGCCTGGCCCTCCTCTGGCATCCCAGCCCTGGAAAGTAAGTGAGGAGTGAAGCATCCCTACCCACGTAATGGATGAATAAGAGCATAGCTGTGCATTTATTGCTTAAGTAGTTTGAAGTGATTGTAATGCAGCCAGATTTATTTCTTATATAGAGTGGTGGGCTTATTAAACTTCCAAAGGAGCTCTTTAAGCTGTCATTTGGGGTTTAATTGCTGAACACAACTACCTGCTTCTACAAGGCTGCTATGAACCAGCCCTTCTTTCACACACCAGGTTCTTCTGCTCAGAAGCAGAAGATCCCCCAAAGCACAAAGGGTTAAAACTGTGGCCTGCCTAGTCCAGTCCACCCCCACCTCCCCCAGTTTGCAAATGGTAGAAAGGAAAGGATTAGAGAGGAGAGATTTATGGGGTAGCCCATCACCGAGCCTCAGTTCGCACTTTGATGATGGGGGACAGCCCCTCTCCAACAAAGGGGCTGTAAAGCATGCCCACCAGTGAGCTATCTACTGGGGGGAGCCAAATCCCTCCTTGGATTATTAAGGGCTCTGCGAGTCCTTGGAAAGAAAGGCTGCACCTTTTTTATTGCCGCGTTATTAATAAAGAGCTGGTGAAATACTTACTGCTGCTCCGTAAATCTTCCCAGGGCAGGAGTAGGTTGCGCAGACATTTGGGCTGGAAGGAAACGGAGGGGCCGCTGGGCTTGACCTGCATCCCCCATCCCAGCCGCAGCAAGTGTCTCTGGGCAGCCCAGCTCCGCTCCCAGCAAGCCTGGCTGGCTGGCCACGCTCAGGGACTGTCCTCAAGGCCTGAAGTCCCCCGAGGTGTCCCCTCATCCCCAAGGCACTGTGGCAGAAGCTGTGCTGGCAAAGGTCCGCAGCCTCGAGCCACTGCCAGGCTGGCGGAGTGGCCCCACGTTGCTGGTCCCACCAGCCCAGGGGTCTTTGAGCCTGTCCAGGGGGCTGGGGAACACCAGGGGCTGCAGGGACGGGTGCAGGAGGCACCTTACCAAGGCCCTGCCAGAAACAAACGCCCAGCTCAGAGCTGCAACGTTCGTCTCGCCCCGTGTGACTCCTCTTCTCCGAACACCTCCAGATGTAGTAGCACCCTAGGCTCACTACAGCTCATCCAGCACAGAACGACAGGATGAACTTTAAAACATTTTCTCAACCTTATATATATATATAAAACCTTATATATATATATATATTTTTTTTTTAGCAGGAGAGGGAGGAATTCATGGGCAACCAGAAGTACCGCCTTTAAAGTGAGAGATGGAAAAAAAATAAGTCTGCTGGCACCACCCAGCCAACAAGCAGCTGCTGCTGAATACGGGCTCCAAGCAAACCATCACCCACCAGATCTGGGCTTCGGGGGGCTCGGAGGAGGGACCTCTCACTCCTGTGCAGATGCTTTGCTCATGTTGTGAGCCTGATCCAGGCTGAACAGCCAGGACCAGTGTCCATGCAATGAAACGCGTTTCTGTCCTCTTCTGAAGCAGCAATGAAAGCCCTGCTCGCTCAAAGGTGACCACGGCAGCGTGTGGAGGACAGCACCCGGCCCCTCGCACTGCCCAGGGCGCAGCTGCCCCCATGCTAGCACCTGTTTGGAACAACCACCCCCAAAAGCCCGGAGTGCTGGGACCTGGAGGGCTGGCTGCCTTTTAGAAACAACAAAAATAAACAGACCCTCGTGACTACCAACGGCATCCAACCCACGACAACAACAAAAAAGTTTCCTTCCTAATTTCAGCTTCTGGTCATAAAATTTTACTTTCATGTAACAGCATGATATCTGCACAACTGGAGCAGGGGTTTTAATAAAAGGCAGAGTTGATGTAATATCCAAGCCAAGGTGTTTTTATAAGCCAGAAGAAGAGAGACAGAAACACAGAAGGAAAATAATTTTCTTGAATTCCTTCCAGAAAGGAATTTTATTTAGATTTGCTTCAACCATACTGAAATTCTTCCTCTTGTTGCATAGGTTTTCCCCCATTAAAAGCTATCCCTCTTAACCTGTGCATTAATGCCAGCAAATCCAAGCCCCTCATCTCTCTTTGCATCTCAGCCCTAATTAGTTTAAAATGTTTGCACACTGAGGAACTGAGCCACTGCCAGCGTGCATGGGGCCATGGCTCCAAATTACCCCAAATCCCAAATCAGCGTGGTGCATAGAGAAGGTGCAAAGTGTCTTGCACCCGGAAAACCCAGCAGAATCCTCCTGCAGGGAAAATTCCTCCCTCACCCCCGGGCACTACAAGGAACACTGTATAAGGCACATTTCTGTGGCTGGACCTGACCTGTCTTGCCTGACTTGAGCCGCCCCCGGCACCACGCTCACCCCAGAGCCAGCTCTTCCAACACCCACAAGGATGTCCCAAAACATGAGATTTGAGAAGAGAGTAATGTCTACTAAAGGGCCAGAAACAGCTCTCAGCTCAGTGAAGAATGACTTCCCAATGCCCCCTGCTCTGGGGATTTTACAAGGGAAGATGGATCTTCCTATCTGTTTTCTTTTCTTTACTTTTCAACTCTTGACCTACACTGTGAACAGAAACCTCCCGGGTGCAAGCCTTCGGCAGAGGAAGCGCTTCCCCCAGTTCATTTGTCTTCGCTGCTCTGCGCAGCTGAGAGACGCATGTGGCCAAAGCGATGCTGCTCCCACCCCTGCCCCATCCCGCCTCCTCCCCGGCTGCCTGCAGGGCTGGTCCTGCAGCTCCGTTAACCAGGATGGTACCAGCTGTCCCTCACCCGGCCCTTTGCAAGCAGGCGAGCAAGAATCAGAGCAGCCTTGGGCGCACTTTTGTGCAGGCATGCAGCCCCAGACAAAGAGAGGCCGATGTATTTCAAAAAGAAGAGGTTTGGGTACTTACCTGGGCATGAAAAACCAGATCTTCAGCCGTCTCAGACAGTGGGTGCATCAGCATCGACTGACCCTACTGACACTGGCTCAGGACCAGCTGGTGGGAGCTGGAGCTGGGACAGGTATTTCCAGGCACTGTCCCCCAGGTGCTGTCCCCAGGCAGGGATGTGGGTCCCACGCAGCTGCTCTGGTTTGCTCACGCTCACCACCACCAGCTCAAAGCATCCCTTCTCTAAGGTCAGGGCATGAGACAAGTCACAGATTTCAGACAGATTTCAAACGCCTCAAAACCCATGATTCCCAGCTCAAGGTTCAAGGGCAACATATTGCCACAAGATGTTCTTGCTTCCAGCATCACTCATGGTCACTGGAAACCACCACAGCAACAGGACTGATGGGGAAGGATGGTGTGACTCGCAGCAGTTTGGGAGATAACCCAAGCTGGACGATCGGGAACCAGCGGCTAAAGGTTTCTGCAAGAGGAAATTTCTGCTTAGCTCATTATTTATATCTAGGGTGGAATTAACTAAAATGGGAGGATCCTGTAAAATTCAGACCTACGATAGGTACTTGGTTGCATTTTGGACAGCCCCAAACAGACATTGCCCCAGATGTTGTGCAGCTCTGGGCACAGAGCGAGGATGGAGCGGGAGGGAAGGGGAAGGAGTGAAAATGGGGTGCCCAGGCCCCCAGACTTTCCCCTCTCTTGGTTTGAGCATGTGGCCCATATTTTCTTACTGTTTTTCAGTATCTTGAGCATGACAGGGCTCAGGCACCACTGGCTGTTTGGTACTTACATAGCAGGACTTTCTGGTTGGACGTGGGGAAGAAGAAGCTGGGGCAGTAACTCCCATCCTCACCCAAAATGACCCTCGTGGGAAGATGGGGGGGGAGGCTGGATCACATCTCGGTGCTGGCACTTGGGCCAGCAGCTCTCGTCCCTTCTTAGCTGGAAGACCGGTAGAAATGTCCTTGCATCGTTTTCTGCTTTCTGGTAGCTGCTGAGAGGTTGCATGAGGTGGGGGCTTTGTTAAGCCCCCAAGATGGGCTTTCCACAGCCAGGAAAAGGAGGCGTCAAGTGCATATTTAGGGAGGAAAAGAGGCAGAATCTGAAGACCCCTGTGAGATGACAGTGCCACTGCTTCCATCTTGGACTTTGCTGTCCATTTGAGAAGTAGGAAATTTCAGTCCCAAGTTTACAAGCTGGGCCTGTCTCCTTAGAAAAACAGAAATCAAAAAAAGAATTTTTATAGGACAGTTTGTTGCTCTCTGTGCAGACTTGGGAAAGCCAAACTGCCCGGGCTGCAGGGCGGCTGTGGGACTGGCCATGGCAGTGTCCCGGCTGCTCTGTCCCCGTTTCAGCAAGAAGGTTCCCTTCGGTTTACAGCAGCCCATGCTCCAGGGGAAAAAACAACAACTGCCGCTGTTATTCTTTATGAAGGCAGCAACAGGGCTGAATAAGAGAGGCTGCATCCAAGGCACAATATGAGATGAAAAAGACATCCAAGCTCCATGGCGCTAGATAAAACAAAGCGCACACAAAAAAGAATCAAATGCTGAAATATGTATTTCTTGTGGGTATGAATAGAACTGTCTATGTTTGCCTTGGAGACCGGGGGAAGGAGGCCAAGCGGTTTAATCTCAGCAGGTATTGCTTTTCAGTACAGAGACATCGAGCAACTCAGAGACCTCCTGCCAGGCCTCCCCAGCGCCGCTCTCCCAGCGTCTCAGTGGTGGCTGGTGGGGAGGCCAGTGCCACCGTGCAGCCCCGACAGGTAGGTGCTTGCACGCCGCCTCCTCGCGCAGACGTTAGCAGTGACAGCAGCCCAAGGAGGTCAGGGCAGCAAACCAGCCATTTCCACGAGCTTTACCCTGCCTTCGCCCCGTTCTCCCCAGTCCTGCTCCCATCACTGGGCTGTGCTGGACCATCTGGCGTGTCCTCGCTTCCCTGAGGTCCGGGACTTTGGACCAGGCTGAATTAGATCAACTGAAGGCAATGGGATGCTGTGGGGTAGGCAAGGAGGATTTGCCTTCTGGTGAGCTGTGCAGCACAGGGAGCTGGAGAGCAAATCACCGTTGGTGCTGGAGCACATGGTACGCTGAGGAGCTCCCATAAGGACACGCAGGAATGGAGATACACAGATTTATGCCTTCATAAAGACACTGAACAAACACCAAAAAGAGCTGGTTTTCACTCATGATAAAAGTTGATGTGGAAATAAATAAATAAATAAGATTACTTCAATGATGAAATATTCCTATTTATATATAATATATATATATTTCCAAAATAGAAGAGGCAGGAAATCCAGTGGCACTACTGACATCATTAAATAAAACCCATTCTCTTCCTCCTGACGACTTGCCTGCTGCCGTCCTGGGGCTTCTCCCTTCGCGGCTCTATCTTGGCCCAGGGCTCCCCGCGCGAGCGGCCGGGACACCCTGCGGTGCCCCCGCGTGCCAGAAGGCAGGATGGGCGCAGCTGGCAGGGCCCGGTCCCGGCAGCAATGAGCGAGCGTAGCTGAGCGTTCTGAGAGGTGAAGGCAGAAGGGCTCCGGGGAGCAGGTGCCCTGCAAATGTTTTCCATGTCTTTGCCTGGAAACTGTGATGAGGTCATCCAAGAAGAGCCACGCACACACCAAGAGCCTGGCTGCTAGCCGCTGCGTTGGGCACATCAGTAGCTCTGTGAGATGCTCGCAGAACGTGCCCAGTTGGATCAGTTCACCGTCGTTTGCAGCCACCTCCCTCACCCCGACCATGTTGCCACCTGCCCCGCCTCTGCGCAGCCTCTAGCCACGTGCAGAAATTCGGTGCCTGACAGAGACAGAGAGTAGAAGCAGTTGATGAATGATGCTAAATGTGGGAGGAGGTGGGAGATGTTTCCTAGCTAATCCCTTCCTCCTGAGCGAGACTCGACCTGCTCCAGGGTCTCCTCTCGGGTGGTTTGGGGCAGCCTGTTACCCAACCTTGTTGCTCTCCATCAATGTTGAGAAGCCAGGTGGTCTAAGGAACATCCCCATCCTCTGCGGGTACGTTGCCTCCAGCACCACCCACCGGTTACCTCATGCTCTGAGGCTGAAAATATGGTTTTAATAACGTGCCCATAAATCATTCTGTCCATAGCAGTTGACGCGAGCAGTGGTGCTGGGAGTAGCCCCAAACTTCCCAGGTGCACGAAAGCCTACGAGGTCATGCATGCATGCAGCTCTGGAGCCATGAACCACGTCCCCCATCAGCCCATGCCTTGTGGCATGAAGGTGGCCACCAATGAGACCCAAGGGCAATGGGCGCCCCGGGGTGAAACCCACCCTCCAGGGAATCCAGGGGGGGCTCAGGCCCCTGCACAGGGGCATCTGGTGCCGTGTGAGATGCTCTGGGGGCTGCAGGACACCTGAGCCCCCTGGAGGAGCAGCTGGGCAACTGAAGCACGCAGAGACGGAGTTACCTGGCCGTATTCCTGCAGGGCTGCACTGACAGCGTCTGCACCGGGGACCAGTCTCGTCTCTGACCGGGGACAATCCTGCGTTCTCAGCCCTGCCCACCTCAGCAGCAGCGAGATCCGTAGTGCAGGTGCTGGTTAGCAGACAGAGCGTGTGCCACCCGCCGTGGCAGGACAAATCACTTAAAGGTTTCCTAAAAACAAACATCACGTCAAAGCTGTCGCATCAACATGCACTTTAGACAGCCACCCCTAAATTTTCCCAACAGAACCGTGCTGGCCTCTGACAAATACAGGATACATCTTGCGACAGATCGGTTGTTTTAAAAGTATCTTGTTCTCCAGCATTAATAATTTGGGAAGCTAATTTGCAGCCTTGAAAGCCGCTAGCCAGCAATTCGCAGAGTCTGCACACAGTTTGCAGCCTGTCAGGCTCCCCCGTCCCTGGGCATCCATCACTCTCACACCTTGCTGTGAGCGACGCTGAAATAACAAGCGAGATCCTGCACCGGTGCAGAGCCCCCCCAGCGGTACGTTAGGACAGCTCTCCAGCAAATAACCTGGTTGGGATGAACATTTTCCTGCTCCCACGGTGGGTAAATTCAGGTTTTGAGCTCGGGGTGGGCTCAGGGACGGGGAGGCAGCTGCTGCAGAAATGGGCCAGGTGGCTGCGAGCCTGCGGGCTGCCAGGAGGAGCATCACCCATCCCTGCTGCCTGGGCTTCCCTTCACCCTGCTCTTTTCCATCACCTACTTGCATCCAGCAGCGATGAGATGTAACAAGAAAAGGAAAAAAAATCACAGAGAAGACATACGCCCATGCCCCATTTTTGGAGCACAAGGCCTGTTTGCTGCCTGCACAGACATCTGAAGGGAAGAAAACGTTACCAGATCGAAGGCTTTTAATCTTCCCCGACTGTTCCTTTGTTTCTGCTTTGGGAGGAGTGACGGGAAAAGCAGCTGGCCAGGCGCAGGGTCTTCGCAGTGGGACCTCGCTGATAGCACAGCAACAAGAGGGGTTTTCACCTGATGCTGGAAACAATGCCATCCATAGAAGCCCACATTGTTACCTTGACATTTGGAAGCAATTACCTGCATGTTATGTAAAACTTTTATTAAACGACTGGAGAAATTCGGTAATGTGTTAATCATTGGTTGAATGACATCTGCTTAATACCAGAGATTTTTGAACTGCAGGAGAAGGGTTCAGCAGTTCAGAATGATTACCAAAACATATTGCTCCTTTTTTCGTTCTCCTACGTGTTAATTTTTCAGATTTATTATCTTAGGCTCCTGCGTCTAGTATTTTCACTACATGTCAACATCTGTTATATCTCTGCATTTCACAGCTCTTTAGTCTTTGCCCCATGAAGCCTTAGGCACTCGGATGAGAGACGCAGCCAGCTCTAACCCAGGGCTTATGCAATTTTCCAAACTAATCCAAAGGACAATTACCAGGGAAATTTGGCTCAAGGAAGCATTTCTGGCATCAAAAAGGGATCGGTAGATGGACTCCAACCCAAAGAAACCAGTCAGGTTTAGAGACAAACTTGGCTGTCAGGATGAGACTTGGAAAGTCTGGGCCGCTGTGAGTCTGCCTCTCTTTGAGAAACATGTGGTGGGTGGAAATGTGTCATGGAAAGATGCTCGGTCCTTTCCCACTCCTTTTATTTGGTCAGGCAGGCCTGGAGTCACTCCGTTCGTACAGCATGCGGTGAAATCCTCTGGGGACACTCATCCTTTTGAAATGCAGTGCAAGGAAAGGAGGGGTATTCTGTGCAAGCCATGATGGCCAAGGGTCTCTGGTAACGCGTTTGGTGCCGACGCGTCTGCGGAGAGCTGGAAATTAGTGCCGACCAGGCCTGGAAGGGGGACGGCTGCCCCGTGCGGATGGGGAGAGACCCACCAAAAAGCCATGCTCAGGTCAGTGACGGTGCAGAGCAGCTGTTTTTGTGGCATTGCCATTTCTCCTGTGGGTCCACCAAAGCCTCTGGTTCCTGCCTTCCTCCAGGCTGTCCCTCTGCCATCCTTCCCTGCATGGATGAGCTGGCCTGGTTAATACTTCTCTCCGAGGCAAGGCTTTGCTGATGACTTTGCCAAAGGTTGTGCACATCCCAGCAGCTCCCATATCTGAGGGCTTCATGAGCAGCCAAATTCCTGCTGGCATTGGGATGGGCAGGGGCACCCACCACGTCTTCTGAGCTACGCATCCTGGCAGCGACTTTCCCATGTCCTGGCAGTGACATTCCCATGTCCTGGCAGCAACGTTCCCATGTCCTGGCAGCGATGTTCCCATGTCCCGGCAGTGATGTTCCCATGCTCTCCCAGTGATGGAGGGTCCTGGAACCATCTGCAACGCTGCTGCATGGCGCATTGCATCTTTTCCTGGGTAAAAGCCAGTGGCTCTGAGAGGGAGCACATCGCCCCATAGCCCAGGGCACTTGGAATAGGATGGGGACCCATCTGCTGGATGGGTGCAAGAACAAGCAGCTGCCCAAAAACCATCAAAACCTCTCCTAAGGAGAGAGAATAAAAATGCAGAGCATCCTGCTGGGCTTGTATTGGGCTTAAAAGGTGCGCTGGCCCTGCGCTATGAATGTCATCCTATCTATATTAAATATATGGACATGCTCAACCGGAGCAGTGCTGTGCGGGCCAGCCGAGGGCGAGCTGTTATGAGCGGGCGGTTGTTGCAGGACGCGGTTCAGCAGCAGTAGGAAACAAGGTGCAGCAGCGCCTCTCGGGGCACTCGTCCTCGGAGCCCTTGTAGAGAGAGTTCACCGTAATATGACTTAATAGAAAGTCTTTTTGCAGGTAATTTCCATGCGCTGCGCTGGATCATGTTCCACAAGAAATGCACATTATATACGAGCCAAATGCTTTCGACTCCTAGCCGTCAAAGCCACGCTTCTAATTTATGCTTTTTTTATTATTTTGTTCCCTCACCCATGATCTGCCCCCCTCCCCAGTAAAAATTACAGCTTCCATTTATCATTTTTCAGAGGGTTGCTATAAATTCAGCCGTGCCTCATCTCCACCGAGGAACCTACTTAACGTAATGCAAACTTCCCCTCTGCCTCCCTGTGCAGGTTGGGTTATTTCTGCAACCTTACACATCTCCCTTCCGCATCCTCTTTGGGAGGAAAAAAATAACAAATAAAATAACAAAACAAAACAAAACAAAACAAAATAAAAAACAAATCTTGAAAGGCCACCTCCAAAACCACAGAATGGTTGGCACTACATACAAATAAAACTTGTGGTTTCTAACGGGGGAACTTCCTGCTTTTTTAGAAATGCTTTCAGTAATTAGCAGCAGCTTGGAAGCCAAGGCTGTGACACTTGCTGCCCTCTGATCCCGCAGGAGCAGGGGTCATGCAGGAGGGCTCCTGTCGGTTTTGCTCACAAGTAATTTCGTAGATGTAATGTGCACAGGGTTTGCACTGGTTTTTGGAAGCATGAGGAGGAACGAGCGTTCAGAGGTCTGCTTTCTGTCGTCGTAGTGCCGCAAGCCTCAAAACGCTTATTCTTTCTGAACTCCCTCCTGGTTTGCTTTGGGAAGACAAAGTAATTAAAAGAAATCATAAAAATGCTGGAATGGCTGCACTTCCCCCAGGCCTGTGGTCCAGGATCCGTCCTCTGACAGCGGGCAGGGTACTTCAGAGGGAAGCGCAGGAGACCCCCGGCGTCAGGCGGCTTGGGGATGAGCTGCTCGATGGGGAGCTTCTGCCTCGCTCCAGCGCAGCCTGGCCCGAGCCCTGCAGCGCCTGAGTTTATTCTGAGAGTTGGCCAGGAAACGGGCTCCTCGGAGAAAAGTGCTGATGGAAACAAAAGATTTTGCTGCTTGTTGCGATTTGTTGCATTTTGTTGAAAAAAAAAATCCTCCTTTTCTCCATTTTAGAGCACCGAAAACCAACTTTTCACAAAGCTTTTCCACAAACAGGAGAACAGGGGGCACCCCAGAGCACTGCACGTCCCCCAGCCTGCATCCCGGGGTCCGACCCCCCTTACCGGGCACCTTGCCCACGGCCCCGCTCCATCCTGCTGCACCTCGCAGCCCTCGCGGCCGGGGGGTCGGGGCTGGCACGGGCGCTTTCGGCCCTGGATTTGAGGAGGCAAACAAGGAATTTTTGCAGAAGTTCACAGCCAGCTTCTTCCAAGCCTGAGAAGGAGCACAAGGAGGGAAGAAGATTAACACCTACTGGAAAACCTAGCCAATGGCAAGAGTTTTGGGGAGACTCTAGTTCAGTCTGTCTTTTATAAACTCAGCCCTTAAAGATGCTGCTCTTCACTTAGAAATGACTTTAAAGCGCTAAGCTCTGGCAGTAGTTCTCCTAATGCACAAATGTGTGACCTTGGATGACACCAACCTGCCAAAAAAGCAGGAAAAAAAGGTGTTGCTGATATTTATTTATTTTACGCTCTGATTCCTCATTCATCATCAGGTAAATTTGCTCTTGGCAGCACCGGCAACTTCCTCAAACGCAGCCAAGGTGACCACTAAAATTAGCATCAAATCCCAATAACGCTTTACATCTTGTACACGTTATTTTTCACTGGACATAAATTGCGAGGTGTTTTGCTTTTGTTTTGGCTCCCGGGGGGGCAGGTCGTTAATCCGCGCAATGGTCCACGCTGGGGACGGAACCGGCCGATGCAACCGACTCCAAACATCCAAGTGAAATTTCTGTTGCACTGGAGACATTTTCTAGGTCCTTGCCAAGACGAATTACTAAAACGTCTGAAGAAACGGCACTGACTGAGACCTCAGACAGTAAAACATAATTTTCATCCTCTCTCATAAATTTTTGCTTAATGAAAAGTCCTTGAGGAGAACATTTCTCTGTCAGAGCCAAGGAAAATAACCGTGTGCGTGGCTGAGCAGCACCGATAGCCGTGAAGGCTAACAAGACTTCACGTGTCCTGGTGTTATTAAACATCTGCATCTGAATTCCTCGTGGAGACCTCCCTGTCACCTGGGCAGGAGTGCAGAGGGACTGCGAGCACGGGCGCTGCTTGCTGAGCCCCGCTCGTGCCATGCCTGGAGCGCCCAGCGCCCCACGGCCAGACTGTTCCAATGGTCAGAGAACGCAGACTTTCTCTCAGCAGAATATAATGCTGTTTGGCTGTGGTTATTGTGAAATCCCTGCAGCGAGCAGTACGGATATTTGGAGAATACAGCCCCAATCGGGCGGACGTGAGCGCCTGGCGGTGCTGGACAGATGGCCACGTCCCTCTCATCCCCAGGCATGGTTCTGAGCTAGCAAAGAGACGCAAGGCGGGTAACCCTATCGTGGGGCGCCATTAGGTGCTCGTGAAGTCGTAGCAGGGTCCAGGGATGCTCCCGGCTCCCTGGGGCACGGTGCTGGTGGTGGCGAGTTTGCAGAGGTTTAGGCTGAGGGCAGATGACCCAGCACCTGGTACTGCCCGAGCCTGAAGAAGGGGGTTCACAGCTCGCTCCTTGGCTGCGCAGGCTTTGGGACGCTTGCAGCCTCGCTGCCTCGTCCTCTGAGGGCAGCACCGAGAGCCAGAGCCACCCCCAAACGCGACAGCCCATCGCCAGGGCCGGGGTCCCTGGTGGGCGGCTTTAGCTGGGCAGAAACACCAGTGCTGGCTCCAGCGGGGTGAGGGAGTCAGGATTACACCCAGCAACGGGCAGGAGGAAAAAAAATCAAACGTGATGATGACCCTTATTTTTTCAAAAAACAAAAACTAAAACAAAACAAGCAAACAAAAAAAAAAACCAAATTCTACAAAAACCCAAAAGCCAGCCGGCGGGTGCGGCCGCGCTAGGGGGCACTGCTGCCCGCCGGAGCAGGCAGCGGCGGGGCTGTGCGGGCCCGCTCCCACCGCTCGCACCGCTCCCATTGCTCCCATTGCTCCCACCGCTCGCACCGCTCGCACGGCGCAGCCCGGAGCCGCCCCGCAGCGCCTCGCCGCCGCCGTCCCGGCACACGCGGCAGCCTCCCAGGGCGCTAGGTGCAGGCCGGAGCTCTCTTTCTCAAGAAATAGGCAGAACTGAATTTTAAGATGTTCCTTTTGCTAAGCTGCAGCAAGACTGCGTGAGAGCTGCTGGGTGCAACATTCAAACCTTTGCTCTCTGTATACTGCAATTATATCCGACACTTCTTTGCACAAATAGCCTAATTCCCTTTGCTGCATCAGCTCAGTCATCTGCGCTGGATGCCGGAGCACCCTGCACACAGGCAGCCTCCGTCCTGCTGCCAGCATCCACCAAAAACCTGCCGAGCCTCCGAGGGGACGGGGGAGTTTGCAGCATCTCTCATCCCTAAGGGATGGGAGCTAGGGATCTCCCCTACACCCAGACAGCAGCCTTGCAGAGATGTGATATTCTAACCTTTTTCCATGTTTCAACTCAGAAACACTCAGCCTTGTGCCAGGTTGGAATGTAGCCAGGGCATTTCCTGGGCTGGAGATGGCCAGACCTTTGCAGGGTGCAGCAGAGCTGCGTGTCTTGCTCTGGATTTCTCTTTTACAGGTGTAGTTTTGCTTGGGATTTTGCAGCAGAATGACAAGAAGCAGCCCTAGAAGCATGGGAAGGCAGCTCTGTGACAGGGCTGCTTGCAGAAAAGCAGTGGAGCATGTTCCCACAGACTAAACAAAACTAACTTGCTAGACAAACTAAATGAAAAAAAAAAAAAAAAAAAGCCCTGCCCTGAAATGCATCGTTCTTAGGGCACAGCACGGGGGCTGCCTCCGAGAGTGCCACGGGGCGGTGGGAGCAGCCTGGCCCTGGAATCGAGCAGCGCTGAGCTGCACAGATGAAGCTGCAGGGAACCCAGGGACAGAATGCAAATTCCCACGCTGGAATTTGGCCAGGGCCCCAGGGCTCACACTCCTGGCTCTTGCAGGAAGTGCCACAAGACTTGTAACCACGAGGTGGTCAGGATTTGGGTTTTACATCATACCTATTTGTAGAGGAAGAGATTAAAGGCCTTGCAGACTCTTACAAAATCCCTGGTAGCAGCAGCTCTGGTGACTGGAGTCAAATCAGTTCCAGACTGAGACCTTCCATTAACGGAGACCTGTTAGGAAAAAAAGGGAGCATGTTTCATTTGTCTCCCTGAAACGATGATTTCCACCAGGACCTTTGGGATCCCAGTGTGGTCCATAAGGGCTGGGGGTTCTGTGCGCTCGGACACAGCTGGGAGCAGCCTCTCCCACGTGGCTCACGCCTATCCGCAGCAGCAGCAGTGATAAACGCCAGAGGGACTGAAAAGCCCTGATTTGTATCACGTAGACCTCCTGTGTCACCTGAGCGTGCACCTCCCCAGAGCATCGAGCTCTTCCAGGAGCCAGCAGGACCCGGCAGCAACAAACTCACCAACTGCCTTGAAACGCATTCAGGAAATGCCTTTTGTTTTCTTCAAGGGGGAGTGTTTCTAGCAGGAAAGACTGAGGAGCACAGGCAGAAGAAGGTGCGAGGGCTCTCCTGGAAGCCACCTGCTGCCGTTGCTGGTTTGAGATGCTGGCAGGAGCAGCTTTCCAGGCAGGGGAACACCGGCGGCGATTAACCCCTGCCTCCCCTGCAGCCTCGTGCACCTCTCCGTCCCCTGCGACCAGATCCTATCTGCTAGAGATTTATTTCCAGTCTTCTTTTCAAGACATGATGTCAGGATTATAATAACCTGACTAAGGCAAATGCTGGATGGAATTGCTATTGTGTTTATCAGTTTCCTTTTTCTTTTCTTGTCTTGATTAATCATGGAACAGCGCGATGGAAAAGTCCTGTTAGACCAACCTGTCTCCCAGCCAAGGCAAGACTGATCGCTCCATCCACCGTCTTGTGTTTCATCCAGTCTATTTTTAAAAAATCCCTAGTGACAGGACTTCTTGAATCACAGGAGCGAGAAATGGAAAAGACCTATTAGATCATGCAGTCTGTCTCCTGGCCAGTGCAGGCTGTTCCCTGCAGCCCAGTTTTCAGTGTTTAGCTTCCACCTTTCCTTCCCTGGGGAGATCGTTCTGCTGGCTAACAGCTCGCATGCTCAGGTTTGCTTGATGTCATGCTGGAAAGCAGAGATGTCCGGCACTGGCCTCAGCTGACTGAATGCACTTTAACCCTGGGCACCCGAGGGATGACAGCAGGGCGAGCAACCAAGCACAGCAAACAACAGCCAAACGCTTGGTGCAGCGACAGCAGGGTGCTGCCGGCCCAGCCACCCCACATGGGCGCCCGCTGCACGATGGGCACCGCTGTGGCCTCGGGGAGGAGCCTGGCCCGGTAAGGGAGGAGATGGAAATGTGCAGCCCAACCCGACCCCGGGGCAGAGTGGGGCTTGCACAGATCCTGCACCCCGAACAGCCCAGCTCTGTGCCCGAGCAGCCCAGCTCTGTGCCTCGGAGCAGCATGAGGGGACCTCAACCCCCTTCTCCGTTCCTCACCCACCGTGCAAATGGATTTTGTGCAAACAGAGGATGGTAAATAATTTGGAAGCTTCTCGCTTCCTTGCCCATGCTGAGTCCTGCTGGCACTGCTGCACCAACGAGAGGGGGCACGGCTGGTCTCAGCTGCTGGAAAGGGCCCTGCCCTGCTCAACCCCTGCTTCCCTGTGCTGACTCCATGCTGGGGGCTTGCAAACAAGATGGACAGACCGGACGCAGACAGGCTAATGAGCTCGGCAGCATCACTGTTAATTGGCTTTTAGGCAGAAACAGCACACGTCTGCCTGCAAACATCCCCATCAGCCTGCCCGTGGCACATGCATGCCTCCTTCGTGCCTGCACCACGCACACCTGCAAAGCCCTGTGCAAAACCCTCAAACCTGTTGTGCTGGGGGCTTGCATGGGTGCTGGGGGCTCACATGGGTTCTGGGGCCTCACATGGGTGCTGGGTGCCCGTACCCTGCCAGGGAGCAGCACAGCCAGCATGCACGAGCCAGGAGGTGCCCTCCAGCCCCTCTCCCTCGCAGCACGCGGTGCTCGGCTCTACCCCAGCCTTATCTGCCTCGAGTAATCAAAAATAATTGGTTGCTCCCCAGTGGACTGATCTAATAGCAGTACGAATAAAGTTATTTTGAACAGTTGTTCATGAGTTCATCTCCTGGAAAGCCTCAGCCCCAGCTGTTGCTGTGCTTTTGATTAAAAAAATATATATATATTAAACTCAAACTGGGGATTATCAGGGCTAAGCACGTCCCAGCCCTCCCTCCTCCCAGTGTCAGGTGCCCGGCCAGGCTATAAGCCGCTCTTTGTGTGCAGCTCCCTCGCCCCTTTCTCTCTGAATTGGCACCGGCGCGGCTGAGATTTGGCACCTCTCCGCGGCGTGCCGAACGCGGGGATGCTGGCAGAGCCCGCGCGGCTCGCTGGTGCCCGGGGCTGGCGCGCGCGCTGCAGCAGAAGGTTTATCATGCAAATGGTCCCCGAGGCCTCTGGCCAAGTCCATTTGTTAATGGTCAAACTATGGGAAGCCATTTAGGGAGCAGCAAATTGAATTAAGCACGACTGGGGAGAGGGAGGGTGGGAGCCGGGTCTCTGACCACTCTTCAGTGCAGCAAGGGAGGAGGTTGGGGAACGGCAAGGAGGGTGCGTGGGGACAGTGTGACAGCAGGGGACCCACAGCGAGCATGAGCACAAGCTCACACCCATGTAAGCTTAGGGAGGTGCAAAAGTGCAGCATAAGGCAGGGCACATCATTGGAGAAAATTGGGAGGGTCACCCTCACGTCCACGGCTCTTCCCCGTCCCCACACAGCCCACGCTGGGGGCTGACCACTTCTCCCTCTCCAGGACAGCCAAGCCTCCTGCTGCACCCATCTCCCTGCCCCCGAGCAGCCTGCATAGAAGCAAAGCGAGGGATCTTCCCCGCAGTCACGGAGCCACAAGCCATCACCCCAAAGCAACAAACACCGCTAGTGCCCCGGGGAGAGACCCCGAGATGTAGGGCAGGGATGGCTCCTGCAGGGCGACACGGGGACACCCGCCTGACACATGCCCTGCGGGTCTGCGGGTGGGCACAGCGCCCATCTCCTGCTCCCACCGCCGCCCCGACACACGGTTCGCTGCCCGGAGGCCGCCTGCTACAGCCGACGTGAATGAGCCGCAGCAGCACAACCTCTGCGGGCTGGAGGCTTTGTTGCAAATGCAGCCCGGGCTCTGCGCTCATCCCTTGGAGAGGCCAGGAGAGAGCAGGACGGGAACGTCCCCGCTCCCCTCTGCGGCAGCTGCCCGTAGCCAGGCGTGTGCAGGAGCCAGGACTCGGCTCCGAAAAGCCGGTGACAGAGCAGCTTGTCTGCTCATCCGCCTGCCAGAGCAGAGCCAGCTTCAGGGTTTGGCCAGGACAACCCCTGCTCTGGCAGCAGCAGGTTCAGGGGGGTGGGAGACGGTGCTCTTACCCCTCTTAACACCCCCCGCCCAGCACAGCTGGTGGGGGGCAGCGGTGCTGCAGCCTGCCCCCGCCATCCACATCTGGGTGCACTCAGCCCGGTCCCAGCCCCTTGCCCTGGCGCAAAATCCAGCTGGACACATGTCCTGGTGGCTGCAGGGACACCGACGCCGGCACAGCGGGGACATGTGGGCCAGGAGCGGAGCGGGGTCACCCCCTTCCCACATCAGCACCAACCTCGCGTGGCTCACGCTGGCTGTAAAAGCCCACTGGACCCCTCTGGAAGTCATGGATTAGCAGCCTGGGCATTCGCTGGGGCAGAATAATTAGAGTGGACTCAGGCTGGACATTTGGAGAAGTTTGTGCTGAGATGGGATAAGAGATGGGAGAGACGAAACGGGCAATAAAGAAGAGTTTCACATTTAACTTTCCTTGTCCAAACAATTATGCAATAACAGAGCTATTCCCCACATCCACCTAAGGAGCTCCCTCCTTCTTGTGAATAAAGATAACTTGAAAAGCAAAACGATGAACTCGCACCAATAATTGTTGCAAGGGCAGGATAACAGTACATAGAAACAGAGAGGTGAGAAAAGGAGAATCGGATCAAAAGGCAGAAAAAATTCATGATGGAAACAAACCCTGAACACACTCAAGGCTGAATATGCACAGTGTCTTACAGCAACATACACAGCTGCATGGAAGGAGATGTGCGGTTGGCCTAATAGTCATCACAGTACCCACTGGGTTAAGATTGATTCACAATGTCTCAATCTCCTTCACTAATTCTTTTCCCTGATCAGAAAAGAAAGCCACCCGACCCAAATCAGAGCAGGTTTCTAGAAGCAAATTTCACACAGCATCCCACTCTCTTGGCTTTCTCTCCGTAGCTCTTATTTTCCTTTTCAGCATCAGCATCTAAACATCTGGGTTGTGGTGGAGCTTAGAGCTGGAAGCGACACAATATAGTGAGAAAGGATGTTTTTGTGCTATTTCCAACCTTCCCAGAACAGAGAACTTCAGAAACCCCTTTACAAAGGCTGCTTTCTTCCTCCCCACTACTTTGAAAAGATGGGTGAGATCCTCACTTATCGGCCTCTACCAGGCTTGGACAAGACAGAGACGATCAAAAAGGAGGGGGAAGGGAACCATGAAAAACATGGCCAAGTGTTCCTTTTTTTTATTTGTTTTGTTTGTTTGTTTGTTTTAGCTTCTTTTGGTGAAAACTGCAGTTTTGGAGCAATTCCCACCTGCTCTGTACTTGGGGAAGACAGAGGAGCTGAGTGATTTACTAACATCCCCACTGACATTTTTTCTTCCATTTTTCCCCTGCTGCTAAAATTTCAGTTTCTTGCTGAAATGTTGAAAGGGAGCAAATTTTCGGCTTTATTTAAAGATGCTGCGCTCTCCAGCACAGCAGGGGCTTGGCAAGCCAGCGCTGTAGTCCCTCCGAGCATCCCTCCCACCAGCCTGGAGCCCTGGGTGGGCTCGGCGGGCACCAAGGCAGCCTGCTGGGCTACCAACGGGCACAAGGAGGTGTCCTGACCTCCCTGCTCCATCCAGAAGGGCTTGAGGGTCACAAGCTGGGGCTCCTCTGACGCAGCACTGAGGGCGATGCTCAGCCCGATCCCCTTCTCCCACCCATCCCTGGCCAGGCTGCACCCACGGGAACGGCACAACGCGGACATCAGAACTGATGTGGGTCCTTCCCGGCCCCCTCCTCTCGTCCCCTTCTGGGACCAGAGCTTACCCCGGATCCGCGTTGGACACGTTTTGAGCCTGTTCGGGAGGGGGCTGCCAGATGGAGCGGCGCTGCCAAGCCGACGCGAGGCGCTTGTTGCGGGAGGTGGAGTCTGTCTGCGGAGCGCTGGCCTGCGAGAGGCCTTGGCTGATGCTCAAGTATGCTCCTGTGATCCCGACCGAAGGAAGCCCCGCGTTCTGCCCCCTCCTGCAGTTCCCCCCGGCTAATCCCCAGCTGCCCGGGGGCAGACCTCCATTTTCCAGCTAGCCTCAAATCGAGGAACCGGATCCTCTTTGCCTCCTCCCTGCCTGCCAGCAAACACTTGTGCAGAGCAGCTTGTCCCCACAGGGAGAGCCCTTGGACTGCCCTCGTCCCCCCACTTGTGCTCCCGCGTTGCACCAAGACCCAGCACAGAGCTGGGCTGAGCTCTGTGTGTGCCCCAGCCTCGGGGAGGCTCCCAGCTGCACCTCCTCTGATCCTTCTCCCACCTCACTCCCTGTTTTGGGGTAAAATCCCCTGCTAGGAAGCTGGAAACACCAGGTTTTATTGCATACAAAGCTACATCCCACACCTACTGAAATCATCACCCAAACAGCACGAGCAGCTCCAAGGAGGCACGGACAGCGAGGATAAAGCTGTCCTTGCTGAGCTGCTTCCTGCTCAGAGCATCCTCACGGTGGTACCCGCGCACGCAGAGCTTCCAAGCCCCTCCATCGCAGCCCAGCCCCTGCCCTGACCCCGTTAGCACAAGGCAGCGCCACGCATGCCCCTCCCTGCCCAGGGATTGGCCCCGTGCTTTCCAACCACAGGACCACCAGGACCGAACTGGGCAGAAGCTCGGAGAAGGGGACTGAGCCCCGAGCCCAGCCCTGCCCCTGCCTCAGCAAACAAAACTGCCCCAGGTATGGGAAAACCAGGCAACACCACTATTGCAGCACATCCCTTCTTGCAGGCGGCCCAAAAGAGAGAGTCAGAAGAACATATTTTATCATATACATAATCTTGAAGAAAAAAACCTCGTCTTCTAGATTCCCAGACAGTACACTCAGCATCCTCATGCTACTGATGTAATCTTGGAGGAAGGTCCCCTGGGCCCACACTCGCTAATCAGAAGCCGCGCCGAGACCTCACTGCAGCCCCATGCTGGCTCACAGGGGTGGGCCATTGCCCGAAGCCCATTTATACCTATAGCCCACAGACCCATTTGCACACCTGTTGAGAGTCTGAGTGCGCTCTGCAGCCATGGGAACATGAACGGCTCAGTGCAACTCGCTGTTAATGCAATTCTTGCTGTCCTCTGTGTTCGGCTGCAGTGAAAATTAGCCAGAAATAAAACTGTGTCACCATAAATAGGAAGAAAAACATCAGAGCATATCCCTTAGGTAACTTTGCATACGCAGGTACCCACCCTCAGCACCGAGGGCTTGCCAGTTAACTAAAAGCACTGCAAAGCAAACTCTGAGCTGAGGTACAACAAGTGAAACGCAAGATAAGTCAGTGGAGTTACGCCAGGGTGCATATTTGACCCAAATTGCTTCAACTACAGCTGGTCGAGTGATTCACTGCGTACAGCTCTATCAATGAGCTTGGCCTGGCTTTCTGTTTGTGACTTGTCTCCGGAGAGACGGAGGGTTTCTTTGTTTTGTTTGTATGAACGCCTTGGTTATTCAGGGAACCGTGACACACGCTGTGGGAACACTGGCTGGCTGCTCCTGGAGAAGATGCACGTGGTGGGGCCATGTTTGGACCTGGCTGCCCGGCTCCCCTGGGACCCCTTCTGCCCGCACGTGACCTGAGGAGCATCACTCATGGCTTCACGTCATCCATAACCCTGTCCTGCTCCCCAGCTCAGCCAGCACAAGGAAGCCCATGGCCAAGAGAGGTCCATGTGATGCGTGTGGTGTGCGGATGGAGAATGTAAGGACTTTGCTGGATCCCAAGGATCCCTCAGTCTGGTTTTTGACAGGGCGGGTACCGCTGGTGCACCAGGAGGCAATAGGCATGCTCGGAGATGCCTGAAGGTGGAGAATACCCCTGTGTGCTTAACAGCCCTCGGTGCTTGTTCCACCCCGAACTCCTGGTGCCCACCTGAAGGAGGTAGGTTGCAACAAGTGCAACAAGTGCACCACCTGCTCTACCCATGGGCAGGTAGCAAGGGCAGAGAAGGGGCCCTGCACCCCAAAAAACGCACCCTAGGGTGGACTTATGTGGAGATATACCTGCAGTCTCCACCCACGCGATGTCCCCTCTGAAATATTAAACTTCCCAATATTCCCAAATATTCCACTCCCAAACTCAAGTGGCTCAAACATGGTGCAGCCAATAAGCGCAGCAAAGCCTCAGCTGCCCTTGCTTCATGAAAGAGAAACACACCCCAAATACCTGAAATACAAAACCTCAACCTGGGATTTTTTTTTCTTTTTGAGAGAACTTGTGGGAAAAAAATCTGTCCGACTTTAGGAGCAGGTTTGTGAAGGAGATGAAAACAACTCGGTGCCATGTGAGCTGCCATTTCATGCCTTTCCAGGCTGAAATTGGCTCATCTCTTTCAGTGAGCTTTCCATATGGTGGAAGAGATGTTCAGGGCTGCCAGAGTCCCTGGTGTCCATAAAGCCACCGGGCTGTGGGGGGCCTGTCCCACCTGGGCCTTGGCATGTCCTCGGGGACAGATTTGCACCAGGAATATCTGCAGCCATTCGTGTCGGTCCTGCACTGACCGAGTCACCCTCGCTCCTTCTCTCCCAGAGTGTGTTTTTCATCAGAAAAATCCCTTTTCCCTCAAAATGGAAATTTCCACAGGAAGCAGCCAAGGTCGGCACAACTTTTCCTTTCTGCTTTGGCATTGAAACCGCCCAAACCCCAACATTTCATTTTCGTGGCCAGTAGAACCCGAAGTGCTTTCTGTGGCACGGTGACCTCGGGACAGCCAGCCTCCCCGGATGGGACAAACCCCACTGCCCCAAGCTGTGGCTGGTTTTTGGGGACATGAAAGCCCTCCGTGCTCTGATATGCCCCTGGCTTTCCCTCCGGCACAGCAGACCTACGTTCCCAACACTGTGGCAGCGGATGGCAAATTGACATGGAAAAATGCTGAAAATGAAAATGCTACACAGTTGCCTGTCCTTTTTGATTCAGTTTTTGGTCAACTAAATTGTTATTGAATAAGGCAAGCTGCGTCAAAAATGTACTTTAATGAAGTGCAGCAGGGGCTCTGGCACTATTTCCCAAGCGCCATGAAGGTTTTAATCCCCAGGCTCTCTAAGCCACTGCGCGACACATGCTTTAAAGAGGATATTTTTTGCTCCCTGGTATTTCACGGATGTTATGTTTTAAAGGCTGCTGCCAGTTTAGTTTAGCCCAAGATGCTGGGGGTAGGTTCTTCTCCAAAGTGATCAGAAAGAATCCTGCAGCCACCTGGAGGAGGAGGGTGAGCCGGCACAGCCCGGCCGCTGTGGTGTGATGCTAATGGTGCTCTGGAAATAAACAGCTTCTTTACTGGAAACTCAGTTCTGCGCCTGGTTTTCCCTGTCTGCTGCAAGCGACACAGCCAGGGCTCCCCCAGCCTGCCAGCAATGTGCCCTCACCTCCCGGCAATGCTGCAGGGCCGGGTTATCCCCTTAAACCTGGGCTGAGGGCTCCAGCCATCCCGCGTCACGGGGAAGATGATGAATCTCTCCTCTGTTGATCTCGCAGCGCTTTGTAAGATCAATGCTCTTGCACTAAATGAATTAAGAGTTTTCAAAGCAGAGCGCCCTGCCTGTCCCCTGCCAAAAAGTCTGGAGGTGTCCAGAAGCGGGGCTGCCATGGGCATCCTTGCGCCAGCTGCCGTCTCCAGCCCAGCTTCTCCGGATGCGGAGGATGATCCCAAAGGCACCAAGAACGGACTTTGCTCATTAGTCCTGCCTTATCTCAAGCAAGCTTTCTGCTCTGTTTGGATAAGCTGGGGCTGGAGCGACCAATATCTGCAGCGGCGAGGGAAAGTCCTCCTGGCAGCTCTCTTCTTGCCTGGGAGAGCCTCGCTCAGGGAGATATTAAAGGCTTTTGTTTCCAGGAGCTGTCAAAACCCTCACCTTTCACAAGCACTAAAACGGCCAGGGGAAAAAATATATGCGAGTGGAATAATAATTTTTAACTCATAAATTTGAGCTCGTAAATCACGGATTGAAGGAGCAGTCGTTGTAATGTCTCATGAGTTAACATTCGAGGTTTTCTTTCACCTGAGGAAAAGGAAAAAAATACCCAGCTCTCTGCCCTTCCACTCCAGAGATTGCTATAAATCACCTTAATGTTACAGTCTTGCTCTTAAACAGACCAAAAGCATGAGCATGGGGAACAGATAGCAAAACCTGGCAATTTTAAAAGTACAACGTGGGGAAGAAAGCTTTAAAAACACAAAAACCCAACAACCAGACCCAGACCAATCCCTCTCTGCTTTTACTGGCAGAGGGCAAATCCTGACCTCTGAGCAACACGTCCAGGGACCGCGGCCAACCTGAGACCCGCTCCCCCCCGGCCTCCTGGGCTTTGGGTCTGTTCCGAAGCTCAAAGCAGCACGGCAACGTTCAGCCAGAGAATGAGAAACGGGGGCGGCCCCTGGCCCCCTCCCGAGGGCACGCAGCCCGTGGGGAGCAGCAGGGCACGGCCGGGGCAGCAAAGCCGTGCCAGCGGCCTCCGTCCCCTTGCAAAGCCACGCTGAGCTCCGCCAGGGCGCAGGGGCACTTGGGCTGCTGCTGGCAAAGGGCCGAATCGGGCCGTCTCTGTGGTTTTGAAAAGCCTGATTGAGGAAAACAAGACAAAACAGAGGTAGGAGGGTGCAGATGTGCCATGTGAAGTCCCACCGCAACCTGGGAGGGAGATGGGAACGTGATGGGAAAAGGAGTGAAAAACTGCAGTTGAGCACTGGGCTGTGTCTACATGCTGGCTCTCCCAAAGTTAAAAAAACATTCGTTTTTTTCTCCCAGATTTCCTATGATTTTGCCTACGTACTGTGCAGGCAGCGGCGGTGGGCTCCTGGCCAGCCAAGGCACCAGCCCTTCCTGGAAACACCGCATTTTGCTTGCTCTGGGGCCAAAAGCAAAAGAGAAGCCCAACGTGGGGACTGGACACAATGTCTGCACGATGCGCTCCCTAACCACGGTGCGTTTTGTGAAATAATCTTAATTACAGACACTGCCGCTGCTCCGACACGGATGAGACTTTGGGTCGGGGAGGCTGCGGGCGTGCGGGGAGGCTCCATCAGCATGCCCGGTGCCGGCAGGAGGGAGGCTGCAGGAGGAGGAGGAGGAAGAGGAGGAGGAGGAGGAGGAGGAAGGCATTGGCATGCGGAGCACAAGTGTGTGCGGGGCACTCTTGTCTGCCTAATCCGGCGGGTTCAAAGCGGCTGGGCGCAGCTGTGGCGTCTGAGCTCCAACAGGTGACGGCTCAGCTGTGCTCCCCCCAGGGCCCTCTGCGAGCCCCCTGCGCGGGCTGCTGGCTGCGGGGGGGCTGCTCCCTGTGTCCTCAGCCGGCCACGGGGCCACCGGCTCCTTCCTGCTCTCCCCGGAGGCTGCGTGTGGCTGCCTCCCGCCCCAGGCCGAGCACATCCCAGCGGGATGCTGGGAGGCTTTAGTTGGGCCAAATTGTCTTAAAAAGTGCTCTGAGCTGCTGGGAAAGGCGGGACGGAGCTTCTGCATGGAGCTTGCAGAGGGGAGGCAGCGAGCGGTGTGCCCCCATGCAGCTGGGGACAGGACAGGGGCAGCCAGGGCAGGGGACAGCCCTTCCCATGGGATAATCCCCCTGGCTCTGCTGCGAGGACAAGCAGCCAGAGCAGTCCCGCAGGGTTTTGCCCCGGGACGCGCTGCTCGGCCCCTGCGGCTGGGAAGCGTTTTATCCCAGGTCACCGCTGCAAACCCCGGTCCCAGTGCACCCAGCAGCAGGAACACCACGAGGCCACTGGAGCCAGCCCAGCCACCCCGCCACGTCTGGTGGAGCCGGGGGGATTTTCAGTTCTGCTCCCACTGCCCGTTCCCTTTCCAGAGGCCGCAGCAGCAGAAACGAGCGCCTGGCACCCGCCGGCCCCAGCCGCAGTGAGGGCAGGAGCGCCGCGGGAGCACCCGGGTCTGCCCGGCGCATCCCAGCCGAAACCCACGCCTGCGGGGCAAGCGGTTGCTGCTGGGCTCAGGTGGGGACGGGAGAGTCTGGGGCCAAATGCATGTGGCTGTACAGGGCCTAATGGGAGCTGCATGTGGCCCACAGTGATGTCATCCCAGGAGAGGCCCAAATATCCCTCTTTTGTGTGAAAATAACAAAGCACGACCTGAAATACTACTAACCCAGATGCGGTTCAATGCAACCTGCCAGATAAGCAGGTCGCTCCACCTCCGCAAAAAATAGCGAATAAAAAAATAAAAAGTACTCGAGACATGCATTTCCCTTGGAAAGCGCAGGCAGGAGGGTGACAGTGGCCAGGCAGGTGCGGGGGGGACGCTGCCATTGCAATGGGGTCCACACGCTGACCCCCCCCAGCCCCCACCTGCCCCACGGAGCCAGCAGCAATGCAAACAACCCGCCAAAGTCCTCATTAAGTCCCCCGAGCTGCGACCGTCTGAGCAGCACCATTATTCAAGCAGCCTCCAGACCCCCTTCCCCACTGCTAATTTCTACTTATCTGCATATTTTATTGAAAATTAAAATCCTTTTGCATTTTTCCCAGGGCTCGGTCGTGAAAAATCTTTTATCAGAGCCCTACTTGACTCCAATTAGTTGGGATAACAAAGCTTCCGCTGTTTGAGGATTATTGACAAATGCGCAAGGAAAAAAATGGCAAGAGAATAGCCTATTAAAATGACAGCTTTTTAAGCCTGCAAACAAAAAAGCCTGACGATTAACAGTGCTGAGAAGGCACGGAAAATACCAAGTCTCAGTTTTTCGCTGGCATTTCAATTGATTAGCCTGCTCGAGCCATTCCTTTGTGTCCTGCTCCTTTCCCGTGGCCGACCGGTCCTTCGGCAGGCGCAAACCAGCACCCGTCACCGTGCCCGCGCCGGCCGTCATCCACCACCCAGACCCAGTGACCGCGAGGTGCACGCGGTGGGGACGGCGCGGCTGTGTGTCCCTAACCCACCCCAACAAGCCCCCAGCCCGAGTGCGGGAGCATTTCCCGGGCCGGGGCGCGGCGACGCCAGCGATGGCTCTGCCACAGCAGCGAGGGGAACCCGGGGCGAGAAGACGCATCGGGAAAGGCGAGGCAGCCGCAGTTCCCATGGGCGCCCGCCGGCCCCGCTGCCCCTGCAAACCTGCACCATGCAGCTGCAGCTACGGCACAAAGGCACTGAGACGCATTGAGAGCAGCACAACTAATTCACTGATAACTCCTTAATGCCGTTTCATATCTTTTTCCCTGGCATTTTTTTTTTTTAATAAAAAGAATAGGGGGGTTAAAAATGAAGCATACTTGATAAAGGGCAGTAAGTGTTATCCCTAAAAAAAAAAATAAATAATAAACTAACAGAGCTTTTTTTCTTTCGTAGGTGGCTTGGACAGCTGGCTCTTTAAATATTAATCAGGGTCTCATTGATATGCAAATATGCTAACAGCGAATAATGCTGCCGCAGCTGCGCAGCCCCCAGCAGCCCCGGCAGTGCTGGCCTCCTCTCCACCATGAATGGGAATATCTGAGGACACAGGTGCAGGGAGCCGACCGCGAGCAAGATCCTGCTTAATAAGGTAATTTGTGAGCGATGCTCTATAGAGACGAACCGGAGCAATCTTTTACCACTCGACAGTATCTGACCACTAAACAAGGTGTTAATCTTATAATTGTGCTGTTGACTGTTCCCTAACACAGCGTTCCTGGCCTTTTGCCCTGACACTTGGCCAGTTAAAATCAACTTAACTGACAAGTCGGATGCGTGCCAACCGATCAGCGATAAATTATTTATTGTTCTATTTCCAAAATAACAAGTAAACAGGAAAGACAGGGGCATCCCACAGAGAGGCAACCAGTTGTGATGCGCACTGCTGGACAAGTCTCGGCTGCCCTCTTTGCTCCGCGGGTGTCCCCGGCCACCCCCGTCCCCTGGTCCCCCTTGGGGATGAGCGCTGTGCTCCCCCGGCTCTTACCTCCTCCTGCCGGGAAGGTGATCGCATCCCGTCCTGCCCAAGAGAAGCTGTCCCAACCAAGGGTCCGGCAGTGGCACCCAGTGTCCACTGCAGCACAGCAGGGTCCTGCAGGTGCTGTTTTGGGGTGGTCACCTCACATCTCTCACGCAGCTCCTGATACCCACGCTCCTCTTCAATGACCTGGGGGCCAAGAAGACCAGAAGCAACATCAGAGCCTGCAGTGGACATCCCCGTTGGGTGTCTGCTGGGCCGAGCAATGGCCAGGGAGGATGAGCAGGTTGGGCGGTGAGCAGGAGCTCCCCAGCCCGGGACCTGGGCTCATCGCCGTGTGCTCCCTCCCAGGCCAGCCGTGGTGGGGACCTTCAGCTGCTGCAGGGAGTCCCAGGGCTCGGGGCCTTCCACAGCATTTCACACAGCCAGAGCCAGCGGGGCTGCTGCACATAAGTACCTGCAGGGCTCAACCCACACACGTCGCGCTTGTTAGTGCACATGGGTCTAGAGACCAGGGCAAGGCAGTAAAGAAGGGCCTCAGGGACGGCACCGGGGAAGGCGCCCTCAATCCCACCCCAACATAACCCAACATGCCGCCCTAGGACCACGATGTTCATTCCCCGTTTCCATGCTTCTTGAGCTGCATGGAGAGGGGACGCCCTTCCGCCGCCCGCTCCCAGCTCTTGGGGCAGAGCTGGCCCCAGCCCCAGCTCGTTGCTCCTCGACGGGGCTGCTCCATCCCACGCGGGACTAAAAGGACGCTTCCTGCCCCGGCGGGGGAGCTTTGCCGCCCGTCTGTAACAGCGAGAGGAAACAAGCTCAGGCTGCGGATACAATTACTGCTGTCCGCACAGTATTTTTAAAATTTGCCTCCTGTGGTTGCTGTCCTCCTCTTCCCTGCCAAGCTTCCTTGCCTGGGCTCCTGGTGATGAATGACCTCGTCCGGGTACCGCCGGTACCAGGCGAGCGCAGCTGCGAGGCTTTTTTCCAGGGTGGGCGCGGGCGCTGCAGATGGCTGCTCCGTGCCGAGCGCACAGCTGCACGCTCGAGCCGCCGCACCCGCGCCACAAAGGGACAGAAAACGCAATTAATTAGAGGAGAGGAGCGAGCGGGAAGGGATGCTGGGATTTCTCAAGGAGCCGACCCAGCCACCCGCGGCTGGCCTTGCGACGGGCACGTCCTGCCCCACAAACGTGCAGGTTTGCAGAGGGCTCGCACGGCAAGGGCTCTCCGCTCGGTGTGGTCGTTCCCAAAGGCCTTCCTGGAGACAGAGAGAAGCTGCTTATGAAAAGCAACAACTTCTCATCCTTCTGACTTCGTTTCTGGCTTTTCTGGTGTCAGTTCTTGGCCACTGGCTCTAGCTTGAGAGGCAAACCCTAGTGGCCGATGCGCTGCCCCATGAGCAGGGCTGTGTCGGGAGGGCACCGTGGTGCCCAGGCTGGCCACAGAAAACACCCTCCCCGCAAATTATTTTTTGGAAAAACACCAATTTGTAAAGTAAACCTCAGAAGTTGCACAAATACTAAGCTACAGCAGGAGCAGCTCCCAGTTTCCCATGGGGAGGGGGACAATGAGCTGCCCCCACCTGCCAGGCTGCCCTGGCAACGTTTCAGCCCTCCCATCCAAACCGGGATCCTCCAGCCTGTCACAGCGCTCTGCGCATCCAGGGTGGAAAACCTGCAGGTGCTCGCAGCCCGCCTGCTGCCCTCCTGCCTGGGTGCCATTGGGTGGCCCCAGCACGTGCGCTACGGGCGCGCTTTGTGCTGAAGGCAGGAGGGGCTGCCTGCGGGACCCAGGGCCCTCGTGCGGCAACTGGGGCTGAGTCTGGCAAAATCATCTCAGAGACTGAAGTCATTGATATTTATTCAGTCACCTCTGAATTTATTTAAAGGTTTCAAAACCATCGCAGCCATTTAAATAGCTACTTTATTCCAGGAGATAAGAACACTTACTGATTTGCTTTTTGTTTCCAAAGTATATTTATCTCCCTTAGTATTTCAGCAAGATTATTATTATTATTATTATTATTATTATTATTATTATTATTATTATTATTATATATAAGGGTTTTGCACCTTTCAACACTTTATTGGCAGCATAACTGGATCTATAAGCTGGAGTGTGGAGATCCCGCTTTCCCACTTACGCCCCACTTTCCATGACTTCAGAACAGCAGTCGGCTCTGTATGTTGCCCCAGGAGACAAGGATTAATTTGCCAACGAAACGCGCCAGCTCTGGGGCAGCACACGGGACTGCTCACGCAGTATAGGTACAGTCAGCAGACCCAGAGCCTTCCTGCACTACATTCGCTGTCCACGCAATACCGTAGGTGAAATAATGAGCTCAGCTTTGTGGCCGGGCGGAGCAGTGCCGGCCCCAGGAGCGGCAGGCAGCTGCCGCAGAGGTATCTTTTTACTTTGGACCTTGTTAAGGAACACAAAAGCTCAGGACAGCGTGGGCGTCTGGGCTAGACAGAGAATAAACAGGGGATTAGCTGCGCAGCCCCCGAGCGAGGATCGGGCTCTTTTTTTCCCTGCACTGGAAACCCAACCCCAGGCGGCAGCGGCAGAATGAGCTTCAGCAAGAGCTGCACAGGCTTGCAGCGGCCAGGGAGCCAGCCCTGCAGCTCCTAGATTTTTCTGTGTGTGAACGTGGAAAAACGCAGGCCAGGTGATGCCCTAGCCTAGTGCATGTGCCCCATGGCACAGCTCTGCCCCAACCTCCCCAGCAAAGCTGGGATAAACTCCCCCGTGTTCCTAAAACAAAGCAACCCGAAGCAATGTGCCTGCAACCACAGCATGGCCTGGTGGTATATGACCACAAAAAGGGGAAAAAACAAAGGGAAAAATGAATTCCCCATCTCACCCGCCCACGCAGGAATGCAGAGAGCCAAAATGCGAGGGCACGCAGCAACAAACAGCTCGTTCCCAGCACGGGCAGCGAGGTGCGTGGCGGATGGACGTGGTGCAGGCACTTGTGTGCGCTTTATATGCACGCCACAAAATAATGCTCTGTGAAGGACACACGAGCATCCGGCCCCGGCAGCTGGGAGCTCGGCGGGATGCAGCAGGCGGTGGGACGCTGCAAGGGGAAGCAGCATGGTGCCCTCCAGCACGGGGCACGCTGGCAGCTGTCCCCAGGGCGAGACACCCTTGTGCCACCTCCTAAGCACCCCCGGGCTTCCCAGGGGATGCCCTGAGGGTGCACGTGACCCGCCCCACACTGACTGTGCCCACGCTCACCTGTGCCGGGGGAGCAGGGTGGCCGGGTGCAGGCAGCCACCTGGGTTCCTTGGGGATTCCTGCAGCGTGAAACCTGGAGCCATGCGGAGCAAGATCCTGGAAAAGCAGGGAAGGGAGCAAGTGGGAGGGCAGAGCAGCCCTTGCCTGGGAAGCTGCACTGCTTCAAACGGATGCTTGCACTGGATGGGAGCAGTGAACAGCCCGACGCTTCTTGTGGGGTGGCAATGACTTCAAAATCCACTTGAAAGCATCACACTTCCACTTTGGAAATGGTTCAGAGCAGAAATGACTTGAAATGATGCAACACATGCAGGATGCTCCATCCGACACTTGTGCCAAGCCAGAAATTGCTGTCTCTGATGGACTGGTACCCAACAGAGCCCGGTGGGGACAACAGGGACAGCTGCTCCACACCATCCTCCTCCACAGCAGCTCTCCACCACCCACTGCATTTGCAGGTGGCTTTTCTCGGTGTTCCCCTGCTGCCGCACATCCATGTGCCGTAATAACCCACCCCAAACAGCGCCCTGCTTCCGCCCACTCCTGGCCGAGGAGCCGATCCCCACGCCTTTGCTCCCTATCTTTGGCCGGCGCCTGGAGACCCAGAGCGAGGTAAGGCTTTGCACTAGCCTAACACTTAATAAATGTTAGCATGAATTAGCAAAATGTGACGTTGCACAGCCCCACTGCGAGACAGCCCGATTCCCGCCCGCAAGCCGCCCGCCCAGACCGGAGCTGGCGCTGCAGATGTATTTTCATGGAAAATGGAAGGCCATATGGTAAATATTGGAAAGGAGTGGAATATATACATCCCTAAATGCTTTTTCAGCTGATCGGATTTTACTTGGTTGGTCGAAGTCTGTGTGTGTACAAACAGCAGACACCTGTCAGGCATAACGCATGTGAACATAAACGCTCCCGCGCCGCGCAGGGTGCAGCCCATGGGCAGGAGCCAGCGCTGCTCGGGCTCCAGAAATTTGTTTGCAAACTTGTGCCCGTGCCCTTTGGTCTTGAGCAGGCAATTTTCTGGCTGGGGCAGTAAGCTCCCCAGGTGAGGCTGTAGCAAACAGCAGATCGAGCTCCCCTATCCCCGTTTCCAGGGCTAAACGACACTCCTCAAGGCACGCACCAAAACCCGTGCATTCAGCCCTAACACGCAGCGCGCCTCCGCATTTGTCAGCCCAACACCAGGATTTCCTCCTGCTTGCCTATAAAGCTGGAAAAGTACCCAGGCCAGGCCGCTCCATGCTCTATAACGAGCAATTATTTCTTTCTAAAGTAAAATGAAATAGGAACCATTCCCATAATCACCTACTGGATTTTATCAGCATGTTTGGGTTATGCTTTTGCCCCTTCGGCTAATGCCTAATTGATTCTTTAATCTCTACAACTTTTTTATTGACTGATACAAGAGCTATTTGGCTGATCAGTGGCAGGAAAGCAAACCCTCTGCGACCCGCGACATGGTGCTAGGATGACCTCATCTGAAGCGAACACTTTATTTGATAATCTATCACTTATTTATTATTCTAACTAACTGCTTGCAGGTGGTGTGATTTTAACGTAATTGTCTCAGCAACAGTTACACACACGGAAAAGCCCGGCAACGTGCAATCTTATCCGGAGCAGCTACCGCGGAGGAAGCGGGCTCCCAGCCCGCGCGGGGGGAGAGGGGAAAGCCCTGCGCTCAAGCGACGTGCAGGGCATGGCAGCATCCCCCAGCTGCTGCGCATCTACCACAGGCGCTGACGCACCTCCTGGACGCCTGCTCCATGGAGGACGAAATGGGAGGCTGCGGAGGATGGGGGAATCGGAGGCTGTCGGCTGGAGAGGGTGGTTGGGCGAAGGAAGGCTTTGCTGGTAGGAGAACAGCCCAGAAAAAAACCTGACAAACCCAGGCCTACATTTGCATTATTTCTGCGGAGAGCACGAAGTCTCCCGTGTTGCATAAAGGGAAACTGAGGCACAGCTGGACTGCAGTCCAGCCCCAGCAGCACCAGTGCCACATGCCCAGGGCTGTCCCCAGCAAGCCAGGGCTGCCCAAGTGGCAGGAGGCAGAGGGGGCACAAAACCCCAGTACCGGGGGGAGACTCGCAGGGTGCCCGGCTGGGACGTACAGCTCTGCAGCTCAGCTCCCTCCTCCCCATCGGCCCCCCTGCAAAATCTGAGCCAGCCGAGTGTTTTCGGCAGTGACAAGGTACCAGGACAGGGAGCCAGCACAGTGTCCCTGCAGAGCCTTGCACGGTCCTGGGCCCCAAGTGGCTCAGTGCTGGGATTGCCAACGGGAGCAGCACGGGGACACAGGGAGCCCAGGGTGTTCAGGCTGGCACCTCCAATGCAAAATCCTGCAAACAAAGAACGCGGGTCTGGGGGGTTATTGCTGGAAGCCGCCGTGTTGTTCACGAAGCTGTGAAGTGGCTCTGAGCCACCCAGCAAGGAGCTTTTAGCATCGATTCGTCCTGTGCAGAGGGATGGGGAAGCCTTCCGGGGAGCCGCGGGTGGCTTCTGGGTTTCCAGCCTCGTCCGCCTGAGCCCTTTGAACCGCGCCAGCAACCTCCCCCAAAGAGGAAAACGGCATTCGGATCGGCAAGACCCCTCCGACCCCTCCGGGCCTGGACTTCGCTGATCCTCCCCTGGCTGCACATCTGACACAAAGCAATGGAGCAACCATCGCTGCTTCATTTTTAACCCCATCTGGAAAAAAAAAGGGGGGGGGAGAAATAATTTTTTCATTAAAATAAAAATTGATCCATAATGAAAATAGACTTTTAATGGGAAAAGTTTAGTGCAAATGGAAGCTTTTAAAGATTCTTTTGACTGACAATAACCTGAAGACCCTCCAGGAACTCCAGCCCAGAATAATCAGATTAAATGAAAACTAATATATGATCCTGAAATTCATCCCATGCTGGCCTAAACTTATAGCAGCTGGGTAATTTAGCCTACAGGTTTCTGCCTCATGCCCAGCAGTTCACACTGAATTGTTTAGCCAAACTTAATCTACTGGGAAGGAAAAAAGCTCTTTCCTTAATATGTGTTAAAGCAAAGCCAGCTTCTAAAAGCAGCTGAGAGCAGGGAAGGTACACCAATACACCAATACATCTACGGGAACTCATAGACTGAAGCTTGGCTACTTCAAAACAACTAACCACAACTTGTAAGTGCTCCAGGAACAAGGAGACCTTGGGCTGGTGATGGTGCTGCTCGTGCAGGTAACAGCAGGGCTCCCCTGAACCCGGCACGAAGACTCGGTACGGATGCAGCCGCGCTCCCCAGCAGCTCCTCACTGCTGGCCCCGCTGCAGAGGCCACGGTCCCAATGTGCTGGCCAAGTGCACGCTTTTATCCAGAGGAAGGTTCGAAAGTGTCACCTGGGTGGATCCTAAAAAATCAAATGGAAGGAATGACTTCTTTCCCTAATCCGAGGGTTTTTTTAGACCAATCCTAAAGGTTTTTTTTTAAACGAAGGGTTCTAGTCTGAGGGAGCCTGGAGGGGGGCAGAAGTTCTCTCAGGGTCCACCGAGCAGCGTAACGGTGACGGAGGCGGGAGCCTCTCTGTGCTCCTGCAACAGAACCAAAGCACAGGAGGAACACGGGTCCACCCCTGCCTTCGGCGGCAGCACAAAGCATTTGCATTTAACATCGCCTTGCTACTGCTAACCCTGGCAGAAAGCTCAGCTGTCTTAAAAGGTGACCTTTCCTATGTTGGGAAACAGAACTTCAAAATATAAATCCATCATTAAAGATTTTCCAGCTGTCTTAAATTCTTGTGGGAGGGTAAATGCTGCATGTTAACACACAGCACAGGTTTTCATCTTACCTCCAGAAGACAGCTCTCCTGGAGGCCGTGGAGACAGGGAGATGCTCTATAAAATCTTGAAAGCCCTTGCAACTTTATAAAGTCCGAGCCAAAGCCTCACATGGCAGGCAGAGCAATAACGCAACCGAAGGGCTCAGCCCCTCTGGGGACCTGAACGGCCTGATCCAGCCTCCCACCCCACCTTCCCCTTGGTGTGGACACCTCCAGCTTGCTCTGAAAGCCACACTGCTGGGTTTTCCCGAATTATGCAAGTACGGATTGACATGGCCTTTCCCCGTGTACAAGAGATGAGCTAAATTCCATCTGCCCGAATATATTCAATGTGTGTTCCCCAGCAGCCACAACAGGAAGAGACATTTATGTATGGGATGGAAACAGCCCAGCAAGGTTCCCTTTTCTGGGGGCAAGCAGCCCGGATGAGCTTGGCCAAGGCTGCAGGACCCAACACTGCCAATGGGTGGAAATACAAACGCAGCTGTGCTTGCTGCTGGTCTTATGCTTTCAAAACGCTGTAAGCTTGGCAAAAAGGAAACAAAGCCGGTCTCATCCTCAGCCTGGCCCCCTGTGGCCAGCACCCCCGGTTCCTGCTGGGCGCTGCCCTCGAGGACTCACCTCTGGTCCCAGCTTTCGGGTGCAGGGATGCTGCTGCCCCGCTGCGTCCTCCCCAGCAGTCCCTGAGGCACCGCGGTGCGGCATGCGTGCGCTTGGAGCTCGCCTGCACTGAGCTCCGCGGGGCAGCCAGCGCTGCTGCAGCACCACAAGCGCCCACGCCTCTTGGGGAAGATGTGCTCCTGATAACCCACGTGTCAAATGCTTTCTTCTATGAAAAGAAAAAGAGAAGCTGCTTAATTTGATCTGCCCACGCCCGCTGGGATGCCTCTGGCTGCGGTGGGAGCCCAAGCGTCCTAGGACGGGGTAGACGCAGCAGCCTTCCTGACCTCGTCACCAGCGGCTTCAGACCTCTTTGGACCTGAAGAAGGAACAGGAGGAAGGAGCGGGATTAGATCCGACTCTGGACCAGGGGATGGGCTGGGAAAGCACAGCAAACACAACAGAGATGTTGCAGGGGGGGTGGCCAGTGGCTGTAGTGACTGACAGACCTGCACCCAGTGCTGGGGAGCTGCTGTGTTTTATGTCCAGACCCGAATCCTCCTGCCTGGTGCGCAGTGGGTGTCCCCTTCCCATCCTCAGCAACATCTGAGAAAGAGCGACTTGGCAGGAGCAGGCCTCAGACAGAGTTATCTTTCAAATGGATTTATGGCGCGCTGACTTGGGAACGCCACAGAGTTTTATGTCCAGTGCATAGCTCAGAGAAAAAAAAAAAAGAAAACACTCTCTAAGAAAACTTCCAGTCAACAGATAACACAATGTGGTTCTGATTTCCTAACCCCCTCAAAATAATTGTTCCTTTTCTTTTTAAAAATTTTGTCCAAGGGAAACGTTTCTAATTTAATCCTCTGCATGCACCTTCCTCGCTGCCTTTGAATGTATATTATCTTCCAGCCAGCGCTCCAGAGTGCAGCGAGAATTTTAGATTTAAAAAAAGAAAAAAGCAAAGAAAAAAGCTTAAGCAGCACAACGCACAGCAAACAGGAATGTAAATGACGGTCTGGGTTCCATTATCCCTGACCCAGAGGTTGGAAACCAAAAGAAATTAATTAAAGCGGGGCGGGGGGGGTGCTGCCGGTGAGCAGCCCGCGAGCGGCCGCGGCGNAAAAGAAAAAAGCAAAGAAAAAAGCTTAAGCAGCACAACGCACAGCAAACAGGAATGTAAATGACGGTCTGGGTTCCATTATCCCTGACCCAGAGGTTGGAAACCAAAAGAAATTAATTAAAGCGGGGCGGGGGGGGTGCTGCCG
>VXAA01005946.1:166-30567 GCA_013399115.1 Anseranas semipalmata
TCCATCATATTTGAGAAGCTGTGGCAGTCAGGTGAAGTTCCCACTGACTGGAAAAGTGGAAACATAGCCACCATTTTTAAAAAGGTAAAAAAGGAAGATCCAGGGAACTACAGGCCAGGCAGTCTCACCTCTGTGCCTGGCACGATCATGAAGCAGATCCTCCTGGAAACTATGCTAAGTTACACAGAGAACAGACGTGACTACTGACAGCCAACATGGCTTCACTACGGGCAAATTGTGTCTGACAAGTTTAGTAGCCTTCTACAATTGGGTTACAGCATAAGGGAAGAGCAACTAACGTCATCTACCTGGATTTGTGCAAAACATTTGACACTGTCCTGCACAACATCATTGTCTCTAAATTGGAGAGACATGGATTTGACGGAAGGACTTACTCAGTAGATAAGGAATTGGGTAGATGGCCTCATCCGAAAAGTTGCGGTCAACAACCTGATGTCCAGGTGGAAAACAGTGATAAGTGGTATTCCTCAGGGGTTGGAATTAGGACCAGTATTATTTAACATCCTTGTTGGCGATGTGAACAGTGGGAGCGAGTGTACCCTCAGCAAGTTCATGGATGACACCAAGATGAGTGGTGCAGTTGACACGCTGGAGGGAACAGATGCCAGAGAGAAGGTCCAGAGGGACCTTGATGGGCTTGAGAGGTGGGCCCATGCAAATTTTGTGAAGTTCAACAAGGCCAAGTGCAAGGTCCTGCACCTGGGTCGGGGCAATCCCAAACATGAATACAGACTGGGCGATGAGTGGATTGAGAGCAACCCTGTGGACAAGGATGTGGGGGGAGTCATGGATGAAAAACTGAATGTGAGTTGGCAATGTGTGCTTGCAGCCCACAAAGCCAATTGCATCCTGGGCTGCATCAAAAGAAGCATGGCCAGCAGGTCTCCCCTCTGCTTTTGTAAGACCCCACCTGGAGTACCATGTTCAGCTCTGGAGCCCCCAACATAAGAAAGACATGGCCCTGTAGGAGCGAGTCCAGAAGAGAGCTACAACAATGATCAGAGGGCTGGAGCACCTCTGCTATGAAGAAAAGCTGAGAGCTGGGGATGTTCAGCCAAGAGAAGAGAAGGCTCCGGGGAGACTTTATAGCAACCTTCCGGTACTTAAAGGGGGCCTACAAAAAAGATGGGGATGGACTCTATATCAGTGATTGTAGTGATAGGATAAGGGGTAACAGTTTTAAACTAAAAGAGAGTAGACTTAGATTAGATATCAGGAAGAAAATCTTCACAATGAGGGTGGTGAGGCACTGGAACAGGTTGCCCAGAGAAGCTGTGGATGCCCCATTCCTGGAAGTGTTCAAGACCAGGTTGGATACAGCTTTAAGCAACCTGATCTAGTGAAAGGTGTCCCTGCCCTCGGCAGGGGGGGTGGAACTAGATGAGCTTTAAGGTCCTTTTCAACTCAAACCATTCTATGGTTCTATGAATTACCAATTAATGTCACAGGCAAAACAGATTTGACTTGTGGAAATTAGTTTATTGTTAATTAATATATACATATAATTACTGAGTCAGGTATTGGGAAACAAAAACAAACAAACAAGCAAACAAACATCTAGGGAAAACACACTTAGGGAAAACACCTTTCCTCCCCATTTTCCCTGGCTCAACTTCACTCCAAACTCCTCCGCTCCCTTGTTATTTCTGCAGGTTACACTCAGCCTCCTCAGTGAGGCAACATTCAGCAAAAGGAGTAGTGGAGGGGAGGGACAGAGATGTGTGTTAAGGCCACTACAAACTGGCTTCTCCCTGCCACTCCTTCCTTCCCACTCTTTTCCTCTGCTCCAGCATGGGTCCTCTAGGAGCTGCAGTCCTTCAACAGTATCTGCTCTGCATCTCCTCCTCATCTCCTCTTCCTCCTCCTCCTCTTCCTCTGACCTTGGTGTTCCTTCTGCTGTTTCTCACTCTTTTTTCTCCCTCCTCTGCCTGTCCAGCATTTTCTCCCCTTTCTTAACTCTGTTTTCCTAGAGGTACCACCAACTCATCTGATAGGCTTGGTGGGTCCTGTGGTGGGTCCGTTGGAGCCATCTGGAGCAGGCTGTATCCATCACAGGGCAGCCCCTGCCCTCTCCTAGAGGTCACCCTTGCAACCCCACACTGCTAACACCTGGGCACAGACACCCAACACAAATGCAGAAATATGAATGGTACATTAATGGGTGGAGGAAAGTGTGTATGTGCGTTTATGAATATATAATACATGTTGACACATTTTATGTATACTTGTGTCCAGAGAAATATATCTTTCTAAATAAATAAAAACAAGTCAAATGATATTGGTCAAAAAAAAAAAAGAAACTGCCAGAAAATGTATTACCTTGATTTCAAAAGGCAAAAGGAGCTGAAAAACTCTGTCTTCAATGATTTTTAATCTTTTTTTTTTTTTTTCTGGTGTTTGAACTCTTTATAGTCAGTAGCTGTTAAAAAAGACTGTCAGATACACAAATGCCCTCTGAAATTTCATTGAAATCCTGCATAAGTTAATGGGACACTGCAGATGTGATTGCCGCATGTCTGATATTTTGAAGGATTTAGAACTTGGTTTCTTTTTTTAGTCCCTTAGCAGTATTAGATTCTAGCATGAGCTAAAAATAGTATGTAGGTAGCCTTGATGTCAGTTCTTCTGTATTCCTTGTAGAGCTGAAGTGTGTGGCTGGAACTGTATAAAAGCTGAGGAATTACTGTGCCATTCGAAGACAAAATTATTATGCTCAAACTGTTGCAGCTGTAGGTTCTCACAGGACTACTGGCCTCCAGGCTTATGGAAGCTAAGCATACTGCTGCTAGCCAGGAGGGATTAGTAAACATATTGCTTGTGCTTCTGGAAAGCCATCACTGGGTACTCTCCCCAAAGAAAAAGTTCTGTTCTATTTTTTATGTAGCAGCTGATCAGCATACTAAAATATCCTGCATAGATTTATTCTGTTTTGCTTTGCATAACGTTCTTTTATTCTCAGTTATCCACAAGTGTGGGACAGAAGTGGAAATTTGACATTAAACTGAGTGGTTCCTGGCACTTTTCAGAGCAGGGAAGAACAACTCTGGAAGAATTAGGTGATATTTAATGTAGAAAAGTGTTTTGCTTTTGCTTGCATACATATATACGCACATACTCTTTCTCACCCTTTCCCACTGAAAACACACACACATGCACAATCATATCACAACATATCAGTGCTTGATCAGGAATTAAGTGCTATTCAGAAAATCACAGACGCATTGCAGCTGGAAAGGACCTCTGGAGATCATCTAGTCCAAACCTGCTGCTCCAAGCAGGGTCACCAAGACGGCTGCATCTAGTCAGGTTTTAGATATCTCCAAGAATGGAGACCCCACAGCTTCTCTGGGCATCCTGTTCCAGTTTGGGATCACTCTTACAGTAAGTTTTTTCTTCTGTTTAAAGGAAAGTGTTTCTATTTCAATTTGTGCCCATTGCATCTTGGCCTGTCATTGCACACCACTGAAAAGAGTCTGGCTCCACTTTCTTTACTCCCCACCGCACTCCAGCATGTATTTATGCACATGGATGAGATCTCCCTGAGACTTCTCCAAGCTGAACAATTCCAGCTCTCTCAGCCTCTCCATGTATCTCACAGGCTCCAAGCCCTTCATCATCTTCTTGGCCCTTTGTTGGACTTGCTCCATTATGTCCATGTTCCTCTTGTACCGGGAAGCCCAAGACTGCACCCAGCACTCCAGCTGTGGCCTCTCTGGTGCTGAGAAGAGAGGAAGGATCATCTCCCTTGACCTGCTGTATTCTTTCTCATGCAACCTAGGATACTGCTAATCATCTCTTATGAGCCCTCTAGGGCTCATTGTTGGCTCAAGTTCAACTTCCTGTTCACCAAAACTTCCAGATCCTTTCCTGCGAAGCTGCTTTCCAGACAGTCAGCCCCCAGCCTGTACCAGTATATGCAGTTATTTCTTCCCAGATGCAGGACTTAACTTTTCTTTTTGTTGAACTTCATGAGATTCCTATTTGCCTATTTCTCCACCCTGGCCTGTTGTATCAATCACTCCTCCTAACTTTGTATTGTTTACAGACTTGCTTCTGTCCCATTATCCAGATCATTAATGAAGATGTTAAGCAATACTGTCCTCAGCATCAACCCCACAGGTGCACTGGCCTCCAACTGTAATGTGTGCTGCTCATCACAACTCTTTGCACTGAGAAGCTCAGACACTTTTCAATCCACCTTGATGTACACTCATGTTGCATGCATTTCATGAGATTGTCTATGAAGACATTATGGGAAACTGCCAAAGTTGAGATAAAAAACATCTACAATTGATCTACCAAGCCAGTCATCTCATTGTAAAAGCATATCAGGCTGGTTAAGCAATTTTTTGCCCTTCATAACTCTATGCTGACTATTCCCAGACACTGTTTTGTCCTTAATTTCTTTAGAAACAGCTTCCTGCAAGATCTGCTCTATCACCTTCCCAGGGAGTGAGGTGAGGCTGGCTGGCCTGTAGATCCCCAGATCCTCCTTCTTGCCCTTTCTGAAGACAGGAAAGACATTTGCTGTCTTCCAGCCCTCAGGAACCTCCACCAATCACCACAAAATTTCAAAAATAATTCAGAATGGCATTGCAATGACATTGGCTAGCTCCCTTAGCACTCAGGAATGCATTTCATCAGGTACAAAGAAAGCCTCATCTACTTCCTGTTTAGGTGGTCTCTACTAGACACCCACAACACCATTCAAAGCACAAATGTTCCCTTTCTAGAAATCATCATTTCTTTTCTGTCAAATCATTTCCACTGAACCTGACAGATCAAAAGAAGAAGCAGTGGGCTTTACCCATTAAAGATAGCAGAAAGGCATCTTGTGTAGCTTGATCAATGTGCTGAAGAAATGCACTAATTGACATGTTAAATGTACAAGCAACATACTAACAGAGGGTGCTATTTATGCTTCTTTTGATGCAGCTCAGGATACAATTGACTTTCTGGGCAGCAAGTTCACATTATCAGCTTATACCTAAACTTTCATCTACCGATATCCTCAAGTATTTCTCCATATGGCTGCTCTCAATCCATTCATCACCCAGTCTGTACTGTTACTAGTGACTGCCCTGACCCAGATGCAGGACTTTGCACTTGGTCTTGTTGAACTTCATGAGGTCCACATGGGTCCACTTCTCAAACCTGTCAAGGTCCCTCAAGATAGTATGCCTTCTCTCTGGCATACCAACTGCACCACTCAGCTTGGTGTCATTCGCAAACTTGCTAAGCATGCACTCAACCCCCGTGTCCAAGTCACCACTGAAGGTATTAAACAGTACTGGTCCCAATACAGACCCCTGAGGGTGTTCTGGTTTCGTCTCGGATAATGTTAATTTTCTTCTTAGTACCTGGTATGGTGCTGCGTTTTGGATTTAGGATGAGAATAATGCTGATAACACACTGATGTTTTAGTTGATGCTGAGCAATGCTTACACTAAGTCAAGGACCTTTCAGCTTCTCATACCACCCTTCCAGCACAGGGTGCACATGAAACTGGGGATGCACAAGAAGCTGGGAGGAGAAAGAACCAGGACAGCTGACCCAAACTGGCGAAAGGGATATCCCATACCATATGACGTCATGCTGAACAATAAAACTGGGGGGAGTTGGCCAGGCTAGGGGGCACTGTTAAGGGTCTGGCTGGACATCAGTCACTAGGTGGTGAGCAATTGCATTGTGCATCACTTTTATACATATATATATATATTCTTCTATCATGATTATTATTATTATTTTCCCTTTCTTTTCTGTCCTAATTGTCTTTATCTCAATGCATGAGTTTTACCTTTTTTTTCCCCTCATTCTCTCCCCCATCCCACAGGTGGGATGGGGAATGAACAAACAGCTGTGTGATGCTTAGTTGCCTGCCGGGTTAAATCACAAGAGAAGATCACTTATCACTGGTCTACTTCTGGACATTGAGCCATTGACTGCCACTCTTTGGAAAAGGTCATCCAGCCAATTCCTTATCCACCAAATAGTCCATACCTTAAATCCATATCATGGAAATAGTCTCTCTGTAGCAGCAACCAGCTGTTATATTTAAAATGTAGGGACAACGATGTTACCTGGCCTAGCTGCAGGGTTTCCAGCTAGAGCTTTTCTGCCATGGGCAAGGCAGGAGCTGGATCCAGGCTGTGACCTAAGGTCTCATTCTGGCTCCTGCCTTGCTCTTAGACTAACCCAGCCATACACTGTGCCTTTCTTATGATTGGCTTCAGGTTATAATCTCACTGTTGGAGTTGATGGAAATCACTAAAAACATCTATTCAGATGATTACAAAGAAAACAAACACTTCTCAGTCAAACTTTTGTCTGCTTGTATGTGATATTTTCTAATGTCACATAGTAGGAAAAAAAGAGTAGGAAAAAGCCTCTGCTCAATTTGACTAGTACATTTTCAGTGGGGTTAATATGAAATGTGATTCAGCTTTATTTTCTGTACATCTCTCATGTAGACCATGGTCTTATGGATAAGCTTTAATGAAAGAGTAAACAATGGCAGAGCATGATGAACTGTGCCTTTCTTAGAGAAGGAAAAAAAACCATTCCAGTACATTTAGGAAGGTGCATTTAAGCGATGTATTGGTAGTGCTGTGTGTGTATGAGAAGACTGGTGGCCACGGGTGGAGAGATGAAACGAAGATAGAAAGACTTAAGTGTAGGAGATAAGACCAAAAAGTCATGTAAGAACTTTAAAAATCAAACAACACATTTTAGAATAGAACTCTGCATTGTAAAAAATGACCAGTTACATATTTTTACTTAAGAAATTTTCACCTATAACATTTATTTGTTGAAGACAAAATGTTAGAATGTAGGAAGGAGAAATTGAGAAAAGACAGAATTGGGGACGAAGAAGAGGAAAGATGGAACAATATGTACTGGACAAGATTTCAGACTTCTTAATAGTAATTATACAGGAAAAGGAAACAAAAAGGTAAAAGTCTTTTACCTTTTAAAATATTATACCATACCAGCAAATAAATGTTTTTAGTTGAGAAAGAAAGCACATAAGATTAGGAGGTACCTGAAGATACTTGTCCTCTTGAAGAAAAATTGAAGAGCTATTTAACTGAAGTAAATTTGTTAACGCTGGAGGTGAAAGGGTTAAATATAAAGCTACATAGAATTTATTACAAGATTTAAAGTATAAGACAGTCCCTTTGACCTGAAAAGACAAGCTAGCTGGAGGGTAGGAGAAAGAAAATAGTGCCATCTTAATTTCATGGATGACCAGGAAAGATCAGACAGAGAGAAACACAAAGTTTGAGACATTTACCCTGCAGATCATACAGACAGAAATAATCCAGCAGGGAACAGAGAACAATGGAAAACGGGAATAGAAACCATTTTTACAGATGGCCTATCATACGCATTGAGCAACAGCTCCTAATGTTTCAGCTTCTTACTCTAAAAAGTTCTTTGACACTTTCTTGCATAAATATACTGAAAAATATGTAAGTAACCACTAAACTCAATGAGTTGATACAGTTAAATAGAAGGAGATCCCACTAATGTCAAAAGGCTGAATTGGATTAAAGATTCATGAGTAGTAAACAAGAATCAGTGAGAAACAGAAAAATTAACAGCATGGAATAGAGCACATTTTCTTTGTGCAAAAGTAAACTTGCTTTAAAATCATTCCACATATACTTTACCTTTCTGACAGTAGTGTAAAATACTAGCACCTGAAGCTTCTACGTACACAGTAAAAAGCACTAAAAGAAAAGCTTAGATTCAATTTCTTGAAAGCCAGTCATACATTTCTGCTGAATTGTTAGCACTATATCTTCAGTAAGAGCCCTGGATGGGCACTCCCTTAAATGGACATTAGTGTATACAGTAATACATGTATTTGTGAAACATTTGCATGTATTATCTTTTTTTTTCTAGTGATATGGAGTACTTGTAATATCAAACATTTTCTCTAAAAATATTCCAAAGGGAACTTTACTGATATATATTCGTGGCTGAAGTACAAGTAAGCTCTGTGTAAAATGTGTAATAGAGTCTTATTTGTTCTTTTTTTCAAGTCTGGTAGCTGGGGACTTAATAGTTCTGGAAAAACAAACTCCATTATGCCAAATTGTAGAACACTTACAGCAAAACTGACTTTTTATGTCAGAAGTGCTAGGGAAATGGCATGGTCTCAAACATTACTCATGGCACCAGTAAATTACTGAAATAAACTTTGTCATCTGCTATCCTAAGCCTCCAGTTCACAGTCATTTTGGGAGTGGAAATTATCATCATACAGTATCCTAAAAGCACTAATTTTATAAGATGTCTTGGGTTAGGTTTTCTTATTTATGTGCTCTAAAGATGTTATGCCATATGACTGCAGGATGCGTTGCATTACAGAGTTAGCGTGGTCCTGAAAGTTCAAAGTACAAAATTTTTTAAAAGAGGAATAAAAATGCAAAGGAGTGCCATATATAATTGGCATTCAGTTCCCAGGATAAATAGCTTGGAGAAAAAGAAAAAAGAAAAAAAAAAAAAGAAAACAGAAATGTTAATTAAGTACACAATAATTTGGTCTGATCAATTGTGGTCCATAAGTAAGTTGGTTTACAAGTTTCTTTCATCTCCTCCTACCAAATATAATTCAGTTGTGCATATTTTCAATATCAACCCCATCAAATTGGCATTAAAGGAAGAAAACACATTATTCACACCAACTTTTGAGATCAAAATTTACCTTGAACATTAATGCTATTGTTCCCTCCTAAAAATTTATTCTATGTGTTTTGGGGAGAGTCTGAACTTGTGGTCAGAGTTGCAGTGAAAGCTCCAAGAAGTCTGCACTATAGATGTTACCTTGGACTTTTAACTACTCTCCCTTCTTTCTTCCACAGCATGTACCAGCATGCATAAAAGGAAATGTGTATGTGTATTTCTCGGTATTTTTATTTTCCTTCAGCTTTTCTTGTGGCATTCTCCTCTATGGAAAATAATAATAATAATAATAATAATAATAATAATAATAATACAATATAACACTTTTTAGCTCATTGGTATCAGTGGTCTGATGAACATAGAGCTTTGCAAGACAGAAAACAGAAAGAAAATGCAGCATAACTTGAGGGTCTAGTCCTGCTAGGTGCTTTGCAAGCTAAGAAAAATATCTTCATTTTTAAACATCCCAGAATCAAGGTTTGATTAGATTCTGAGTAAAGTGAAAGATACTGAACTTCTCTTACATTCAGTAACACAAAAGTCACACAACTGACCTAAGTGAGGTACCAGTCACACAGGCTTTCATTCACCTCGTTATTCATCAAAAATGTTTCTGAACTGATGACTATAATGGGACTCCTTGCGTTTAAGGGGTTTCCCAGAATTCACAGTGGGAAAGAGGTGACAGCTTTTTTTTTTTTTTTTTTTTACTGTGAGCATCATATCCCTTGCACTGGTGGACTTCACAGTGGCTCCAGCCCTCAGTGGAGCAGCGCAACCCTCAGTCATGTCCTACAGAATGCTCCCAAACGCAGGACCATGACTAAGGACTACCATTGTGTGAGTCTATAGAAATGGCCTACCTTTTTATTGACCAAAAGCTCAGAAGTGAGCCAAATAACACAGTTTATTAAAGCTGGTACTTCCCAATAACTATTATTTCTTTGTAACTTTAGAATTTAAGTAATAATGAGTTCAAAGTTACAAGTTTTTATTTGAGGTTAAGATACCTGGAAACACTCAGTCAGATTTAACAAAGTAAGCAACAGATTTCCTTCACAGATATTTAAAAGATACTTACTGAATTTCTTTACAGTTCTGATCGTTAGCCCCAATGTAGTTTTAGTTTATTTGCACTGGCATGGAAAAGATCAGCATTTTCTTATTCTGCAGTGGGATATCCAAGGATGAAGTAAATAAATAAACAAAATGGCCTAATCTGGATGTGATTCAAAAGTGTCATTTAAATATATGTAAAAATAATTGAACACCCAGAACTTTATGTCCCTGCTGTTCATTTTCCCTTTTTAGGAAGCACAGTTCTTTCTTGCCTTGCTACAATTTTTTTAGACTACCTGCAATTTCATCTTTTAGAGAAGAAAAAATATCTTCCGATATGTGAAGAAAAAGTCATGGAGATACATGGTGAACAATAATTCATAGGAGAATGTGTATTTCGGTACTTAGCTTTAATAGTATTGAAAAGATTGAATTGGTCCATTAAATTTAATTCATCATTGCAAACCCTTCATTTTGAACATTCATCGTAACTACCCGGGCCCCTCCTTCAGCATCCATATCAATGTAATTAATTCTTTACTCCTAAGAATAAGAACAAAGTTAAAATTTTAAGTTCATGTTGTAGCTCAGTATGAATCTTCCCTGACATGGAATATTATGCACTTGCCATTAACATTCTGTTTCTAAAAATAAGACTATTATATTATCTGCATCTAAATTAAAAAAAAAAAAAAAAAAAAAAAGTTATTTTCCATACTTCTCAGGTCTTTAAACAAATCCTATAGATGTTTGGACTTTATATTTTTTATTACATATTTCACACATCATTAGCTTGAAAAGCTGTTTTAATTATAATACATATTAAACTGAAATGGAGTTGTTTTAGTCTGTTAGAAAAAAGGGCTGTTGTGTAATTACTGATACATAACTGAACTTTTCCTTGAACCATGCAATTCCTGCACACTAATTAGGTCTCCACATCTCATTTACATAATTTTTGAATACCCTGATGGAATGGAATTTGCTCAGGACTGGTGAACAATTCATTAGTAATAGCAGAGAAATAAGAAATTCATGGTGAAGATAGCTCTCACTAAACATTCTGCTGCATCCCAAATAGTTCATTCTCTTGAACATGAAGTTTCAGTTCTCTTTGGCCTCTTGCCTCTTAATATTCAAGCTGCTTATCAACAACAAATTACTACCTCAGCGTCTCAATTTACAATGTAAGTAAGAAATAGTCTAGTGCTCACTTTAATGAGATATAGAGAAGTGGCATGAGTGAAGAATGTTTGGAAGGCTGTGGAGTTTTTTTGTTCGTTTGGGGTTTTTTGTTTGATTGATTTTTTTTTTCTTTTTGGTTGGTTTGTTTATCTGCACATTGACATATTCTTTCCCAAAGCTTTCTCTTATCTATGTCCTTATATTGGATTCCTTACCATGGTATCTCAGGGTTCCTGTTTCTGTGGGCATTATTAAAAATGACAGAAGTCCTGATCCAGACAATCCTATCCTGCAGTCCTAGAAAGTGAGCTCTGCACCCTGCCCCCTTGCCTGGAAAGAGAAGATCCTAAGGGCAGAATTATGTAGGAGAGATGCAGTGGGCATTTTAAGCATGCAGCTGAGTGGCAGCAGTGTGTTTTAACTTGAATGAACCTCCAGGGTTTCTTCATCCAGCCTTTCCATTCCAGTTAACAACTGCCCCATTCTTTCAGTCCCTGGCAGGTTTCTTTATTTTCCATTATTATCCAACACTGCGATTGTTGTCAGCAGTCTGTAATTGAAGGTTCCTGTATCCTTTCAAACCCATTTATTATCTTCCTGGAATATGGAAGCATATCATCAAATCTGCTAAATCCTTCACTCTGATAACTTATATTGTCTAGATGTTGAGGCAGTTAAACTAGTTATCTATTACTTGAGGAAGGAAATTGTGTTTACAGAGCTTTGAATAACACCTTTTACTTGTTAAGATGTCATTTTAGAGACATAATTTTTCTTTCCTGGTTTTTCTTTTCCTTTTTTTTTTTTTTTCTTTACACCTAGATTCAAGTTCTTGTTTGCTAAACTCTCTCCACTTGAGCAGAACTTCAAATATCTGGACCAAACTGCTGCCTGGCCTTCTAATTCTTCTGTAACTACCTTGATACTTCTAGACTTCTTAGGAACAGACCTTTTAGAATGCGTATCTCTTTCCATTTAGTTTTGATTTATAATATATGTGTGCTGTGTGGTTTACTCCAGTTTTAATGTCTTGTATATATTGAGATTACATGGAACTTTAATGTGTACACTGATACAGAAATCAGTCATTTTTCTCTAATTTAAGGAAGAAATCCTTCTAGTTAATGTGCAGTATATTTAATCTCATGAATATATGCTTATTACATATAACTGCTTAAAACTTGTGAACTTTTTTAAATTTTGATCCAGTAATTAACAATACATTTCCTATTACCTGAGGTTTTGATGTATAGTGATCTCAAGTAAATTTCTTTAAAATTTTATTCTATTAAAGTTCTCAACACTTGTGGAATCATACCCTCTCTCTAAAAGGAAAAAGAAACAGGCTTTAGGAAATTACGTATGTGTCTGTCATGACACTGTGGGCACTTTTCATACAATGCTATTGCAGAGGACTAATTGTTATATATGAATATGATAACTGTATTAAAATATATGCTTGGATTTTTTAATGGAGTCTTAGTATGCTTTATTTCTGTACTTTGCTATTTTACAATCACAGGGATAAGCATTATTACCTCTTTTTAATATTGTGCTCTATCTTTAATATATTTAAACACTATATATATTCATGGAGAACACCATTGCAACTGAAGTCAATGATGATATCCTTGTTAATCTCAGTGATATGGGGTCACACCTGGATAGAACTACATTTTCATATATATGCTTTCCAAACTGAAGAGAGACTTCCTCTTAATGTTCTCTGTTCACAGCTCCTAAGCATAATAATTTGCTAAGAATGGCTGTTACATTTATGAAAAGAAATTAAACTGGTTATTACCTCTGTTAAGTACTTTCTATTTCACATAGCTTCAGAAATGCAGTGTCCATTAAAATCCTTTATTATGAACCTACTAATTAACTACATTGCAACTATTGTTTACAATTTATTCATCATGAGTTTGATGTAAATATACTTTTATTTCTATTAATACTCCTTGATAGTGATGCAGGTCTGTATATGTCTACATATATCTGACCAAATTAAAATCTAAATGACTCCTTTGTGTACCAGCATTTTGGCTGTTTGGTGGGACAAACTATGCATGGATTTCAAATTGGGAAAAAAAAAAAACACCCACACTTTTTTTTTTTAAGGACATCGAGTAAGATCAAAATCACGGGAAGAGAATGCATCCTGATGCACTCAACTGTACAGAAGTCTTGTGCAAGTCTTAAAAACCTGTTATTGTCTGCAGGCAGAAAAAAAAAAATCACACTGTATTAAAATTAGTGTTAAATTAAATTATTTAATTTCAATACTTTAAAAGATTTTAATGCCCTCAAGCTTTTTGCATGTGTGGAGAGTTTCCAGAAAAACGGCTCCTTTAAGACTTTTGATGGTAGGTGTTCGTACACTAGAGAAAATTCTTCATATAAATGACAGGAAAAAAGAAAGGCAATCAGAAAAAAAAAAAAAAGAAGAAGATAAAGAGTAAAGGGCATAACACTGAGAAGAAATTTGTAAACAACTAAGCAAAAATAGCTTGTGTAGTTACATCAGCCAGTGTAAAATTTTGAAAACTGGCAATCTTCAATCATCAGAAGAAAAATTACTTAGAAACAGGTTGTGAAAGCTTGGAAAGAACATCTTAGGCAATTGAAACCAGTTCCCTGCAGCCAAATCATACAATCATTTTCATAATTTCATTAAGTTCCCTCCTTAAACCAGTTAAACATAAAACTGTGTTAATAGCAGTGTGCTCAGAAACCTTTCTTTTCTGCTTCCTAGCAACCTTATTCTGATTTTCAGCATTTCTCATCTGTTCTCACACATTGTCCACAAGCCAACATTTTTCTTTTTCATAAGCAGATGGTCTCCCTCCTTGATGTTTACCCAGGTAATGATTTATTAGGGCAGATTATGGTAATTTTAGCTTTCTATTAGCTCCTGTCTCCAGGATGCTGCTTTTCATCTCCCTAATCCCATATGCCAGGTTTACAAACCAGGAAGAAATTGTGGTGCTGACAAGCAGGGAACTCTTTCAGATAAAGAAGGGAGGAGATGGGGCTTTGTATCTTCTCTGCATATGCCTCCCCCCTCCACCTCCCCATGACTCGTGTAATAGGAGACCTCATCAGTATTCACAAGTGGTCTCTCCTACCTGATATATCCTTTTGGTTTACCTGTACAGAAGAACCATGTCTTCTGAGATCCTTCACTAGCCTAAGCAAGCCAAGGTCTTTCAACCTGCTTAAGCAAGAGTCTCTCCTTCCTCATTACACTACTTCTTCTCTAAAGGGAGGCTCATCAGCACCTGATACCATACTGTCCTAACATGGCCAGGGTACAGGACAGACCTATCTGTGCTTATTCCCTCAAAACATCACCATGGTAAGACTGCCTGTTTGTACTATTCCACCCAAACCTAGACACTTAAGCATGACCATTTATGTTTTCTACACAATAAAAAAAAAAACATCTCAATTTTAGTGGTCTTCGAATCAGGCTCACCGCACACTAAGTAATATTAAAAAAGGACAAGTTGTTTCTGTGGTTTAACATCTCCCATGACCAGGGAAACCACTGGGAAGCATTCAACGTTTAAATAGAATGCAAACAATAAAAAACATATTTCTCATTTTCATAGCTGTGTGTACATATCAGCCACAGCCTAATTACTAAGACAGAACAACACTGCTAATTAGAGCCTTAGTGATTTTTGCTTTTGGACGGAGTATGAAGTGGCTTTGTATGTTTATAAATTACTGGATTCAGGTGAGCTTCAAATTTCTGCATGCTGATCTAACGCTAGTCCTTTGAATAACCTGTATTTTTAATTTGGCATGAAACTACTGCAAGCTACGTAGTGAAACTAATGAGGCTGCTGCAACTATGCAGGGCAATAATCAACAGCTACTTTATTTTTGGAGAGTGTATTAAGTCTATGCATGATGTGAACTGAGAAAAGCTTTTTGTTTCAGAAAACAATCCAATGTGTGTTCACACATTTGCTCAGAAAATAAATAAGATTACTGGCAGACATGGTGAATGGAGAAGGGCTCAGATCATAAGTTATTTTCAAAGAAACTTTTGACAAATTAAGAAAAAATATACTATCATAAGAAGTGCAAAGAGAAATTCAGAGCTGAAGTATAATCCCGCTACTATATTAAGCAGTAATAGAAAAACAACAATCAATCATCTGTGTGGCAGCATTTCACCATTGGTAAAGTTGAGCTAGAGCCTTTCTCCCTTGCTGTGATCCCATGCACTAGAAATAAGTGGCTGTCCTGGTGTACCCACAGACAGGCGGAGGAAAAATATGCTGCCGCATGACGGAGAAGCCAGAGTCCTGCAGAAGGACACACTCAGATGTATCTTTGTAGCCTCTTTGTGTATTAGGTGCCCCTGTCCAGGTATTCTGAGAGGCATTGTGGGGTAGCCTCTTTGAGCAGAGAACAGGGACTGCCCTGTGCTGGACACAGCCAGCTCCAGCTGGCTGCAATGTCCCCAGCACAGCTGAGCTCCTCAGCCAAGCTGGTGGCACCTCTGGGAAAATATAGTTAAGAAAGGTCAAAATATGCCAGACAGAGAGAAGAAGGGAAGAAAGAGAGTGAGAAGCAGCAGAGGAAGCATCAGGGTCAGAGAAGGAGGGGGAAGAGGTATGCCAGGAGTCAGAGCAGGTAGTCCCTGCTGCCTGTGGGAGAGACCCCACCAGAGCAGATATTCACTGCAACCTGCAGAGGATGCACACCACAGCAGATGGATATGTCCTGGAAGACCTGTGGCTCATTGAGAACCCATTCCAGAGAAGAGAAGAGTTTTCCTGTAAGGAACTGCATCCCATTGGGAATCCATGCTGGAGCAGATATAGTGTCAGAAGAAAGGAGTGGCAGAGAGGAGCCGCTATGCTGTATCCACTGCCAGCCCCTCCTGCACTACTCATGTGGACAGACGAGTGAGGAGAGTGAGGGAATGAGGTTGAACCTGCGAGAGGGAAAAGGAAAGGTGTTGTTTTAATGTTTGCCTTTGTTTCTCGCTACCCAAAACTATTTTAATTGGTAATAAATTAATTTTACTCAGTTTGTCTGTTTTGTCTGCAACAGTAATTATTAGTCAATCTCCCTCTCTTTATCTTGACCCATGAACTTTCTCATTCCTGTTCTTCCTACCACCACCACCACCACCCTCCCATCACTCTGAAGAAGAATGAGTGAGCGGCTGTGGGAGCATTTGGCTTTTAGCCAAGGCTAACCCACCACAATGGTATTCCCTAAAATACCATTTACTCAGGCTAACACAAGATGGAGAAAAAAAGATAGATAATCTTATGTCCCTTCAGATGCTGGGAATCCCAAATTCTGCAGCATCAGACAGACTTCCCACTGGGGAAAGTAGAGATAGGGAGATCAATTACTAATTACCATTACAGGAGAAACAGACTTACCTTGGGGAAAATTCATTTATTGCCAATTAAAATAAAAATGTAATTACTAATTCAGGTAGCAGGAGACAAAAAGACGAGCATTAAACCAACATTCTTCCTCTCCCCTTTTCAGACCTTACTCCACTCCCAACTCCTCTCCCCACCATGAGCAGCCCAGAGGAGTTTGGGGAATGTGGCTTATGGTTACACAGCAGTTTCTCTCTGCTGCTCCTTCCTCCTCGCACTGTCCCTTTTCTCTGGCATGGTCCTCCATGGGCAGCAGGCTCAATATCTGCTCCAAGATGGTCCTCCGAGGGCAGCAGGGGAATCTCTGCTCTGGTGCCTGGAACACCGCCTCCCCCTTCTTTGGTGAGCATGCTGTTTCCTCTGCTGTTTCTCACTGCTTTTTGTTCCCTCCTCCTCCTTCTGTCTGCCGTTTTATCCCCTTTCTTAAATAAGTTTCCCCAAGGAGCTGCAATTTTGGCTGTTGGGCCCAGCCGTGCCCTGTGGTGGGGACCGTGGAGCCGGCTGGAAGCGGCTGTGTCCGGCACGGGGCAGCCCCGGCCTCTCCTCAGAGAGGAGCCTGCGGCCCCGCTGCCAGCACCTGGGCATGGACACACAACAGAACCTTTGAGAGTTTCAGTGCCTTTTGCACAGGGATCATAATGAACACTTGCACACATACATTACATCCCCACACCTGTAAATACCTGATTAGATGCTCCTGCTATTATGTTGAATAGTGTGAATAATATATTCAATAGTTCTGTATCAATAAAAATGAAATTTTGGCGCAGAAGTACCTGTACATCTATATATCTGCCTCAGCTCTATAGGCAATAAGGACTTACAACCCTTTGAATGGTTCAGGACACTCTTCCCTCTCCACACTATACAGTACAATACGAAAATAAAACACAACTGAATCAGAGATATATGAATACTGTTTATTTGGTTCATGCACCAAACAAAAACAAATTAATTATTAAAAACAGAAAAAGTAAATGAACTTTTTTTTATAAAATCAAACTTTACTTTTTCAGGAGAAATTAAGCACTAAATAATAAGTCACAATAAACAAGGGCTTATCATATTATATGAGTGGTTTTATTCTTATCTGTTACAAACTCAGATTAATTTCAAAACAAAGCATTGTTCAAAATTGAAAATTGTTTAGCTAGCAGTTTGCAGTGAGATAAGAGGGAAATTAGATGCCTCTTCTTGGATTCATATTTTTATGGCTGGTCAAAAAACATCTATATAACGTACAGAGGAACAAGTCAAGATGCTAACAGTAGCGTGAATATAAGCATATTAGGATTTTCTTTCTTCGTGATGGTAAGCCCAAAGAGGTATAAAGAGTGGATCCAGTTCCTTCATTTGCTGGTATTTTTCCAAAATAGTTTTATTCAGTAACATTAGAGTTAGCACATTATATCTGGCAGCTAGAAATATACTTTGATTCATTACAGTTATTTGACTCATCAGTCAAAACTGTCGAGATTCATCTTTCTCCTTTCACAGGACAGGAAAATGAAATGCTGGAAGTCTAAGTTCTTGTTATAAAAGTGCCGGTATATAAATTACCTCAGTGTCACATGCTAGCGATTGAGCTAATGCATCTGGTGATGTCCAGATACATGAAGTTATCCACGTGGATTATTATAGGGCTGAATAAGCCGTTGGATCCTTACTGTCCACAGAAGCTGGTAACTGACCATTTCATCCACTTGAACATTAGATGCTATTCTACAGGCACTGTTTTTTTTCCTGTCCTACAGTTCCTTTTTCCTACAAACACTTTGTTCCTCTCCCTGCAAGCAGTGTGGAACAGTCAGGTGTCAAAGGCAGGAAGCGGATACTTAGGAACCCATAGGCACAGTTTCAACAGCTTTATGGGCTGCACCCAGCAAAGTCCAGTAACTGAATTCACACAGTAATGTGCTCATCTATTCTCATGCAGTGCTTCTAAAAAAGGGTGATGGCACTCCTGGCCCCAGAGCCTCCTGTTCACATGGCATAGAACATCTATCATTTCTCCCAAAACACCATGTCAAGTAATGGTGTTCCCAAGTGCTTAATGGAAGGGGGAGGTCAGGATATATCTGAATGACAGGGGGTTGTATCGGCTTAAGTCTCCAAAGTAGTTAATGTTCAGTATTTCAGCCTTGCTCATTGTTCTGAGTACGTTCAGGCTCCAGGGGAACTTTTTGCAAAGTCCTATGTACTCATTTGAATTTGCCTTTCAGACCTAAGTTTCAAATTAAAATTAATGGTGTCAAAAGTTATAAATTCACTACCCTCTTCAAGCTCCCCCTCAGTGATCATCATTCACGGTATACTGAGTGTGCTTTGCTATTCTTTTAACCTTAATGCCCCCTGTAAATATATCTCCCTTTATGAGATCTGAGGTGCAAGGTTGTTCAACTACTTAGTTATCTCCAAAATTAGTAGCAAATAAATGACCTACAGTACAGCTTGATATGTACAGCGTTTGAGGATGACTCCGCTATATAACAACAATACACGCAGGCCCAGCACCCCAAACACACTTGCCTTCCTCTTCCGGTATGGCTGTGTTCTATTGCTATTACCATTGAATGTAATATCATCCAGTTAAAGCAGATTTGCAGTTTTGCTCTTGATCCCCAAAATTACATTAATGTATTTTTTCTTTGTTTGTTGTTTCATTTTCACGCTTTGCTTTTTTAGTGAGCAGGTGAGAGGCTATATTTTCTCATTCACATTAACCATAGCACTTAAGAAATAATAATAAATAATTTATTCCAAAGATTTTTATTCGACTGTGCTAAAGATGCTGAAATTTGTCACCTTCCCCCAAGTAACACGCTGTCTTTCTCTTGTAGGTCTGCTATCTGTAGTGCTAGTCAGGACTGGGAAAGAGCAAACTTTCATCCATCTCTCCTTCTGAACAAGTGGTTGGGAGCTGGGTAGAATTATGCATAAAACCAGTGAACTTCTTCATGTACAGATTGGTGTAAATTATGAGTTATTAGTTCTCCTCTACCTGCCCCAGAACAATACAAAGGAGCTCTGAGAATCCCAATTTTGCCCTGAAAATGCAATATTTTCCTTATTTATCACCACCTTACACCATTAGTGATTGTCCATGTGTCATCTTAAAAACCTATTAGAGAGATACTTCGTTTAAAATAATAATAACAAAGTAGAACTAGACTTTCCATCATCTGATGGAAACTGTAGTTTACATTAAAAAAAAAAAAAAGCGTTTCATAGACTTTTAAAAAAGGCTTGAATTGCTTCTTCTGCAAGATGTAAATTCTAAATTAGCATATAATTATTCAGTCACAGCAGTTAGGGCTTGAGCCATGACTATCAAAGGTCAGCATGTCTAACACAGAAAATGTGCCAGAGGAGTAGCTGAAGAAGACTGGGAAACCGAATTAGTTGAGTGTCTGCAGTAACAGTTAAGCCACAATGGTATGCAATATTGGGGCTATTTAAACAAGAGAAACAGTAGCTTTTGCAGGCAGAAAGGCTAACATGCAAGAACACAAGGGCACTGTGTAGCATACACATGCTCCGCAGCAGCTGTAACTGGAATCGCTTCCCATATGAACAGCTTTTGCATCTGTTGATGAGATTGTTAATGTCTGAAGCATAGAAAATATGTAGCAAGAATATTAATTCAAAATGAATGCAAATTTGAATGTGATGGTATTCTTAGGTTTTTCTTGTTCATTTTCATCAAACATTTCATTGACATTAATGATCACAGCAAATCTGTTTTCACTAAAATGTTTAAATATTCATAGAATGGGTATGCACAGTGTATGTTCAGTCACATATTTCACAAGGTACTGTTCCTTCTAGTCATATAAATCATATGATGTGGCTATACTGAAATAAGCCAAACTTACATATAAAGTGAAACACAACAGTTTTTGTGTATGTGTGACATCTGCATTCCAACACTGATTGTGTGAAAAAAAGATCAAATCATTACAAACAGAAGCATACAAAAAAAGCACCTTTTTCCATTTTTTGTCACATCTGTACTAAACAGTATAATTTTTTGTTTGTTTGTTTGTTTTAAAATCCTGGTTCCATACATATGGTCTTAAAGTATTTACATTTTCCTTTGGGTGCTCGATGAAGCTGATGGTACTGAAACACTGGGTAATTTGTGATTACAGTAGCCTAGTGGTAGTTCAGAGTGTAATTTAACTACCCTCACCTTTCTGGTGATAATTAGAGTGCATGTTATATAGTCATTTTAAAAAAGTATATCTGAGAAGTAATCTAAATGTGAAAATGTAGAACAGCACCAAAAAAAGTTTGCAAGAAACCTTGTAGTTCACAAGAAGTCTGTGAGTTTCTTAGCATAATGCAAAGCAGTGGAGAAGAAATTAATCAGCCAAATAGCTTCGGTGTACAGATTTATAGGCCACTTCTAAGTAATATGTGGTTTGTTCGCTTTCTCTTTGCCACCCATTATCTAACAGTGCTAAGTCTTCCTAATTAAAGAGATGATCCTTTAACTGTGAAATCTATATTCTGTTATTTTCTCTACTTATTGCACAGACTGTCTTTTCTAAACATGACTCTTGAATTTCACTCCAGGATGATTATTACTTTTATCAAGGGAATTCTAGCAAAGCTTCTCTTCAAGAAGGAAATTTGTTAGATAAAATTAAATTACCTCTTTGGAGGAGGATAAATAGTCTTTTTAACATGAAAGTAGATTGACATAAAATAGTAATACAAATATTAATGTAAATGTAAATCATAGTAAAATTTTATGTACATTCTGGTTTGATTTGTTTTCAGGGTATACCAATTTCTGATCAAACTTATGTTTTCAAGTACCTATGATTAAATTCCTGATTTCAAGTTCTTGTGAGAACTATTTACTGACAACATGATTTAATTACCTTGAACACATTGATGCTAAAACTGTCCCTTCAGGGCACTAACTCATATTCAGGAAAATACAGGCTAATCACGATACCAGCAGGCTTAAAATTTCCCGGTATTTCTGGAAATGTGCTTCCTTCAATATCATTAAGGAAATGAAACCTTGATTACACAAAAGTTAAGCTAGTTCTAAAGAAGAGAAAAACAGCTGTCATCCAGCCTTTCTTTAAAGCAAGATCTCTTTTTCAAGAGCATTGTGGGTTGCCAATGTGACAAGACACTCCTGTGCTGAATGCAAGCAGGAGATTTGCAGTTTCTTCACTTTCTTTTTCACTGTGCAGATAGGCAGCAACTTACAGTTTTAGTCAGGATTTTAATCAGAAGTGAGACTCCTATCCCATCACAGAGATGCAGTGGGTGTTCTCCCACCACCAGCACTTCTCTGAGGTACCAAGGATCCATAGCAAAGCAAGTGAGCAAGAGTAAAATACATAATCCTTTTTCACCAGAAAGGTAAAGGTCTGCCAATTCAGTGACTGAGTTTGTCATGGCTGGAAGTCAGAGCTTTGGGAACAGGAAATGTTAACTGACTTGACAGTTTGTGTTTGCTCAATTCACTCATGAAGTTAACACAGCTCATTTCAACAGCACTTACTGGTCAATCAGCCAGACAGGCTATCAAAGGCACATCTCCTTGTTCTCTTGTTTGCACTGGCTATTTGCTAAAATAATACTAAGTAGCAAAATAAGGCAAAAATAGTTCTAGTAAGTAACCTCCACTAGGCATTTTGAAAGAAAATCCTTTATATTTTTAATTTAGACTAAGTGATAAAATCACTAGAAATAGATTGGAACTTCACAGCCACAAGCTTAGAGGCTAAGTTTCTTAAAGGAAATTTTTCTGCAACTGCAAGACAGGAAGGGATAATATTCTCACTTGCTAAAATCTGTGCATTAACCTTTCTTATCTCTGTGTATAGCTACATCTTATAAGGGCAGATATATATACTAACAAAGGCTGCAGTTGAGGCATATGGCACCGTTTATTTAGGGCAAGTTAGAGAACAAAAAGGAAAATGCAATTCCTATTGAATTCTGTGTTTGTATGATTGAATTATTGAAAGAAGGATACACAGACCTCACTTTATTTGGGAAGATATTGTCCTTGGACGCTTATTTTTTCCCATGGGGAATAAGCTAGCCTGTGTTCATGAAACTGTATTAAATCTCTTTCTTGCAGCAGTCCTTGGTGTCTTCCTTTTGTTTTATGAGAAAATGCTCAGAAGCAGTCTCTTCCTTGTGAAAAGAAAGCTTGGTTTTCTTGGCTGAAATTCACCTGCTTGTGCCCACCTGCTCCCTCCTTTAGATTCACAGGTTGTTTCACTTCATAAAAAGGCTACTAGGCCTGTTTTGTTCTGTGCACCCTTCGCTCTCTGAAGAGCACCATTTAGCCAGTTGCTACTTCTTTTAGATTCCCAGTCTTCTGACAGGTTTTCCTGTTATTTCATCCCACCCTGAATCTTAGAATATGCACATTCTATGAATGTGCTGTTCTGACAGAGGTGGTAATGTCAGACTTCCCAGACTCAGAGCTGCTAATCTATACTTTTGTGTACTCTTATGCACTACTTTGTGCAAAGCAATGATGACCCCATCTTGAAAATACTGTAGACTTTGACAGAAGTCTTTATTACAAACAGATCAGACACATGAAGTAAATTTTTATTTTCCTATTCTCATTTCTTTCTCTTTTTATAACAAATTTAGGTTATGTTCCTGAATGAACTAGGAGAGAAGGTTCTGCTTCTTGCTTTATTTGTGATGCTGTAACTCCAGTGGGATTTATTATTTGCTTACGAGCATCCCCTACTGTCCCTCTTAGAGTGAGCTGCTCACCTAGATAGGATTCTGCATACAGTAATAACTCCACATCAATACTAATTCAATAATATACATACAGAACATTACAACAACATAGTAACATACTCCATAGAATAACAAATCCATTGTCCTCAAATCTGTGTTTATGGACCCAAATGCCAAAACTGTGAGAGCCAAACTCTTCAAAAGGAAATGAGAAAATGTTCAGTAAATGTGACCAAGGCCTTTTATATTAATCAGAAGTTCAATTCAGAAGCACTAGGAGTAAATCTTCCTGTAAGAAGAAATCAATAAACAGTAATAGCTTTGTCTCGCAGGTTTATACTTCTACACTAGCTGCTGTAAGGTTCTTTAAATAGTCTTAGTTGTATTTCTTCTGTTGGTAGTACCTCACCCCCCAGATGGCTAAGACACAGCAAATCAAAACAAACTGCCTTCTTCTGGTGCTTTTTCTCTGTCAGATGCCAACTTTGCAACACTTGCATATATGTGCCAAATGTCTGTCTAACACGTGTGAGATATGCCAGTACAACACACTGAAATTTGCAATAAGATTGCCCGCCTCACAATCTGAAAGCAGATTTCATTAGGCAGCAGGGCCTATACATTTTTCACTTCAGGGTTAGATTTATAATCCTGAAGAGCTCCCTGAAAGCTTCCAGTAGACTGGTGTAATAGACATAGACTAAAAATATAGTAGAATTTTTAACAATTAACTCCAAAACTAAGTGGAAATACCTAGAAACTTATTTCGGATTCAGTTATGCCCTCACTACTATAACAAAATTAACTCCAGTCATCAGGAATCAACAAGAAACTATTTAAAATTGTTTTTCACTTGTAAGGTGTGAATAGTTACATCAAGATTGACTGTTCTATACTTGGATTATAGATGTTGTATTGGGTTTACTTGGCAAGTGTTTGGTAGCAGGGGGCTGCAGGGGTGGCCTTTGTGATCAGAGCCCAGCAGCTGCCCCGTGTCAGATCAGAGCCAGTTCCAGACGGCTCCAAAAGGGACCCGCCGCTGGCCAGAGCCCAGCCAGTGAGTGACACTGGTAGGGCCTCTGGGAGAGCAGATTTAAGAAAGGTTAAAAACTGCTGAGCCACAGCATCTGGGAGAGAGGAGTGAGAAATGTGAGAGAGAGAGCCCTGCAGACACCCAGGTCAGTGCAGAAGGAGAGGGAGGAGGTGCTCCAGGCACCAGAGCAGATCTCCACGCTGCAGCCCATGGAGGAGCCCACATGGAGCAGTTGCATGTGGCCTGAAGGAGGCTGTGGCCCATGGGAGCCCCCACAGGAGCAGGCCCCGGGCCGGAGCTGCAGCCCGTGGAGAGGAGCCCACGCAGGAGCAGGAGGCCTGGCGGGAGCTGCCGCCCGTGGGGGAGCCATGTTGGAGCAGTTTGGTCCTGAGGGATGAACCCTGTGGTACGGACCCATACTGGAGCAGTTCTTGAAGAGCTGCAGCCTGTGGGAAGCCCACGCAGGATCAGCTCGGGAAGGACGGCATCCCGTGGGAGGGACCCCATGTGGAGCAGGGGCAGAGAGTGACCATGAAGGAGTGTCAGAGATGCAACGTTAGGGACTGACCACAGCCCCCATTCCCCATTCCCCTGCACCACTCGGGGGGAGGAGGTAGAAGAGGGTGGATGGGGGAAGGTGCTTTTAGTTTGCTTGTAGTTTCTCACTGTTCTGGTCTGTTAGTGATAAGCAATAAATTATATTAATCTCCCTGTGCTGAGTCTGTTTTTCCCATGATGGTAATTCGTGAATGATCTCCGTGTCTTTATCTCAACCCTTGAGCACTTTTCCATCGTATTTTCTCCCCCTCCTCTGAGGAGGGGGAGTGAGAGGCAGCTACGGCAGAGTTCAGCTGCCCAGCAGGGTAAAACCACCACAGATGTACCTCACTGGAGGATGCAGATGCAGGTCAATGATTTAAAGAAAGTGATTGATTCCAGTGCAGTGAATGGATTTATTAGAGCACAGCATAAATGGTTGGGTGACCATCATTTTCACGATTCTTCCTGATACATCAGTTTGTTGTCTTCCTGAAAATCAAATGTTCATTTTTTCTCATATAACTCAATATTGTATCCATGATGTATACTTCAGCCTAGATATCATCATGACATCTTTTGTAGCTCAGACGTCTGATGGATGTAGCAACAATGGAAATCAGGACTAAACTGCTTATGTTGACATCAATCAAAATCTAAATTCATTGGCATGCCTCTGACCAACTCACCAAATGATTATTATGAAGACCAAGGTTACTTACATTACAGATGGATGAGGATATGTAAGGAATTCTTCCTTTCATTAAATCTGTTGAATAATTGATCAAGGGAAGTTTTAGCTTGGATTTAGCCAAAGAAACGTGCAAGATGTTTTATCACAAAACAAAGTTTTTGTCAGCGTTACTCTTCTTCACTGCTGCTATTATTATACAATATATGCTTGCATATTATAATGCCAGTTTAAGCCATATATTTTTCCCTTTCTATTTTTTCTTTAGAATTTCTGTTATATACGTCACAAAAAAAAAAAGTTGGGATCAAAGGAAGTGAAGGAAGTGAAATGGTTTGAAGTGTTTGTACCTCCAAACAGAGTAATAATTTAAAGCTCCTTTTTGATGTGTTTAAAAGTAATGCACTGACATCAGAAATCCCCAAAATGTTGAGGTTATGAAGGTTTGAATTAGGATACTAAAGCTGTAAACCACAAGCTTGTTTGCTTTCCTCTAATTCTCTGTTGTATATAACATAAAAAGATTTTTAATTGTGCAGTGTCAAGCTCTGTGCACGTGCCCTAGTTTAGGCATTTAAAAACTTAATGCCTGAGTCATCTTGGAAACTCCATAATGAAGAGAAATCAGCATTTTCAGAAGGTGATTCATATGCCCTATCTTAGATACCTATCTTAGGAAAAGCAACATACCATCACGACTGCTCTTTTCTCCTGATTAATTAACATATGCCTCTGGCTGTCTTAAGTATGAAAGTCTAACTCTTGTCAGTCTAAAATTAGGCAAAAATGAATACCGCCCTATTCTTTTCTCAGTATGATAAATTATCCTCTCTGTATACATCTCTGAAATATCTAAAATGTTTGGTAACATATCTGCTAAAATAGATATAACATGGTTAGATCAAACAACAATTAAGAACTAGAACATGCCTGAAACATCTAAGTACAGTCCATACCAATACTTGTTTTGAAATTGCAAAATATGTTGCTAGATGGACCAAGTTGGAAAGGTTTATATAGGCATTTGGTAGGACTGAACAAATCTTTTATGTATTGCATGTTGTGCTATGGGATTTCAATTATTGTGTAAAATCATCGAAACGTTAGTTGGAAGTACTTTGGACCATAATCAAGCAAACACTCATCTGCTTCTCCTGCTTGGAGCAGGAATATTGGCAGCACTAGATCGGTTCATCCATGGCTTTACGTAGTGAAAGCCCCAAGGATGGAGACTCCTAGTCTCTCTCAATGACCTTTTCCAAAGATGACCAACCCCACTGGTGAAGACTTTTTTCCTAATCTGTATCCCGAACCTCCCAAGCTACAACTTGTGGCTGCTGCACTATCTGTAGTGTCATTACCAAGAAGAGTTTGGCTCCACCATTCTTGTAACTCCCCTCCAGGCAGCTGCAGCCTGCAATCAGAAAGTCAACGGGATGTACGTTCAGCTCATGTGCTTTTTACGCACCAACCAGATGGAGAACATTTCTGCTTTCCTGTGTCTAAAATGGAAAGAATGATAAAATGGGTGTTTACAAGAAAGCAGCAATAGTTGGGAAGTTCTTTTTTTACTTGTCAATTCTATAATATAAAATCTTTGCTGTAACAGCTTTATTTGAGAATTTTTGATTTTTATAATTGACCATTTCAATTACTTTGAAATGAAATATATCTGCCTCAGAAATGAGGAATTGTACTGATGTGTAAGTTAGAGAGTCAATATCAGCTGCTAAACATGGCTATATCTTATACATACTTGCTGCCACAAAATTTTAGTCAAATTCCCAGTGTCATGAGTCAGTTTGCTGTTAACTACTGCTGTTAATCCTACTTCTGACATAAACATGGAGATTAAAGAAATTCTTTTCATCTCACAATGATGGTGCTGCATGCACAGCGGATAGCATTTATTCTAGTTCAAAGCACAGTACTTTGAATGTACCAAAAACTGCTTATTCTAAGAAGAAAGAACTATAACAGCCTCCTCAACCTAGATGTAATGCTTTAGCAGCAGTGCATAGTATGTTTCTATAAGATTAATGTCACATGGAAATGCAAAAACAAGACCATTGAATAAGAAAGTGAAGAAGAGGCTACCCCTGAAATGTCAGCAGGTCTGATGAGCAACATATTTTTATACAAATATCATTGTGCAAGTACAGGATAAAAATTGTATGTAAATTGGGCATATATTATACCCACAACTTTTCTCTTCACAAACATCAGAACCGCATTCTTTTTGTCAAGAGTGTTCACAGAGAGGTTTTAACTTTCATCTTGATAAATGGAAGCTATTATATGCTTTTGTAAATGTTTTAGATTTAAAATTTAGATTAGATTTTAAATGCTTTTAGACTACAAAGGTTTGAATATTTTATCCAGTCAAACTACAGAAATAATTCTAGATGGTTTATCAGATCAATAGACAACAGCTGAAAAAAGCTAGTACGAAATTTAACAAAATACTGAAATTACTATAGATTTATTTTAAGAAAATCATATCCCTTTCATTAACTAGCTTTTCTAAAGAAACTGATCTCTGCATGACATTCCACATGCGCAGAATACATGAACTATTATGCACTGTTTGAGTAAATATAGCTATGATGTAATGACTAAAAGGATATGTTTATTTTTCACCAAGCATGCAACTACATCAACTGATTCTCATTGTCACAGGTTTTGCAACCATGTAACATTATACATGCCATCAATGTGAGCTCATGAAGGAAGGGAACCTTTAGTCATTTTAGACTGCTATTTCAGCTTGCTGAGCAAAGCCTGGTTTGGGAAAGCCAGAATTAGCAATTAAAGTTATCATGGCATATTTTATTACCTTTCTTTATTAAGGATACATTTTGGAAGTGGCAAAGTAGGGGTGAAGTGAGATTTCCACGATCCAAGCTAACCCAGACTTTAATAAACAAATGTGGATTCTCCAGTAATCTAAGTTAATTGGTCACTTGAATTAACCTGAGTTGAAAATTTTGAAGTTTTTGACTATTAAAGGAGTGAGATTCCAATAAAGGCTTTCAAGTAGGGAAGTGGGGAGCTGATATAGGAACCTGATGCCTTTACAGATAGGATTATAAGGTGATGCCTCCTGCTGTAACAAGGCATTGGGACTTCAGGATCAAAGAGATCCCTCCCAGACTCATGTTCTTTCTTCCTGTTTTTAAAAATGCACTTTTATTTCCCTGTAGAAAAAAATGCTCAGTCTCCCCTTGCAGCATGAATATAGCTTTAAATAGTAGGAACAGTATTTTGTCTTTGATTCATCTTTCAGTATTACCCAGTAATTTATATTTTAAATTATATGTGAACAGCCTATCTCAAAAAGAATGCCACCATTTTATTTCTAAGGGTTCTATTATATATAATGAGTTAAACTCTATAGCTCTTATCATAAAAGAGTAATACATTGCATTAAGAGAAATAAATTTCCCTTTACTGATGACTACCTTTCTTCCTGAGATGATCTGCACACAATGATTTTCTTTAAGAAGAGGAAGATGTAGTTAGCTAATGTAAGCTAACACAGATGAATTAAAAAATACAAGCAATAGTGGACAAAACATCACAGTATGATTCATTCTATGCTGTATTTTCTAATTAAAGTCTGGATTTTTAAAAGTAGTTTTTGGTTCTGAAACTGGATAGCAGTGATGGACTCAGAACAGATTACCAACACAAACACTGTGGCTCTGTGAACACTTCAAGTTTGTATAAACTTGTATAGCCCTCTGACCTTACCCTTACTCTTCATTCCTCAGTAGTCTCTTAAGTCAACACAAGCACTTATGGAGCCATGCAACAAACTGGACTGAATTAAATTAACCTTTTTTCCCCTTTTCTGCTGGGTTAGTTTTAACTCAGATCTGTTCTTGGCCTGGTTCACTGTTCAGCTGCATGAATACCAACCCCAGCACTAATGACTGGAGAAGAAAGAAGGAATGAACACCCATATTTATGCGAATGGGTAGTCAATTTTATTCAGTATCTGTATAAAAGTCTTCAATGAATCACAGTATAAAAGTGACAGAGGATATGTCTGCAACAACATGCCGCTGGAAATAAAGAATATCTCACAGAAAACTCAATATTCTTCATCATGTAATCAATAAATTAATAATTAATTAAATTCATATTTAGAAATAAGTAAATGGTATTATACACTCAAAACTCAGGAAACACAAATATAATATTCAACTCCAGAACATGTATCTCACAAATTAAATTGATGTATTTCCCTGGGCAATCACCAAACTCACAGATATCAGTATACGGTTCAAAGAGTGAGTGACTATGTGACAGAAGTCCGAGGAGAGAATATTGTCTTCAGCGTGTGGTGTGGTGGTTTTACCCTGCTGGGCAGCTGAACTCCACCACAACCGCTCTCTCACTCCCCCTCCTCAAAAGAAGAGGGGGAGAAGAAAAAACTCACGGGTTGACATAAGGATAGTTTAATTAGAGAAGAGGAAGAAAAAAAACAACAAATATATATATATATATATACATACAAGCAAAGCCTGTGCACAAGCACAGAGGAAAAGATAAAACAAGTGATTCTCCCACCAACGAGCGATGCCCGGCAACATCCTGGGACGCAGAGCCTCAATACCCGCAGTGGTTGTTTGGAAGGACAGACGTCTTCGCAACGAGAGCCCGCCCTTCTCCTTCCCTTTCCCAGCTTTTATTGCTGAATGTGACATCACATGGTATGGAATATCCCTTTGGTCGGTTTAGGTCAGCTGCCCTGGCCATGTCCCCTCCCCACCTCTTGCCCACCCCCACCTGCTGGCTTTGGGGGGGTCTGGAGAGANGAGACAGTGACTACTCCTACATATTTTCCAGATTTAATGCTCAGCAGAAAGCTCTAAATGGAGTCCACACTTTATATTTTGTTGTATTACACATTATATTATTTTATATTTTATTTATTTGTGTATTCCCATTATAAAGCACATCGGAGGTTTTTGTGTTTCCTCATAGTGTGGCCCATTCAGATGTCACAGAATCACAGAAT
>VXAA01005948.1:0-36023 GCA_013399115.1 Anseranas semipalmata
TCATCATTCAAATCCATCTCTCTTCAGTTTAGAGACTGGAATGTTGTGTGGGATTGTGCCAAAGCCTTTCAGAAGCCTACGGAGATGACATCAGTTTGTCATTGTTACCTTTTGTAAAGTTTGGGTGCATTTGGGACAAGGAAATAAAGGAACTCTGAGGAGTCAGTAGCATGGTGTGCCATGTTCCTGCTCCTGCTGGCTTCCCGTGTGCCCAAGAAGCTGAACATGCACCAGGAATGGATGCTCTGGCACAAGGAGGACCAAGCAGAAGCTTCTCCTGCAGGCTGTTGTGAAGAATCAGCACACAGAGACTGCTTGTACCGGTGGTTTTTCTCTATTAGGAACAGCATTCGTTGGTAGCTTTCATGGAGCCTAGTGCCATGCAAGGGGTTTTCCCTTCTGCGGCTGTCACTGGTCCGATGCTGGGGGCTTGGTGCTGGTCCTTCCACAGCTGAGCAGGCAGTAACTGCTCTGTGCTCCAGTTCAGCTCCCCCAGGCCAGAGCCAGGAACTGGGCTGGTTGTCGTCATTGGTTTGTACCGGGTGTACGTATGAAGGAGGGAAAAGCTACAGGAAAAAGCTCGGGACATACTGACAGTGTGCCTCGGGGCAGTAAGGTTCCTTCAAGTCAGACACTTGTGTTGTGTTTTAACCCGCCAGGTTAAAAGCAATGCTGATCACTCGTCCCTCCTCCCCCTTGCCCACACATAGTGGGATGGGGGAAAGGATCAGAAAAAAATAATGGTAAATAATAATAATAGAAATATAACAATAATAAAAATAATAATAACGGTAACGATAATAACAATAATTACAGAATATACAAAGCAAGTGATGCACAGCACAATTTCCCACCACCCGCTGACCTGTTCCTGAAGAGTGGCCCCTCTGGCCCCCAGCCAACCCCCCCCCTAGTTTTAATGTCCCACATGACACCACAAGGTATGGGACATCCCTTTGGTCCATTTGGGCCAGCTGTCCTGGCTGTGTCCCCTCCCTGCTCCTGGTGCACCCCCAGCCCCTCGCTGGCAGGGCAGCACGAGCAGCTGGAAAGGCCTTGGCTCTGTGTAAGCACTGCTCTGCAACAGCTAAACATGGGTGTGCTATCAGCATTATTCTCATCCTGAATCCAAAACACAGCACCATACTATGAAGAAAGTTAACTCTACCTCAGCCCAAACCAGGACACAGTATTGTTTGTGAATATGGATTAAAAACAACTCTCACCTCTAATCCCACTTCATTCCCAGGCTCAGAACAGGTAATAACCTGTCCCAGGGACAAGGGAGACGACGAAAATAAATTATTTTTCCTGATAAGGGTGTAGAAATGGAAAATGACAGATGTCTGAGCAGCATTACTCCCACTGTCCTCTGCTCTAGGTGTCATATGGTTTTATAAAAAGAGAATGCTTTCTTAAGTATGTAATTAGCATATGTAATTTATATCTTGTGAGGTTAAAGTTTCTGACTGAATTTCATGTGTCCTAGAGTTGTCTGTTCTTCTTCCATAATGAGGTGTGCCTTAGTGAAAGCAGCCAAGAATAATGAACAATATTTATTACCTGATCTAAGAGGAAAGCAAGTGTATGAGGACAAATAGCACTGCATTATACTGGGAGTAAATTTACTATAGATAAAATGACCAGATTTTTTATATTTCTCCAACTGCTTGATCTTTTCTAAGTGAATGTCAGAATTGTATTAATGTGTATTTGTGCTTACCAGTACAGCCACTAAAATGGGTAAGTATTTTGAGCTTGGAAAAAGCAATAGATGAAAATTGCACTTACCTCCCTTTCACTACACTATGATTCCTACTACAGGGGAAGTTTTACATTTTTATACAACTGTAAAATAGAAAAGTATGGCAAATATATTGGCTCATAATTATATTGTTTCTAGGCCTGGAGATGGCATGGGTGCAAAGGCCTCCAGAAAAGGCTGTGAGTGGGGAATTCTTCAATGTGACCTACGCAGTCTTTGCTTCAGATGACTTTTATCAATATGCAGTGCAAAATGGAATCCTATCTCACAGGTATTACCTCCTATAAAATCTTTTCATAGTCAGGAGTGTATGGGGATTCTGTATGTACAGGCATTTTCTGTAACATAATTGGAACACATACTCTTGTGCTCCTTGCTAATTCCTTTCATCTCTTGAGTTCTCTTCAAGCAGTGTTTGCACTGATATTTGCCCCTCTGGAATGGCTTCGCTCTCACAGCAGCCATCATGGCACACTCACCTGCATGTCAAAGACAGCACATGCCATTCTGCATCTGTATTACAGTCTCAGTGTGACTCTCGGTGTCACTTCTTACCTTCTCTACATGAGGAACTTAGAGCTGAAATTATAGCAGGAGTCCCAAACTCACTGTGTCTTATACCAGTTTTAATAATAAGCGTGTTCAAAGTGCACAACATAAATATGAAAAAGGGGTTGGCCCAACCTTGAATCCACTGAATTTAATGAAGAGCTTATTTTGATTTCTGTGGCATTGAAATCAGCTTATATATCACCACAGAGACTGTGTTAGTAACTAGACAACATAGGTTAAGTACAGCAAGTGTCTGTGTATTACTCCAGGTCACTAAAAGGCTAATAACGCTGTGTTCTTACACTTGTGGATTGTCCATAGCAGTTCTACAGCCATAAAAAGCAATGCCTGGTACAGAGGCTGCAGCCATAGTTCCCCCCATTCCATGATGTATTTGGCTACTATAAGAGATATTTATGGAAAAAACTCACATTCTTCTTTGTCCATGTGAGCGTTCACTTTGCAAAGTTCACATTGTAAAAACTGTTATCCAGAGTGATTTTTATTTAAGATTGAAAGATGACATATAATCCATTTGCAATGGGAAAAAAAAAAAAAAAAAAGTTGATCTTATATTTTGATGATTTGTGTACTGTGGTTGCACAGTTTTGTAAAACTTGTTCATCAATTTTTCTGAAATTTCTGGATAGTGATATTTCAAAGAACTTGACCAAAAAGCGTTTTTTTTTTCACCACTTGGAATGAATCTGTTTTTCTGGTCTTTCCAAGGACACCTACTCCCTGAAATCATTAAGGAATTTAGAAAATTCTGCACTTTGAGTACTTACAAATATCTTGGGCAAAGAGACAGGTTGAAAATATTAAAAAGAGAGGCATCTATGCTGCAGTTTTCCAGAGGCATCAAACTTGCACCTCATTTTAACTACAAGAGTATCTGGTTGTCCCTTAGGCTTAGCATGCCTGACCCAAATATTAGTATATCTGGCAAGTCAATGTATGAGCATCAGAAGGATTGGGTGAGCCCTTGAGGAGGATATTCCAATTGAATAGAAACTAGAGAATGCAGGACAGAACGCAGGGTATATTCTAAAAAAGCAGCCATGAAGATAAATACCTGGCGGCATTAGGAACTAATTTTCTTAAGTTTATTTATTTATTTATTTATTTTCAAACTCACAGCATTGTCTCAAAGGCCAATATTTGATCTATTTATAGATGTCTTAGGGATTGACAATTTACTTATCTCAGATTTCAGGTGTGTCTATACCTTTGTGAATCTGACCCTGAATATGATCTAATGTCAACCTGATCCCCTGTGCTTGCATTTATTTCTTATAATATAGTCTTCTCTCAAATATACTCGGTACTAGCTAGTTGTTCTTGCATTAAAAACATTAATTAAATTAAATCAAACATTAAATTAATTAAACATTAAATCCTGGTGTGCTGACATCACTTTCAAGTTACAGAGCTACCATGTGCATACCATTCAAACTAGACTGTACAACTAAATCTGGCTATATCTACTGAGTAAACCATATTTGGAGAAAATTATTTTATTTTAAAGCCAGATCTCTTTATTAGGGTGATAACCAACTTCAGAGAAGTTGTTGTTCAACTGAAAGTGTAACTTAGCAAACGGATTGGAAAAATGTGTTGTTCATTTCCAGGGAACTACATTCATCTTTCAGTGGTGAGCTTTGAAAACCCATAGCTTGTATTTATTTCTTGTAATGTAGTCTTCTCTTTTAAATCTACTCTCTTCTGACTAGTTCTACTCAGCACTTGTCAGGACACACCTGGAGTACTGTCTCCAGTTCTGGTCCCCACTATTCAAGAAAGACACAGTCACACTGGACAGGGTCCAAAGGAGAGTCACGAAGATAATCAAAGGGCTGAAGAACCTGCCTATGAAGAAAGACTGAAGGAGTTAGGTCTTTTCACCTTGGCGAAGAGAAGGCTTAGGGAGGACTTCATCACAGTATTCCAAGGCAGCTACAAAGAGGATGGAGGCCTCTTCACAAGGAGACACATAGAGAAGACAAGGGGCAAAGGGTAAAAGTTGCACTAAGGAGATACGTTCCATCTTGATACAAGAAAGAATTTTTTTACAGTGAGGTCAGTCAATCACAGGAACAACCTTCACAGGGGTGTGGTCAAGTCCCCATCACTGGGGGTTTTTAAGATACAATTGGACAGGGTGCTAGATAATCTCATCTAGTCTCCTTTTTCCCATCAAAGGTTGGGCCTGATGGTCTTTTGAGGTCCCTTCCAACCTGGGCTGTTCTGTGATTCTATGGTTGTTCTGCAGAACCATCCATTCATATAGTCCACTTTTTGCTCTAAGTTTTTAGTTCGGGGAATTGTATTGGACGTTATTGTCCAATGTAGTAATTATCATTGGCTCGTTGGGTTGTGGAGTAAAACTTAGAATCATAGAATAGAGTTGGAAGGGACCCACAGGATCATTGAGTCCAACTCCCAGGTAACACTTAAAACCAAACAGTCTTCAAATAAAGTCCATCAAACAAACAAATCAGCCTCTTTCCTTAGGACTTATTGACTAGGAAGTTAAGCAGAGGGGAGAAGAGAGAAGGTAAGCGTTACATTGCAAATCCTATCCACTTGTGGCCCTGAAGACTGAAGCCAAATAGTATATAGGAATCACATGCATAGATTAACGTATACAATTGAAAATGTTGAGAATGAAAGTAGCCAGGGACACATTTCTGATAGTGGAAGTACACTAAATGGTATGTTCTTCTAAGCTAGATATAGCAATGACAAGTAATCCCATCTGGTCATGCAGTCAGTCCTGAGACATAAGTGGAGCTGGTAGCTGCTTGGTATATAGTATCTGCCAGAACTCCCTTCTACATGGCAATAGGTGGTGGTCCAGTTGACAGCAATCTTCATTGCTCTAGGACTGCTTTAACCAGAAGTAAAACAAAAGAGAAAAATGGTGTAGCACTGTTTCTCTCGCTGCATGTGTTTATGTTACTGATTTTCTGTACAGGATTTTCTGTGCTTGTTACAATTTTGAGGATTAAGTAATGAACATAAAATTATCTCTGTTTCTCTGCTCCTTGGTTAGCAATGCTACTGCTGCAAAGGAATTCTGTGAGGAGCATGAGTGCCCTGCCAGCTGGAAAGATGCAAATGGCGAGAACTGCTGTGTCTACCACGCCAACATTCATTCATGTCCTTTGGCCTTCATGGTTAGTATAAGGGTGTGAGTTCATGTGCTCTGTTTGTGATACTGGATGAGACATCATTGCAATAACCAGTTTTATGAAGTCTTTCTGTGATTACAATTAGACCAAATCTATAGTTCACCAAAACAATTGTGAGGATTTCTGTCAGTTTCAGAAAGTTTTGCACTGGATTCTGAGGCTGCAAAGCTGTATTTTTGTACAAGGTGGAATTCAGAACCACTCATTATGCTTAATGGGGCTAGTTTCATCTCTTCAAGATTATTTGACTCAAATCTCTTTACAGTCAGTAAACAAAGACAGGTCATTTCATTCTAAAACAAGCAGGGTGAATTGTCAGCTGCAGGTATCACTATCTCTGTGCAGCTTATAGAGGGACCCTGAATGATGTGCCTGAATTACTGAAGTTGACTGGGATGAGTCTCACTGTCTGTGACTTGTAGAACTGAAGCCTGTGTACAAGGTCCTAAGATTAATTGATTTTTCTGTGTTAGATTAGAAGAAAAAAAAAAGGGGGGGAATTGAAATACAGAATAACAAACTTCCTTTGTGCAATGTAAGCAGGATCTATTTTTAACTTGTCTTCTTGGCTCATTATAAGAACCCACCCCTCTGTGTCTGAATGAATATTTAAATTCTGGCTCTAATAATACAGTTGGGGCCCCTTTTTCTTTTTGTATCTGTGAGGAAAGCCTTACCCTGCATAACAGCCTTCAAGCAGTTGCCCAGTCTCTCTAGTTGATCTCCCTTGTGGCAATTTAACACATTCTTCATGATCAAACTTGTAACAGTAAACATTGTCTTACATATCTTGTGGCTATTTCACGCACCCTTCTGTGTGAAGTCTTAATGCCTCCTAAGAACTCCAGTTTACTTCTTGGCAGCCCCCTTTATATAGATCTATTTTATTAATAACTCCCTAGGAACCTTAGCTGATCCCAGGACTTTGATTTGAAAGAGGAATCCCTGCTGGAACCATCACATCAAAGCTTTTAGCTAGAACCATATTGAAAAATCAAATATCCCACAAGTTTGGTGGCCTGTCCATTATTTCTTACTTTCACAATTCTGCTTGAAATTACTGTGTGGGAAACTTAAAAGCATGTAGCCAGCATGCATCATCTGGCTTCCTTGTAATACTGCAAATATTTCGGTTCCTTCTTAGAAGTCTAAGCTGGTTGGCTATCATACAGCAAGAAGGCCAGATAAGTATCATTGTAGAAGACTAAACATATATTTCAGTGAGTGTTTTCCAATATTCCAGAGGAGGGTTGTGTGTGTTTTGTTTGTTTGTTTGTTTGTTGTTGTTGTTTGTTTTTGTTTGTTTTTGTGGTTTGTTGTTGTTGTTTTTGTTGTTTGGTTTTGTTGGTTTTGTTTTGTTTTTGTTTTTGTTTTTTTTTTGTTGTTGTTGTTTGTTTTTTGTTTGATCTCTAGTGTCATGACTTTTAAAACTTTTTTTGTCAGTTTGCATGAACTCGATTTCTTTGGATTAGATATGTGCATTACAGTGCACTGAGGAAGTATCTGGAGTTAGGAGACAGACTTAAGCCTTTCAAACAAACAAAACAATGCAAGATCTTCAAACTGCCAAAACATAGTTGCAATTGCCAGGAAGATTACTTTTTAAGAGCTTTACTGAGAAATGCTCTACAAACTGGCATTGACACATAACAGATCCCTTCCTTACTTGTTAAAGAAAAAAAGAACCTGTCATATTAAAAGTCAAGCTGCAATAAAAACCCTTTAGAAAAAATATAAAATGTGGGATATGTTTCTGGTTCTGGTTCTAGTGCAGCAAAACCTGAAAAAAGTATATTAGCTGCATAGAATTACTGGAGCTGAAATATGGGACCACATTTTGGTTCATGTATTTCATACAGTAATGACATCTGTGAGATTTTAACTTAATGTAGGCACAATTCTCTCTTACTATCTTTTATGTTATTACAAAACAGTGTTGTTTGTGCTTTGGCATTTTAATAGATGTAATTATTTTCTGAAAAAGATTACAAAACATTTTAAGAAGGTGAAAGAAGCGGACCTAGGATTTTCATTGTGTCGTCATTTAGTGACATAACCAATCTGTCTGATAAAGGGTAAAGGAGGAATATGTGGTCCATGGATTCCTGATGATGGCCAGATATTTACTCACACTTTGTCTACAGCTGGCAAAATGAGCCAAAGAAACTGGACTGCCAAGGTAAGGCATATCTGTTGCATACAACAAATGGTTTCCTCTTTTCAGAGCTTACTTTCTACTAGTTTGGTACAGTTCATGTGCATGTTCCCTGTCTTATTTATTTATGTCAGTATTATGTATGTAAGCGGTGCATATGGCTGGGTATCATCAATTCCCAACTGAGTTGATTGGAAGCAACAGCTTTTCATACTGCTACTCCTTATGTAGTTGGTAGAAATAATGGGCATGGGAAAGAAGAAAATAGCCTAACTTGTCTGCTTAAGGCCTGCATTAACAAAATATTGCACTACTGACTGGACTGTGTTACAGGTTAGCATGATCTCTAGGGGGTTTCTGCCAAGCAGAAGCAACAGGGAAACAAATGTGACAGGATTCATAGGCTGAAAGCCCTGCCTGGTTGAAAGAATAGACACCAGTGAGAGGAATCAGACTTGCCTTTCCCACAAGGCTTGCCTCTCCTGCTGCTATTTGTCTCACCAGCCGAGCACCTCTGTCCTTCCCAATTCTGAAAAAATGCACATGTTCTTTTGGAAGACACCATAATCGGATCATTCTTGTTAAAATGGCCTACTGTATGCAAGTGAAGTTTTGATCCTTGAAGCTTTGTTCACTTGTTTGGCAGGTTGTTTTGGTTCACGTGGGTGTGACTTCTCTCATCGCACACATCAGAGTTGGGAGAATGCAAGTTGCTCTGGAAGCAAAAACCACAGTCCTTCCTGCAGTAGGTATGATACAGAGTGAAGATGTGAGGGAATTGCTTACTGACTGCAAATCTCAATGCTTTTATCATTCATGTATGGATACCAAGAGCAAGAGTGGCTTCTACTCCTCCTTACCATTGAAAATAAATAAAGATCTTCCTAAAATTCTTCTTTATCTAACACTGAAAATCTGAAAAATTGTTTGAGCTTCTTCTGAACCTATGTATGAAGTTAGAAGAGTAGGAGGTCACTCTTGCCAAAAGGTAGTCAAATATCATGACCAATGGCGTCAGTTGACAGGCATATGAAAATATTCTTCCAGCAGGTATGTTGTGAGGATCTGGATGTTCTCCTTCTGAGAGGGAGCAGACTAGTCTTAAGCATGTTGGAAAGGCAGAAACACAACTTGGTTCCATTGTTCACGTTAAAATCTAGTTGTTCCCAAAGGCATCAGAATTCTGTGCACTTTAGTATAGCAATAAGCAGGGAAACAAATAATAGTAACAATTCTCTTAGCAAGCTAAAAGATAAAAAGTGAGCATTATTTAATAAATTAAACACACAATTTGAAGAAAAATATTGGGTTAAACAGAAATGTCATCCATGTTAGCTACTCTTCTGGAAGTTTAAAATTATATTTCTCAATGCTATGAAAAAAAAAAAAAAAACAGAACCAAAGCAAATGCAGAGTGTGGATGGAAGCACTGGATTTTGTTTTGTTGAGGACTTTTTTTTTCAAATATTTCATAGTGACAGAATAATATCTTCAGCTTGTCTCAGGAGGCTGAAGTGAAGAATTATATTAGTTTAGGCATAGAGGAAAAATTGAAACAGCACTCAGAACATGGGAGAAAGAGTTTTGTCCTCTAGGGCTTTTGTTTTAAATCACATCTCATGCTGCTGATAATTTTCTAAAGACCTTGGAGAAAAAGAAATCCTTGAAGCATGGGTTGCAGGGTTTCACTCTGAAGTACCCAAAGTCTTCTGCTGCTGCTCAGAAAGGATCACCTATTTCTGGGGGTCTCAAGGGCCAGATTAAGTACAAAGAACAGAAAAGGCAATGTCTGCCTTAAGGAACTTTTTGTCTCAGGAAAAAAAAAAAAAAAAGATGAAAAATTAAAAACAGAGAAGTAATAAAGTTATTTANGGTCTCAAGGGCCAGATTAAGTACAAAGAACAGAAAAGGCAATGTCTGCCTTAAGGAACTTTTTGTCTCAGGAAAAAAAAAAAAAAAAGATGAACAATTAGAAACAGAGTAGTAATCAAGTTATTTATATACAAAAAAGTCCAAGACACTCTTGACAGTTAACAGTTTCATCTGACCAAAGAGATCCTACATCACTTTAAAAATCCAAATAATTATTTCAGCTGTTGTAGTACCATCTCTGGATTATTCAAAATGTATTCTTTCTGGTGCTCTGAGGTTTCCCAGCTCAAGAGCCGTGTGTTCAAATCTGAATTCAACCATGTTGATGGATGAAACTGCCATAAAATATCCTGATATGCGTTTCTTTTTCTAATCAGTTTGTGGAGATGGTTTTTGTGAGGAAGAAGAAGGCTGCTCTATCTGTCCAGCAGATTGTGGGGAATGCGCGCTGTCTGCTGATGCTAGGATAGCAATTGCCTTACCCATAGGTTTAATCTGCACTGGCTTCATTATGACAGTCCTGGTAAGTATTCTTTCTCTCCTCTTTTATTTCTTTTCTCTTATTTCCATTATTTGATTAGCTTGAATGAAGTGTTCTCTTAGTAGAGGGATAGATTTTCTTCTGCACCCTGAACCTGCATGCTACAATAGAAAAAATTTTTGGCTTCTTTATGAGGGAAGGCTAATTGTGCTAGGAAATTTCATCCCCTAAGAGAGAATACAACAGAGGAATATATAATGGTGAAGGAAGAAGAGGTAGTTATTAACAGTCTTTCACAACATGGGAATAAGGGGTTGCCAGTGAAGCGAGATTGCTTTTCACTCAGAGTAAAATTATATTATGATAACTGCTCCAGAACCCTGTGGAGGCAAGAAGTATAAATGAATTCAAAAACAAATTAGATAAATTCATAAAGGGATTAGGTCCACCATAGGTCATTAAGTCTGAGAGTCCAAATACAACTTGTAATAGAATACATTCAACTATATTTTTAACTTATTGATAGCTGGACATATAAAAAGAATAATGAAAAGATCTTTCCTTTCTCTCTTTTATATAGGCTTATTTTCTTAGTGTAACTGAACTAGTTTGGTTCAGTTGAAAGTGATTAATTTTGCTTAAATTTATCAATTATTATAACAGACTCATGAAGGAAAAAAAAGGGTAACGAGGAGACAGGAGTGCATGACTATAGGAAAAGTATTTTTGGATTCCTTTGAATGAAGAAAAATATGAGAATAAAGAGATGACACCAAATTATTACTTATTACTTCATAGTAAAGAGGATCTGTATTCCTCATGTATTCACATCTTAAAAAAAATAAATTTCTGAATTTCATAACAAGGACATAGCAGGTGAATATGTGCAGTTGTAGAGTCATTATGGTGATTTGCACTTAACAGATTTATTTAGGGTTTGGCCTATAGATCCTGTAAATCAATAGACTCTTGTTTTGTCTCTTTTCATTTCATACTGCATTTGCACTGAGCATCTGAGGTAGTCAAGTGTGCTGAAAAGGAATGAGAGGAGAAGGCTGATGGCCCACAAAGTAAGGTACTACAGGGGGCCTCAATCACAATTTAATTTTTTCTCTGTTCCATGCCTCTTTGTGTGACTTTGCAAGTTAGGAACTGAAGCACTTGTGAAAACTAAGCCTTAATCTCCCCGTGTCTCTTTTTTTTAATTATTATTATTTGAGCATTTGTAATCCACATGCAGGCTGTGACAATGTGCTTATAGTAACTGCCCTGTAAAACAATACGCTGTGATAGAAATGTGTAATTGAACAGATGAGAAGTTCAGACAGTTTTAAACAACTGGCTTTGTACAAAGAGAAAATGGAGTTTCTTGACCTTGCATAGATTTATCTAAATCAGAAGCTACTTTTATAGCAAAACTTACCTATTATTTTTGCTATTTTTTCTGTAGGTTTTGAGTGTTTTTTTTTTAGGGTTTATTTTTTAGTTTATTTTGCTATATACTTATTCCTTCTGCTAACTTCTTCAATAGCATATTTTTTTTATATAGGAAAGATCCTTTTATTCAATTCAGTAATTAATATCATGTAAGAAGAACCACCTGGGAATCTAATGCCTTCTTTAGTCATTCAAGCAGAGGAAAGGACCTTTGATCTCAGTGTCTATAGCAAGCCTAGTGGTCACTTCTAATTGATATGTCTTTGTTCAGTCATACCTTTACGATATGAAATGTAGGTATCTTTTCTCAGAAACCCTTTGAAATAAATGGGATGACTTCATTTTGATTCAATGAGCTCAATATCAGTTATAAAATTCTGCCAAAATATTGACACAATTTCCACACTATGTTTCTTGAGTATTGTCTGCACTTTTGCTACCTGTTTCAATAAATGCATAATTTCTGATGTTCAGTTCTACGCTATAGAAAATAGTATAATGATGTCAAAATGTCTTTGGTTTGCTATTTTATTATTGACTGCAGCTATGCAGTTGTGTAATTTAATCTGCTGCTCATCTTTTGCATATGTTTACACTTTTAGTATCTGTTTTGCAAATATAGTAAATCAGCTATTTATGAGATAATCTGTGCCTTCTTTACAAAATAGCCAGTTACTAATATTCCCTATCTAATGTTCTTTATGCTAGAGTATTTGACATAACACGGTCTTATTTGTTGGTCAGGGAGTAATTTTTTTACAGGATATAACATGTATAACATGTATAATCCTTTTCTTGGGGCTGGAGGGTAATGTGTTCTTGTCATGCATTTAGGCAGCATAGGACATTTCCATGACATGAGGTGATGTACACAACTACCAGATGTCCAGGCTGAGATCTAAATGTACTGCATAAAATGTACTGACAATAATGGAAAGAGTTTATAGCCAATGCAAAATATTACATGTCATTAGATTTTGAGTATAGGATACACTCTTTCAAAGATCTTTGTTAGATGCTGTTTTCTTCTAGGCCTGTTAGTTCTACTGTTACTAATATGATATATATTGAGTGCTTAAGCATTTTTTTTTTTCTTGATACCTATAAATGTTTATAATTAAAAAAAATCATATCTGGATTAATTTCTTCAAAGTCAGTAGGTCTACATCAGGAATGAATTTGGTTTATTTTTGTAGTGGTTTCAGTATCATAAACAAAAGATGTTTTGGGATGAAAGCTGGATTATAGACTTCAACTGCATCAAACAAGGTTAGTAACTTGTCATTTTGTTACTATTATCAGTTTCATTAATCATTTTATGAAATAATCTCAACCATAAATACATCGTGTTTAAAGGGTCTTGCAAAAGATGAACAAATTTGTGAAAGACATATCCAAAGTCTCATCTCTGTAAGCTCTGTGAGCTGATTGCTGGCATTTTTCTTTATTGAAACCTTAGTTGTCAAAGTTATTTTAGTTTCCTTCTCATTTATGGTGATTTCTCAATTTAAAAAGACAGACGTATCCCAAAATAAACAGATAACCTCTGGACCTGGACAAAATAAATTACACTTGCTTCAGTGGATGTATGATTCTGTATAATTGGCTTCACTAGTTTGCCCTGGATTTGCACAAATAAAATGAAAGATATAATGAGTTCTTAATTTCTCTCCGTGAATACTATCTCCGGCAGATTTGCTGCAAAAAGTAATTCATTGTGACCTGAGTTTTTTTTTTTTTTTCATTTTACCTTCAGGATATAAAATATAATTTTAATTGGTTGCAACTAAACAAGTTAAGAATAAAATCAGATGTTATTATATCCTTTACTATGCTGCACTTAAAATAAGTATGGATTATGCAATTCACTTTGCTGTTCTGTGCTTTAGCACTCAGAAGGAAAGCAGTGTCTAGACCCTCAGAAGAGCTAAATCTGTAGTTTACTGAAGTTGATCGGTCTGTGCTGATATATACTGTCTCATTTTCTGTCTCCATGAGGAATTGCTAGAAAGATATCTGCTTTAGCTGTGTTATGTCATTGTGCTGCTATTAGAAGTGTCAAGACATTATTGTGCTAATGTAGTAGAGAAACTTTCAGCCTTGGACTTGAACATTAATTTCTGTGTAGTTTTAATATGATATCCTTGTTGCAGTCAAGAACAGACTTTGGCTTAAAAATTAATTTGAGTACCTAAAACAAATTTCAATCCAATTTTGTGAGAATGGAAATGGAACATTCAAGGACAAGTGTCTTTCAATACGTAAAAAAGGAACATGAATAGATTTTCCGCTGTTAGTCAATGAGAAGAGCTCGTAAACATTACAAAGGAGGAGAAACAATAGAAAGAGACTAAGGGAAATTAGAGGTATGATCAAAATATAACACATTGCAATTGATTTTAAAAATCCAAGATGAAAGACATAGTTTTCTTGGGGAAGAGTTTGCAGAGCAACAATATTGCTTAAGACCTAGTTATGATAAGTAACAGAGTAATGAGTACTGATAATATGAAGAGATTTGGAAATACACAGTATGCTTTACTCCTTTAGACTGTTGCCCAGCCATAGCCACGGTAGCCTGAAATGTACCATCATTTACTTGGAAATACATCAACAGTGTTGCACCCAGGATATGTAGCCTGTGCTGTGAAAAATTAGATTTATTTTTTCAAGATAACTCCTCTTAAGGTGCCTTGTGTTGCATTCTCAGAGTTATCTCAGGGATCTCTAATATATTTCTGGGTGGAATGCTATAGAAAGGCTACAAATGTCAATGCAATTTTGAACTGCATGTGGATAATACTACGTTGTGGGAACATGACAATCCTGCTGCCAGGTGCGATGCTGAACTTCCTCAGCAGCACTTTATTACATACTGACACCAGGGAAAGTTGAGAGGCTTTGTCAATGGTGAGAGTAATTGGCCAAACCTGGTGGAGATGGTGAAATGATATGTAATTCATTAATTCTTTGAAATCCATTTTGTTACCTTGTGCCAAGGGCAACCTTGTTGAGGTCAACAGATATTAAAAACATATGTTGAGATTGCTGATTTTTTTTCATCTAACTATTATTGCTCTTCTCTGACTTCCCTCTGGTGTCAGAATCACTTCCCACATCCCTGTACTTTACAGTTTTCTAAGAGCTCCAAATAGACTTGTTAAAATATGGCACAGAGCTTGCTCTGCTTCCCTTGGTTCTGTCCTCTGCATCTCAGTAGCAGCAAGGGCTGATCCTCCTGAACGCAGAGAAACTTGCATAGAATCCTGAGGTTTAGTGGGAAAGATCTCTGGCAATGCATCACCTCTGGAGGTTTTTTTATTTTTTATGCAGTAGTCACATTCCGGAAAACATCTTTCTGTCTTACATGTTAACAAGACCAGTCCTGCATGCAAAGATTTGGAGATTTTCTTGCATTAGTCTGCCCCTGAAGTCTCTACCTTTGTAATAATATACATCTTCAGCTGCCTTTTCTAATCCCATATCCCTTTTAGATCACATACTAGGGGCAGCAACAGGAAGCGTGATGAGTGCTCCCCCAGCACCTAGTGAATCCAATACCAGCTGTATCACTGCTCTGAGCTCCTGCACAACAGCTGCTAATATGTCCAAGAAACAGTACTTCACCCAGACTGGGAGATAGTAAGTCAATATATTACTCATTTTCTGCAATATCTACTATCCTATAGTTCACCATGCTTTCTGGTTCTTGCAACTTTGCTGTTGACAGGTATTCCAAAAGCTTGTGCTTCTCTTGTTACATGAAATCCAGTAAGTTAATATCATTGACTTCTGTACCACTTACTGGCTGTAGAATGTATAACACGATGGCTTCTGTTTTGGTTATCCTTTCTCCTTTTCTTTTTCGGATTTGTTACACAGGTGTGACTGCATAATGTGTCTTGAATCTGTTAATGAATGGTATCTACTGTTAAAATATATTTGGAACCAAGGTTTTGATGTAGCCCTCTTTCTAAAATGCAGGTAGAGCACAGCTAGGTTATTTGAACTGAACAGTGGTGGGTATCAGTTAAGTTCCTGCACACATCCCCATTGGATTCCTTTAAGGGAAAATTGCTTTGCTATCTGTCAAGCTCAGGTGCTTCATTGCTGACAATACTTCATCCCATGAGAGCAGAAGGATGTTAAATACCAGTGGTGGGTCTCCAAAACAGTGGACAGAGAAACAAAAGAGAGCAGGGATATCAATGTGTTTCACTAGCTCTGACGTTCCGTTTGCTGCTACTCCATCAACCAGCTACCTAACTTGACTCTAACACTCTCGTGTTTCAAATGGCATACACAGATCAAGGATGCTTGAATATAAGCACTAATGATTCTCATATCATAGAAGCAGGGCCTGGTCATGTACTCATATTCAGATTCACACCCACATATGGACATGGTAAAATTCTCTGCTTCATCTCTAGACATATGTCACTGCCCACTTTAGAAAAAATATCCAGTCCATTTTCATAGCCTTATAAAGTTATGAAGTTGGCCTAAAACTCTCTGAACTGCATTCCATTCTGTTTCAGTGATGGTAGAACAGTGGCCATAAAGAAAATAATGAAGAAGGCATTCACCCTGTCCAAATCCATACGTAAAGAAGTAAAAGAAGTAAGGTAAGAAGGGACGCCTGAGAAGTGTATGCAATTTGATTTTTATACTGGTTCTTTAGAGGTTACAATCTGTCCAAAGGTTACTGTAAGTTCATATTCTTCTTTCCTTCAAACTTTGCTTTGATACTAGATCAAAATCTCCTTATGATTGTTCTACTTTTCTATATATATTTCAAAACAAGACATTTGGCTTTCCAGTTACTCTACAACAAGTAGGAGGAACATCCATGAAAATTGTTGGTGTGCTGTGATTTCTGCTAATTTTAGCAGGGAACTTGACCATCCCAATCTCTGCAAATTCATTGGTGGTTGTATAGAAGTGCCAAATGTTGCCATAGTGACAGAGTACTGCCCCAAAGGCAGCCTGAGTGATGTTCTGCTCAATGAAGACATCCCTTTGAACTGGGGATTCAGGTAAAAAAAAAAAAAAAAGGAAAGCTAAAAGATATAAACTATGCTGACAGATGCTATATGCTGTTTAGGACAAGATGTTAATTATAGATAAAGTACTTGGATAGACAGGCCTTCACTGTGATATAGTGAGAATGAAGAAGAGAGTGAATTCAAATATCCAGCCTAACTTGTCTTCTGGATTTTTGAGCAATCATACATTGAGTGCTCGTCATGCTAAGCCAATGACTTTTCAACCCACCCCTGTTTATACTGCAAAACTGTTCTCAAATACTTTTTTCCATTCATCTTTTTCCCAAATATCTTGGGCATCTGCACTTAATTAAAAAGCACTGTAAAGGCACATAGGTGAAATGACTAGCATACCTACAAATGCTTTGTTATGTTTACCAATACGGAAGATGAGCTTAAGGTCCCAGTGAAACTTCCACAAAGGCACTTCCATAAGTTTTGAGAATAATCTTCTTGGCATGCTCTTTTTACTTTTGCCTATTGTTTGCCTTCAGCAAAGAAAAAGAGTATAAGGGAGGAAGACCTCCAAAAATGTGAGAAAGGTAATAAAAATTTGTTTCTCTTGTAAACATTTGAAAAGCACTCTCAAGAATACAAGCATACTGGGAAGTTCTAGAGTACACCAAACTGTTTTAATAGAGGCTGAAGGCCTGGGAACCCAGACATCTGAGTGAGAGTTGAGAGCTTTCAGCAACCCACTTCAAGTATTTTGGAAAAAATGGGCATGGAGTGACAGATTTCAAAGCTATTTCAGTCATGGGGAGCCTTTCGATCAGTTTCAGTAGGCTTTGGATCCACTCTTGAGTGCAGATCTGGGTTAGTGGAAATGCTAACTCATTGAGTTTTGTCTTTCAGGTTTTCTTTTGCTACTGATATTGCCCAAGGAATGGCCTATCTTCACCACCACAAAATGTATCATGGAAGATTGAAGTCTAATAACTGTGTGATAGATGACCGATGGGTTTGTAAAATTGCAGGTAAAGAGGAGATAAATGAAATTTCAAAACTGTCCATGTAACCTACTAATGCAAATAGATTTCACACTCAACATTGTTCACAAGCACCTTCATGTTGACATTTTTGGTGGAAATGCTGCCTTCACTAAAACTGCCCTGTGCTGAAGTAAGCTTTGTGTTACGTTAATATGTCAAGCCTCTCCTTTAATATGTGTTATTGCTGCACACATCAGATCCTGTAAATGATGGAATCTATCAACATCAGTCTGAGCAGAAATTCTGTCTCCTGCTCAGTTTTGATGCAGAGAGAAAACCTTAGCCATGGACATTGTCGTGAAGACATGGAATAATGCTGACTGGTGGACACAAGGTAGTTTAGGGAGAAAAGCAGACTCAACCCAAAGCTTTTCAGTTCTGTAAATGAAACTGAATTTTATTCTCCCGCAGATGGAGCTACAGGTCTGGCCTGCTCCTGGTACAGGAAGACAGTCTGATGGGACAAGAAAACCACTGGAGAGTCTAGTTTATTCTGCAGCTGCCAAAGGGAATGAAAGCAATGTTCATCTCTCCTACTCCCTTCCCAAACTAATTACACCCTATAAACTGCCATCTTAAAAACAATAGCAACAGATTTATCTTTCAAAGGTTCATCCTAAGACTATGTCCCCTACACAGGGCCATGCCTGTCTACCTCCTTTAGTGTCCTTCTGCCTGCAGAAATACTTGATTTGCTCAGAGCCTTTTCTGAGGAAAAACATAAAAAAATGAGATAGCTGGAGCACATTAAGTGCATCACATTAGCACTGCTCCTCTGAATTAAATGAGGTCCATGTGAGTTTGTTGAGGAAAAGTTAACTGGTAACACTGTAGAGACTCTGAATACCCTTGGTTTATCCAGATTTCATAATGCCAAACGAACCTCACAAACAACCGAGGTAAGAGCTAATTGAAAAACTCCAATAAACTCCAGCATAAAGAATGAAGTCTTAGGAACATCTTAATTAGAGGGCACTCTGTAAAAGAACCAGACATTTGCATCCTGCCTCCCCATACACCCAGCAGAGAGCCGTTTATATCTAAGAAAACAGACGTCAGTAGTTTTTTCTTCTCCTCTACAATGCAGAGTCAGATGCTGACAGCCTCTTCTGTGTTCAGCTGAAAGTATAGCTGCAAAACTGTTTCACATGTATCTGCCTTTGTTCTCAAGGTAGTGGAGTGCAAGTAAAGCCCACCATCTGATTTATAGTAGCTCTAGTCTGTCTAACTTGTAATTACTCCAACAGCCTGCCACAGATGAGGATCAGGGGATGAGTAGAACAAAAATCTGCATTTGCATGCTAAGTCTTGCACTGAAGTAAGCCTACTGTCTCTAAATATACTTCTATGAAATCATAGAATAATTCTGCTTGGAAAGGGCCATTTAGTTTAACTGCCCTACTCAAAAGACTGTAACACAATCTCACTCAAATATTTGCTCTCCAGATCCTACATTTTCAATTGGTTTAGAGACACAATACCACCAGGCACACAGCATTTTTAGACAGAGATATGTATTTCAAAGAGGGAAAAATTAGTGCCTTTAGACAACTTGCGTCAGTATATACTAATGCATGTGTTTCAGAGAAATACTGACTGAACAGTTTGTTTCCTGTTTTCTTCCATGTTAGATTATGGCTTGCAGTCATACAGAAAAGAAGATTCTTCTGAGGGGACAAGCTCATACCAGGAGCACTTGATACAGATTTACACAGCTCCTGAAATCCATTCCCTTTCAGACTTTGAACCCAATTATATGACAGATGTGTACAGGTAATTTCCTGTCTCTCTCACTTAATAATCCCATCTCAAGTCAAGTATTCTTTCACCATCAGTATTAGGCTCAGTGTAATTCTGTGGTCATCCCAGGGGTATGTTTGTATTTAAAAAGAAGGATTTTGAATAATTGCAATACCTTAAGAGTTAATAGCATTGATTTTCCAGGATGTCATAATACGTTTATGCATCCCATAATTCTATAATAAGTGTCAACACATAGTTTTGCTGCATGCACACAGTGACAATATTTGGTTTGCAGAGAACAATTAGAGCTAGGAAGAGGAAATGAATGTACACGTGAATTGTTCCATCCCTTTCCTTCTGAAAGGCTTTATGGGAGGTCACTGCAAAGGCTTATTTGGCTATCAGGTTTTGCCCTGCCAGTGATAGACAGATGGCAAGGCTAAACTTGACAGCCAAATAGGCCATTGCAAAGTGATCTCCTATGAAGGAGATCCAACCACTTTTCAGATAAAAGGGATTTCTACTGAATTTTTAGAGAATAATAATCTAATAAAAAAGGCATTGAACTGAATTTTAAAAAATATTTCATCAATATTTTTTGGCTTTCCCACCGATATTCTGTATTAAGTAGGAAGTCGCTGTGTTCTTGATGTATCCTGTTTCATAACAGTGGTACTTCTGTGCTTATTTCCAGTAGTTCAGTAAAAGCAGTTCAAAGAGGAAGCTGCAAGATGGACTACAAGATTTCTGTGGCCCTTTTCTCTTACTTTTTCTCACCCTTTTCCCAGCACAGCAGAAGACTCCTGTTTTCTGGTGAATTTAGTATCTAGCAGAACATAAACTACTGGAATTCAGAGATTGAAATGCTGATCAATTGAGTAGACAAGGGCATGGTTATTAGCACTGTTTAGTAACAACATTTACCAAAGAGTAGAAATTATTGCCTTTTATCAAAAGGCCTGAGTTTTACTTTGGACTATACTGGGACACAACAAATGCTTACTACCTTAAGTGACTGTCACAGGGCTTTTATTGAAAATTTATTTGCAGAAACGGAAAATGTTTAAATCTTTCCTTTTTTTTTTTCAATTAGGATACATCAAAAATTATGTAGTCTGCAGACATGATTTTGTAAATAATCAGAAGATTTACTGGATTCGTGCATGTTATTCCCTTGAATGCATATAGAATCTATATCTGCTAGAACATTAGTTATTTTAATCTATTCTATCAGGTCAGATTGTGTAAGTAAGTATTTGAGTTCTCTGGAGTGTTTTTTATCGATGGGCCGAAATATGCCCTTTTAATTTGCTTCAAAATAGCTCATCTAAAAGCAGTTTGTCATTGTGTTGATATATCTGGCTACTGTCATTCTGTCCTTTGTCAGTCTTTACTTATGCAGTATGGACTGGTCTTAGAAAGTATTGTTCTCCAACTAAGCAGTAATTCTAGAGTTGTCTTATGCATTGCAGTTTATCATTGCTCCACATTCAAAAAGCATTCTATTTTCCAGAAAATATTATTTCCTTGTTGCTTGCCTGGTTTACACTTTGCCCATGTTCAGGCTAGATGGCATTACTTGACTTTGCAGACAACCTGAGGTCCTGAAGCCATTTCTTGCCAGGGATACCCCTTAAAATAGTGCTAACAGCTGATTTTTTCATATCATAGATGACTGTACAATGAGCTTTTGACAGACTCAGTGAATGCTTGCTGAATCTGTCTTGCTGTCAGTTCCCGTGTCTGCAAAATCCAGGTCTCAAAACCTGCATTTTAACACAGTTTGTGTTCATTGATATGAGCAGGTGGTAAGCCTTCCTGATAAACGTGTGGGCTCACTGGCCAGGGAGCAGTGGCCTAGTCTTGAAATCCTCAGTTTCAAAAACTCCTGCAAAAATTTCATTAACATTCCTGAGGATATGGCCCAAATAAAGAAAGAACAGAGACTGCAGGAGTGGGACTTGTAATTTTGTTTGCTTTTACAGATGAATCATATGCTTTCAAAGTTCTCCAGAGAATGTGTTGGTCAGATGGGATAGCTAAAATGGAAATGAGAACAGGAACATGAAAGCACCTCCTAATCGAGCTGAAGAGGCTGTTTCCAGTCACAGTTTCTCCTAGATTGGCTTCTCTTGATTTGTAATGGTTATGTGAATCTCACTTTCCACTCTGTTAGGACCTTTCTTAAACAGTGCTGCTAAAGCTGAATGAAATCAATACTGCTTTCTTGGAGTTACTATCATCTAATTATTCTCCCTGAAAATCTGAGCTTTGCTGTCTCACCAGGATTGGTAATCCTTTCTACTACCAGATCACCCAAAAATTAACACAAAAATCTCATAAGATTCATTTCTACATTACTCAGTATGGTTTATGTGCAATATTCTATTTGCCAGTGGTGTCCCACCAGTAGTCCAAAAGGTATGGCTATCGTCCATTGTACGGCTGGGGTGTCATGCTGAGCTGAGCAACTGTTAGGAATACAACAGATTGCAAAGCAGTTTTCCCCATAAGAATAAATGTTATCAGGAAAAGATGCATGTAGTGAGGTAATTATTACATGGTTTGAATATATAGAGAGGCAAGAGTAACTTTATTAGTATTGCTGGTTGGATGAGTTGTTGGCTTCTTAGAGATCACTGTTCTGAAAGATCTCTTGTGAGTTCAGTAAAGAAACTGAACACCAAGTTGTTAACCATTTTTTTCTGTTCTTCACCCTTGATGAATGTGTTTAACCTTGGTTCATCTAAGGCAAGTGATGATGATGAAAATATCATTCAGAAAGAAGCAGGAAAAGTGCTTTCTGTATAAGATCTACTTTGGACACTGTGTCTCATCATTAACTTTACGGAGATTTTCCAGAACAGTGATCTATGCTGAAAAAGAGACCACTCCTCCTGATGATGGTTCTGATGAACTGACCATTGATTACAGCACAGACCTGTCCTGTATGTTTAATTGGTGGGTATCATGTAGTCCCTGCATATATCCCCTCTGGATTCCATTAAATTCCAGAAAAAATTGCTTTGCTGTCCATCAAACTCAAATGCTTTGTCTCTGAGACTGATAACTGTGCAAGTAGATTACTGTTAAATTATCAGTGACATATCTGTAAAACACAGAGAAGTAGCAGATAGCAAGTTGCCATCCTCCCTTTTGGGATACTGGACTTTCAGTCATAAAATGGGGAAAAATGAGAAATCCCAGAAATTAAAATCATTGATTCCATCAACTGTTACTTCATTAAGATTTTGGTTTTATTTTATTCTGCAGTTATGCCATCATTTTACTAGAAATTGCCACAAGAAGTGACCCTATGCCAGTAAGTAAAGTCTGCGTGGTAATTTTGATTCTGTTTCTGCTGAAGATACAAATCAAACTCTGAGTAACTGTATCTTTTTTGTTGTTGTTGCTGTTTGTTTGTTTAAGCACACATTTTCCTCTTGATTTTTGAGTGTAAATTCAGTTCCGACGGAACATGCAACTAGGGCTTCCTCATAAACCTAGCAGTCTCCCCTCCAGGACTTTATAGAAGAGTATATGAAGAAAATAACTGAAGCTCCAAAATTGCTTTAGTGTTAGCTCTGTGACATTTAATGGGGGGATGAAGGCATGCCTTAGCATCTTGCTTTTGCTGCAGTTGTTCCTTCCCCTTCCTGCCATTCACAGGCCCTTTCAGTGGGCTCTTGCGCTGGTAAGAATATGCTAGAAGGGCGACTGAGCTGCTCTCCATAAGGAAAATGTCTTTTTTGCACGTGTCTCATGATCAGTGCTAAATGGCAACCACAAAAATTGCACCTTGAAAGTGAGACCAGATGTTCTGAATATGTAGCAATGTACTGTCTGAAATAATTTGCTTAACAATAATTCTACCTAAAACTTGAAACTGACATTCTTCCACTTCTAAGGGTTTGTGATAATAGACCAATGTAAGCCTTGTGGTTTCTCAAAAGTCAACAAATATGTTGTCAGGTAGTAATTTCAAAAGTTGTTTACCTGGTACAAACACTGAGATTAAAACCTTACAACCATGAAAAGGTTTATAAACAAGACTACTCAGACTATATCTTTCTGAACTATATCTTTCCTTTTTTTTCTTTTTCTTTCTTTCTTTTTTTTTTTTTTTTTGTGCACTGTGCTCTTATGTAAATAAGCTGATCTGGAAGTGACTGAGAAGTTGTCATAAAAGTAATGATGATCATATTAATGTATTTTCAAAAGGATGTATAAAATCACACCACTTTTTCAACATTGTTTAATCCCTTTTTCCCTAGAAAGATGATGTGTATTCAACTGAATGTTCTTGGTGTCCACCTTTGGCAGAACTAATTTCAGGGAAGGCTGAGAATTCTTGCCCATGTCCCACAGATTACATAGAGGTGAGATACAATATTGCATACAAGAATTCTTTATTGAAGTGAACTTAAGAAATGTGACAGAACTTTCATGGCAATATTACTTTTGATGAATGTAAGGAACCCAGAAATCAAGAATGCAAGCAAGGCACAATTAAATTGCTTTAATATCCTTTGTAAAAAAACAGTCATTCTTCCAGAGGGAGATTTCAATTGTCCCCTCAAATCTTCAGTGTAATAAGCAATGTTTTTAATATTCAGTCATGATTTTTGTGCATTTTCATTTTATTATAAAGTGTTGAGTTCCATATATATTTTATATTAGTAATATCTATTTAGCTTACGGACAAAGTGCTTTCAAATACTAAAGTATATCCTTCAGGCAAAGTATAAGTATGATTTGATTCCCATGCAAAAGATCTATGTGTTTAATAGCCTCAAACTGACTAACAAGAAACTGCACTGCCTCCCCATTCAATTAAATCAGAACAAAGTTGTGGCATCCTTATTTTGGCTTAAGAGCTAAATAATTCACCTTTTGTAGCTTGTAGCAACGTAAATGTAACAAGCTTCTCACAAGCATCACTGGATTTCAGTGGGGAGTTAATGTTTTTAACACATGTTTAAGTTTTTAAATGCTTGTGAATTTTTTGTACAGACAAGTCCTCATGTGACTCCAACAGTGTAATGATATCTTAAAGCACAAGACAAGCTCTTAAGCAGAGTTTGGCAGGATGAATGTGATTCATGATTTCCCCCAGCTGAATTTGCGTGAACTAACATCCTTCATTCGATTATACAACATAGATCTGTATAATTCGTGAGACCTCAGTATAACGCAGCTATTTTTCACCAGCTGCAGATAGGGGTTCACACACACAGTTAGCACCAAGAAAATAAAAGCAGCAATTGGAAACACTACCTGTGCTTGGAATGACAAAAGGCTGTTTGTTTCTCTCATTTTCTTTCTGTGCCACAGCTAATCAGAAAGTGCAGAAAAAATAATCCAGTCCAAAGGCCTACATTTGAACAAGTCAAGAAAATGCTATACAAGATGAATCCTAATAAAGTTAGCCCTGTTGACATGATGATGACTCTGGTAATTTTTGATTTTTAACGCAATCCAAATCAATCTGTTTGCAATGGCTTCCACCTATATACTTCTGGTTTTTGTTTGTTTGATTGTTTTTTAATCTCATTTTCCATGTTGATGAGAACACTCACATTCATTCATTCACCTCTGGCAGATTAATTGTAACTTGAGCTACAAAAAAGAAGCTGCAGTGCTGCTTGAGACCCGCTTTTCCTCCTCATCCTGTTTCTGTCAGTTGTTCTTAACTTTCTCAACTGCTTTACAGCGGAACACTCCTTTTTCTTCAGTCAAATGCTGTTGTTTTTTATGCACTTGCAGGAAATTACAGTCCCCCTCCCCTGTGGCTGGGTGGTGGTTTTACAGTGCTGGGGGTGTAGAATCCCTGCATGCCACAAATACGTTTACAGACACATTTTGAGCATCTTTTAAGCCCATCAGCAGAAAAAAGATAGTCCTGTCTCCACAGCTTGTTGCTTCCCACAGAGCAAGGATGCAAGAACATAGGATAGCATAGCATAGCATAGCATGGCATAAAGTAGCATAGCATAGCATAGCATAGCATAGCATAGCATAGCATAGCATAGCATAGCATAGAATAGAATAGAATAGAATAGAATAGAATAGAATAGAATAGAATAGAATAGCAGAGCAGGAAAGTTTATGAAACGGCATTATGAACTTTTGACAAAAGATTGAGACTTACATGCCTCTTCAGTTTTGGTAACATATTTTAATATGCATCTGTAGCTTGATCTCTATATCGGACTTGTTCTCTAATGTTTACATAGACTTTGAAAACTCTAGGATTGAATTCTGCCCTCTTAGGTGTAAGCAACAGTCTAAAATCTAGAATCATGAATTCACTTAGGGACAGCTCGGGTCTTTGGATTTTTTAAGATAAAAAATAGATATCTTAAATAATAATAATAATATCTTTCAAAGCAGAATCATTCAAATACTTAAATCATATCCAACTATGAATCTGTTTCAGTAAATGGATTACTTTGTGCAATTCTCCATGTTATTTAGATGGAGAAATATAGCAAACACCTGGAGATACTGGTTTCTGAGAGAACCCAGGATTTAATGCATGAAAAACAGAAGACTGATCGTCTGTTGTATAGTAAGTTATGTAGCAAAAAGCTGGATATTCTTCTCAGTAATAATTTAATTTAACTGTCTGATTACAAACAGAGATATCCTTTGATAGGTGATTATTTAATAAATAATGTTTAGTTGGCAATTAATTGATATACATGTTCCTTGCAAATTTGAAAAGATATTTAACTACTTTTTATATTCCCCCAGCGAAAGTCAATGCACTGATCTCGGGGCGCTTTGACTGGATAATCTGCAGTGCTCTGGCTTATTTTGATCTTGTTTGGCAGTCCTTCTATATAGTTGTAAATATTGGGGAATTACTTTTGGACTGATGTTACATTTGATGGCAGCATATCTTCTGGAATTCTTCAGGAAAAAAAGAAATTATAGAATAGGCATAACTCTTAGGAGAGAAAAAGGAACAGGCTGTGAAAGTACAAGATGGGAGAAGTAAAGAAGATCAAGAAAATCAAAGAGATGGTAAACAAGCTTGGAATGTATAGATATTGGTGTCAGGAGTTGGACTCGATGATCCTTATGGGTCCCTTCCAACTCGGGATATTCTGTGATTCTGTGATTCTGTGAAAAATTATGAGTCATCTGACAAATCAGAATTTGTTATCAGTGAGATTCACCGTGAATTTTCACCTTACAACAGAGCAGATTTTGTTGCTGAAGAGTGCTTTTACCCTCAATAAATATATATATATATATATATATATATATAGGTTGGACTGGATGATCTTAGAGGTCTTTTCCAACCTAAATGATCTGTGTGAAAATATTTCACCTTTACGAACCTTGCTTTTAAACCTTTAAACAAACATGCTATGATTAGTTTGTTCTTTTATCCATGTCAAAATAGTAACTATGCTCTACCTTCTCTAACAGGTATGTTGCCGAAGCAAGTAGCAGATGATCTCAGGCAGGGAAAACGTGCACAAGCTCAAAGTTACTTAAGCGCTACCATCTTTTTCAGGTAAAAAAAAATGAAAAATATTAGTAGAAATGACTCCCAAAGAAACATCTAGGCTCCTAGCAGAGGTGAAGCTCCTAGCTGAGCACCAAATTTCTATCAAAACTGCCACTGCTTTAGCAGGTGGCAACATTTGACTCTGCAAATGAATGTCTTTCAAAATTTTCACATTCTTAATTTTTTCACTAAAATTACTTAAAAAATGAGACTACTGCAGAGCTCTTAACATAGAGCAGCACATCACTCTATGTATGTGTTAGATGCATGTATGTTTCACAAGATAAGCCTAAGTAAAGGTTCTAGCATTTAGCTGTATAGGGGAAGCATATCTATCCTTAGAGTCCACATGCCTTTACAGTTCTGACACTTGGTGTGGTTATGTGTGCTTGAAGCAACGTAAAAATTATGTCTTCACTTGACATAAGTGAATAGATGTTCTCTTTTTTTCATTTGTACATAACCTGAAATTGAAGACTAACTAGTCTCTGACAGATTAAAGTCTAGCTGTAAAAAAAAGAAAAAAAGAAAGAAAAAAAAACCAACACTTTACTCCATAAGTAAGCAGAAAGACTTAGGTTGGTCAGTCCTTTTAAATCGGAGGGGTCTTTTTCCAGTTTAAGCAAATGTTTGAAGACAGAACTATTCTGTAAGATCTTCAGCCAAAGAAATACTGAAAAAGGGAATGCTGAGCTAATTCCACTAAGAAATTATTATTGTGTGTCTAGGATTACCAGTCTGCCATGGTTAAGGCAATAGGTATGTTCTTTTTGTTGTGTTTTAACAGTGACATTGTTGGCTTCACTCAGCTGTCCAGCAGCAGCACACCTTACCAAGTGGTAGATCTCTTGAACAAGCTTTATACAACTTTTGATGAAATCATAGATAACTATGATGTCTATAAGGTGGAGACAATAGGAGATGCCTGTAAGTTCCTTGAAATGTGGACAATGGTGGGACATCAGGATAGAGACTGATGACGAGTAAGAACAGGTGATGGAGATTTGGAAGGCTTATTACCACTGGGAAGACACAAAAATCAATTAGGGCAGAAGTCCTAGCACAGCCCTAGCAAACTTTTGGAACATTTTCCTGCATACCTTTCATCAGTTCTACAGTTGGTGAATGTTGTGGATGGGACATTTGGGTTGAATGAACAATCCCTGTTGTTTATTTGGTTCCTATGACCTGCAAGGTCTGAATTTAAACCTTGGCAACTGACTAATCCCAATTGGCAACTTCTGTTTCACAGGAACAGAACTGAAAAATTTACCTTCTGCATGGGAACATAAATGACATTCCCTAAGCTATACTATCTTTATCTTTTCTCAGAGACGATGACAGCCTTTTCTCCCAGTCTATATGGGTTTGGCTGCCTCTTCCTTTTGAATTTTTAGGAAAACAGCATTGCCATCATGGAAACCTGCTGACTACCATTATAGCTTAGTTTCATCCAAAACACAGCAGAATCTAGCAGAAGTTTTGGATGAGACAAACAGGAATTCTTTAGCTAGTGGAGAAGAAAAAAACCTAGTTTTCTATTAGTAAAAGTAAACCTAAAAACTTTCTTTTTTTTTTTTCCTGTGGTATGGTTGGAAGCTTTATAGAGCTAATTCATTTCTTCTCCCACACAGTAAGAGTCACAGCCAGTAGGTATTGGACAGGGCCTAGTGGGAATTGTACGCCCAAAGACAAAAGGTATTAAACAGCCACTTGCCCATTATCTGTCCCATTTCAAAGATCCTCAAGAGAGGGAGGGAGGAAGTGTAGGAGGGCTATGCCTTACTGAAAAGTAAGAAGGAAATCCAGCATTTTTCAAAGGCAGTATGATTACACACATGAGCTATTGCTCTGTACTTCTTGTTTCTGGCTGTCTCTGCTCAGCAGGTACAACTGTGCCTCAGGATATGAAGGAATAGGGCTTTTATTTTTTTCTAACTTAGGGAGCATCCTTTGGTAATTGTGTGTGTAATTCAAAGGTTAACACAGTTGCATTGTTGTGTAAAGATATGGTAGTGTCGGGAGTACCCAAAGAGAATGGGATCCTTCATGCCGGTGAGATCGCAAGCATGGCTTTAGACCTTGTGGCTGTCTGCAAGACTTTTAAGATCCCACACAAGCCCAACACCCTCCTAAAGATAAGAGCGGGAATACATTCAGGTATGTTGAGAGGGCTGCAAAAGAACAGCCCTCTGGTTTAACAAATGTTTTTGTATTGGTATTTCCTCTCCATTGAAAATGAAGTGAATTTCCTGACGTGGGATGGAGCACCTCATAGAGGTCATCCGAACAGAATAGATTATTGGGTACGTGTAACTTTGGGAACACAGTGTGGAATCCAACACTGGAAACACAACATGGCCCCTGTACCTTAATTGATGTGAGTGGGGACCACATTCTGTGTCTATTAGTTGTCCTTCTCAGCTGTTCTGTTCTCAAAACAGTGAGTTGCTTCTTGAGTCTTTGATCTAGCCTTCACTCTCAGACTCCCAGCTCACTGATCTAAGCTGATGTGTAATTGCAGCTCCTTCTTGATAGACAGAGTTGGACAGGTGCTGTGCAGTGCAGCATCTGCAAGCCAAGTGGCTTTTGTTGTCTCAGCAAGCGATCAGATCTTCTGTATTTCAAATACCCTGGGGCTGACATGAAGGAATCAAAACTAATATTTGAAGGACATGGTCATTTTCTGCCTTCAGCAAGAGCAGGTTATTTCCTGTTCCCACTTTTCCACATGACTAGAAGGTATTGTGTGGGCAGCTCCTACTGGGATCATTCCTATCTCCCTCAGAATATTCTTTTGTGGTGTTGAAACATGATTTCTGCAGGTGGATTAATTCATGCACAATACCTGTATCCCATCTTCACTTCCTTCACTGTTCTCTTTTGAGGCCCTTTTGCAGTTTCCTCCATGGCTCTCTGGAAAATATCTGTAAATATGATGTATAACCCATAAAAGACAATACTGGCACTTAGTCCTTATCTTGTTAATAAATGAGATATAAGGTAATGTAGGAAGCAGCCAGAAGGCTCTATGGCTGAGTGTGTGATTTAAAAATACAAAATACCTTATTTTCTTTCCTTAACAGGGGCAGTTGTAGCTGGGGTTGTTGGGACCAAAATGCCACGGTATTGTTTATTTGGAGATACGGTGAATACAGCTTCCAGGATGGAATCTACTAGTGAAGGTAAGAAGGTGCAAACTGCAGATGCAGTTTTTGCAGATGCAAAAGTGTTATGCTGAGAAATTTTGAGTCCAATCCTATTTAAATGACTGCAAATTCTGTAAGGAAGGTGTTAACTTCTATGGGCAAATGTGCCAATGCTGTTCTCTACAACCTTTGTAACAAATCCCCTCAATTTCCCAAGTCTTAGAGGGGGATTTTCATGGCTTTCCAGTTCTCTACAATAAAAAAATGGTGTACAAGAATCAGATTTTGGAGAAGGTAAAAAAAGAGGTAAGTGGGTATGTTCACTCTTTCTGTTCTTTCCCGGCACCCAGCTGAGTTTATAGGAAAAATATTTTCATGAATCCTTTTTTTCACTGATAACTTTCATCTGATGGAGAACGCAGGAGATAGCAAGACACCATGTGAGCTGTGTCTGTCTTTAGCTGGTATAGAAGGTTATATATGTGTCTCCCAAAAAAGAGATTAGCTAGAAATCTCTGTAGATTAAACCATGGAGGTATCCTCACTTTCATTTCTTCCCAGGGGATAACAGAGCCCCATGTTTAGTTAACAAGCTTTATTTTTAGACAGTATGAGTATCTGAATCTCAGCTTCTGAAATATTTTAGCCTGAACAACAAGAACTGGAAAAAAAAAAAAAATGGATGAGGGAGTGATTCAAGGCCGGACATCACTGATGGAATGATTTTGTTTCTTTCATTCATGAAAGGAAGTTAAATAGTTCTATAGCTCATCTTGCAATGCTTTCTAAAAGGATTTGAATTAGGCAGAATCTGAGGTGTTTTCAAGTTTAATTTCAGGATAAAAAGTGATACTCAACATTTAGCATGATCCACTAAAAACAAGGTAGGAAGGCAGAGGAGTGGTCCTTCATGATGGCTTTGGACATTTAGGCTAGGGATTTGAGAATCAAGCTGGATCCATTCCTTATCACCATTATAAACATTTTTGCAAAGCAAATGCTAGCCAGAGCAGAACACATGTAACTTTTTTCCTCCTGTCATTCTACCAAATAACTCCTCTCCTCCTTGTCCTCCTTTCAGGCTCCCTGTATGATCTCATTGGAACTGTCTTAAAAGTGATGACTTCAAAATCTGCTACCATCATTATTGATAGTTCATCTTTTGTTCTGTATGTCTGTCTCTCATATGGCTCATCATCACATTAAACTTAAACAGAAAGACAGAGCTTCTTATATTTTAAGCCTTTCTTTTATCTTCCTCTTTCTCTGGCCACATACATCTAAGGATTTCAAATTATGTTACCATGTTTTAACTCTCAGATGATCACTGAAAATAGATGAGACAATACCATGGCTAACAATGTAAATTACAATTGCTGTGAGCTGGAATCTGAGTGTTAGTAATTTGTTCTAAAGCAGAATGAACTGTTAAAATATTAAGTATCTATTGGAAAGAATGTTTCAGACATATGTTTCTGGATTTGTTGAAACACATGTTTCCTAATCTACATGGAGTGTTTTAAGCCTTTCAATAAAAAAAATATAAACAAAAAGAAGTAAACAAAAAACCCACAAACACCAACAAAAACAAAAACACAAACAGAAGTGGATATTACAAAACTGTTATTTTCTGATATAAGAAAAGTCAATAAAACAGTCTCAGCCAGTCCTATTAAAAAAAAAAAGTAATAAAATTTTGGGGCAATTTTCCAAATTGTGCAAAATTTTGCTTTTTGGCAAATTCAGTATTCTGAACTCATACTATCTGTCTCCCTCTTTGATCTTTATTCTGTCATTTGCAAAAGGCAAGACAAGTATTCAGATAAAGCTAAATTCTTAGCTAAGGAAAAATCACATTGTCAAAAAAAAAAAAAAAAAAGTGGAATTATGGTAGTATTATCCCTTACCCCTGTTTTTATTTAGAGGCTTGGAGGCAGAGCAAGGATGGAAGTTTCTTTTATGGTTAGACTTTGCTGAAAACATTTTGCTTGAAGAAGGCACTGGCTCTTTATTGACCATGAGGTAGAACTATGTGTGTGTGGCTTTCTTCACAAGATGAAAAGGGTGCTTGTCAGTAATTCCAGTCAGGCAGCTATGAAGAGTAGAAAAATAATATTGGATGCAGGATGTGAGGAGCAGTGCTTGCTGACAGCCATTTATTTGTCCTGAGGTGCCCTCACAAAGTGGCCAGGATATTGGAGCTTGTGTGTGAACATTTCAAATAACAGAGGAATGACAGCAAAGACATGAAAAAAGCAAGCGGAAGTTCATTAATGAGTCTTGAAGTCTTTGGCACACAGAGGGATATAGGTCTGTCCTGAATGGTTAAGTCATTACAACAATATGACAATTGTCTCTTTTTCCAGCTCTTAAAATACAGTGCAGTTCAAGTGCATACCAGCTGTTGGAGCAGATTGGAGAGTATGTGTTAGTATGCCGTGGGAATTTACAAGTCAAGGTGCGTATGCAACATTTATACTCAGCTTTACAGAGAGGAGAGTGTGAAAGTACTCTGGAGTCCCTGAATTTTAACCCATGCAGTCCTCTATGTCTCAAAGTGTGTGGGTTTTATTTTCCGCCCCTTAAGAGAGAGGCTCAGGCTTTAAATCAGAACCAATTCCATGGGCTTGTTAAAGGACAACACTGATAATTCAGAGAGTGAAGGACTAATCCCAGCTTGGAAGTACTACTTGGCAAGTCATTCTGTCATAACTCCTTGAAATCAAATGAGTTCGTTAAGAGAAATCAGAAATAATAACAGTTCCATAAGAGGACTAGTATACTTCTGGACCCAGCTTTGGATGGGACTTCAAAGAATTGCTTTAATCTACGGTGTGCTGCCATTAGTACACTATCTTTTAAGGCAAGGTTTTGTGCTTCAGTTTTCCTGTATGTAAAATGGCTGACAGGCACATCAGCTTCCTTTTGGGACTTACTTTGAGGTGTAATGAGAAGATTATTACACAAATGATAGGTAGTACTATAACCCCATGATTAATTTTCTTCCTTAGGGGAAAGGAGACATGGTAACTTACTGGCTTGAAGGTAAGAAAGCCTCTGCCACCCAGAAGGCAGTCCCCAGCCCATCTGTGACTCTTCAAGATCCCAACAAAGCTTCATTTAGTTTGATACCAGGCGTCCTTCAGAATGATCCTCTCTCAAGTCCTGCTTACTAACCACTCACTGACGCCCACATCCATACTGCTTTCAGTCCATTAGATGACCCTGCTGATCTAGAAAGTAAGACAATAGATAGTACGCTCCTTTGGCCTTGTGGATGTATTAGCTCAGCCTTTATTTGCTGGTATCGCTCTTCCACCAGTGGCAAGAAAAATACAAAAAAAGCAAAAACCCATCTTGGGAAGTGACTTAGGACTGGCAATGTCACCAGCTGCTGGGGCAGAAGCTAGCTCCCAGTGTTACCTGTTGATTTGGTTTTGCTGGGTAATGCCTTGCCAGCAGCCACCATTGCTTCACAACCAGGTGGCTGGACATTCCAGCCTGTAGCTGCTCGCACAGGAAAGAAAGAGATGGTGTAGCATTGCAGTTTAGTAGTATGATAAACCTTGTGGGTGTGATTGCTTTTGTGGTGTGAAAGGGAAAAATTAAATGTAAATTGTGTTAGGAAGCAAGGACCAGTGAAAGAGAGAATGAAGCAGTGAAATCATAGTGGATATAAGCCCAAATGAGAACCTGGATTCCTCCTTCAGTTTCATCTCCATTGCCTGGAGCATAGAAAGAAGAATAAGAAGAAAGTCTGGGGGTAGTTCCAGAGATTCAACAATGAGGAATACCTTCCATCTTGGTACAGAGACCTGAAAACCTTAGGAGAGAGATGGAGAGCATTTCAAGCTGTCAAACAGAAGAGAGTCTGTTACAGCTGCCCTTTGTCTTTGGCTGCTCTGGGACCTCTCTGAAAAACTACTCAACATTAGCTTGTGTTATGGGGTTGCTTTGGCTAGTGTCTGTGAATCCCCTATTGCTGGCTAGCTGTCTGAGTGTGAAATCAGGCGGGCCTCTGAGTCACTGTGTAATTTAGGACACAGTTTAGAAAAGGTCATTCCCGAACAAGCATTTCCTGTAAAGAGAGACGCATTACTACAAGTGGAGTAATCTGTTGATGAACATGGTCTGTAAGCATTGCTGGTATTGACTTTCTTTAAAGACAAAGCATATGTATGGTGGACCCTGTTTGTGCTTTTTAGTGTTCAATTTATGGCAGTAAATTACCTTCCAGGGCTAATATATTTTTGAAGAGTTTGGGCAGTCCAGCTGAACTGATTAAAAGTGCAACAGAATTATATATGTGACATGGGGGAAGAAAACATACAGAGAGTCACAGCAGTTCCACCATAACACGATCTGGACTGTCCAAAACTGACTGGGAGGAGGTGAAAAGGAAGGACTATAAGTGACACAGCAGCATTTACTCCTTCTTCTGCTTCCTTACCCTCCAGGCTGTTCCTAATCCTAGGTACATTTACAAAAACATATAGTAGAAGCAATTTTTCTGGTGTAAATTTAAACAAGCAGCTGACTAGTTGCCCATGTTCCCATGAAGTTAGCATACTTTTAATGCTGAATATGTAGTAGATGATAGTAATATGAGATTGACATTATGGTTCCTTCTTTAGCTTCTCTGGGAAGCTAAAACTACCTAAATGCAGTAATAATGTTAGATTTTTCCGAGATGCCTAATGGAAGTAGAAACCTAAGTCCTTCTGAACTAAAGAAGACTTATTTGAAATCCACAAAAATAAAAAATAAAAAAAAAATAGAACATCCTGAGTGAAATTCTGTCTCTGAAGTCTGTGGGCAAATCCAAGTGCCACTTGAATGGGACAAGAATCTCAGCAAGGAACATACATAGAGCTGATCTTATCACATGAGATCCCAACATAGAACCTGTCCTAATTTTTAAAAAGTTGATTTTTAAATTGATTTCACATGTTTTTTCTAAACTTGAAATGCTCCTTTCTCTATTTTTGATTTTCGTATTAGTACATGGTACAGTACAGTTACCTTATTTGTAATCTTAGCAAAATAAACCTTTCAGTTATCCAGAGCCCAGTGTTGACCTTTAATAAAAACATCTCCTTTATCCCATTACTACCTAGATATTTTGAAACTCTCTGCTCTATTATAGTACTGCATGATGTATAATGTAGTTTACATCATTCTTTTAATGAGTTAGCATGCTTTATGTTTTTGTTAGAAAGGTCAAAGGCTCTTTTATCAAATATGAATGTGAAAGCATGTGCTTTGTTGTATGTTCATCTTCATGTAGAAGTATTGCAGTATTAACTCATCTGCTTTATTTTAGTGTTGTTTTCAGAATTAAAAACTTAAAAATGAGTGTGTTCTGAGTCTAGTTTTCTAGATATAAGAGAATGCTGAGTGACGATCAGCAAGCTTGTTGGATGGACAGCCTTCACTACAGACATGTCCTTGGGTAGTATTTAAATTCTGCTGAAGATAATAGAGTCTCTCACTCCTGTTGACTTCAAGAGGCTTAGAGTCTGTATGGTTATCTGCAAAAGAGGTACAGCTCAAGGAGCACTAGTGTCAGACTAAATCTCCATTTTGTCACTATCTCTTGATCCTCTCCTTGAAGAGAGCATCTCCAGAATGAGAACTGGATTATCTCCTAAGGACTATTGAATCTGTGGTATCTTTCCTGAGACTTCAGATAGTAGTCCTCATTAATGTCAGTTAGCTGACTGTGATTGGACAGTTCATTTTCCAGAATACAGAAGTAATGAAACTTATAGATGCAAACTGAAGTGTCCTCAGTCAATTGGCACGTATTTAAGATTTATCTCAGGCATTTTGAAAGCTGTTGTCAATGCCTACAGCTATATTTCATTCCCACCTACCAAAATGATAGGCAAGTTACAGGGACATGAGCACTACAGAGTTACATGGATTTCTTTACCAGACGTTAGATACAATGCAGCAATCATTAGAGGTTGTATTACACAGCTAGTTCAGCAAAGGTGGTTGCAGCATAAAGCCTGTGAGATGTGCCTTGCTTTTACCTGCTGGAGATGACATAATTGCAGAGATCAATTTTTTTTTCTGTGTTGTTCTGGCCACACATGCATATATGTATATAT
>VXAA01005949.1:0-30296 GCA_013399115.1 Anseranas semipalmata
ATTCTATGATTCTATGATAAATAGTAGTGCGTTGTGTCTGTACAGCTGCTGGTCACCTCCTGCATCACTCAAATCATGGTAACTATTTGGATACTCAGCATCTTTGAAAAAATACTTCTGCTTGTATACTTGGGGCCTAACTTCAGGCATGTGATCTGTTAACTTTTCATTATGCAAGTAAATTAGAACATATAACTACCCGCTCAGCTTGTAAACCTGTCACAGGTCTCTTTAACTATACACATCCAGAAGTGATGCTGCTGCCCTACAGACCTGTTTGCTTCTTCTGGGCTGTCCAGTGATACGTGATCTATAGTGCTAAGGGGACCAATGACAAGTTTCAGACAATCATCAGTCACCATTTTTCCTCTAATTACAACAACCCAAACCTACCAGGGGAAAAAGGTGAAAACTTAAACTGCCCTCACAGTCCATTGCCTCTCTTAAAATAAATGTGCAACATAAAATATCACATTGTACATTCCAAAAATAACCCCCTTGCCCTTCTATTTCTGCCCTGCCTCAGGCTATTGACAAGAAGCCTCTCAAATCACCACTCAAGAGCAGCATCTGGCAATTTTTAAAGTTCTGTAATAAAAACAAGAAAGGGTTGATCAATTTACTCGACACTTAAAAATAAATCTAATTCAGCCAGAGATTAACAACAGAATTTTTACACCAAATAACTTTGCCAGCAAAAGTTATACGGGAGTAAAGACTGACAATCAGATTTCTAATGAACTCCTGGTCCCAATTCTTGTTACAGAGAAACTGCCATATCTAAACAACAGTATTTTCCTTGAGTATTGTGGAATAAAAAAGGGTTTATTCAATAGGTGGTTGCTTTAGGGATACCTAGGTTCTGACCATATGCAATCTATTTTAGGCTTTTTTTAGGCCCAAGTTTTGCCAAAAAGTGTAAGTCTCATTAGTTAGGCATGAAACGTGGTGCTCACGGAAGTTGCAAGCCCCAAAGGTCATGCCAACAAAGCTTATGAACTTCTGTGAGGCCTCCTATATTTCTTTTGTTCATGCTGGTTACAAACTGGTAAGCTCCTGAGAACTAAATGAGGTACCTCATGGCACACTACCACTCTGACAGCCATCTGGACAGCCATCAGTCTCTCAGTCTCAGGTAAACTTCTGATGCAATGCAGGTCTCACTACACCTAGAAGTGCAAACTATTCAGTTAGTTTTGCCCTTTTAGTAAATATAAAGGCACTTCTTAAATAGAAGTGCTTATGTAAGACAGAATTAAGGCTGGGGATACATTGTTCTTTAAAATGCACATCCCTTAAATGCCAGAGAACCTGGAAATTTGTAGTCAAGCTCCTTATCTCTGATCCTGTACCTTCACTGTTCCTCTGTTTCAAACCCTTTATGCCAACCATTTTTGCTACAAAGACAACTCTCCACCCCAGCATCCGCGTTCCACACTGGTCAGCAGATTATCCTCCTTCAGTGCCTTCAAATATTGAAAAGAGCTTAATATCTCAGGCAGACTTGCTCCAGTGCAACTGGTATGTGTGGGAACAGACTAGTTTGACATTGGACCCTCAGTTTGAAGATGCAGATTTCTGTTGAACTTCCTGAGCTCCAGGCGTAAAGCATTTTCACAGAAATGAAGAGTAAATCTCTTCTCAAATTGCTTGGTGTCATGGGTCTGGCAGGGATGGAGTTAATTTTCTTCATAGAAGCTCGTATGGTGCTGTTTTAGATTTGTGACCAAAACAATGCTGATAACACGCCCAAGTTTTAGCTATTGGTACAGACTGCACAACATCAAGGCCTTCTCCGTTTCTTACTCTGCCCTTCAGTGAATAGATTGGGGGTGCACAGAAGAGGATGGGAGGGGACACGAGCAGGCAGATCACCTGAACTAGCCAGATATTCAATGCCAAATAATGTCATGACATCTTTTCTTGGGAAGGGGCCGGGCATCAGTCTACCCATGGGAGGTGGTGAGTGATTGCTTTGTATCAATGGTTTTGTTTTCTTTCTCTCTTCATCACTTTTTCTTTGCTTATTAAGCAATGGTTATTTTGACCCCAAGTTTTCTTGCTTTTACTCTTCCTTTCCTCTTCCCCTATCCTGCTGGGGCTGGGGGGGCATGGGTGGAAGTGAACAAGTGGCTGTGTGGTGCTTAGCTGCCTGCCAGGGTTAACCCACAACACTTGGATATCTTGATCTACATGCCAAGAGATTTCAGAGCCAATAAGAAAAAACATGCCAGAGTTAAACTGAAATGAGACTGGCTACATTACTTGTATAGCTTTTGCATTTCTCTCTGGCTCTCTTTGCTGCTGATTGCTACCATTTGGTTTCAGCTACCTTGGGCATTGGTCCATCCAGTTCAAAATTAATTCTAGCAGTGGCCAAAAAACTTAGGAGTCTTATTCTGTACTGGGGTCCCCCAGCCTGTTTTGAGAAACCCAATAGGCTCAGATCAGCATCTGTGGTTTTTACTGCTATCCAAACCAGAACAAACCTCTGAACATTTTGAGATTCACACATCACCACTATGCTATTATTTCTTAGACACTCAGTGTTGCCAGTATAAATTAAACAAGCTTTGTAACCTATAGTTATGGCTACCCATGAAACACAATGAAGCACAATGCAGAGAACACAGCTGCACTCACTTTAGTTCTACACGTCTACACAGTTTTGACAGATTTGATGAACTCTAATTACATTGAAATACCCTTCTGTCTTTCACGGTCAGAAATCTTCCCCTTACGTGCATTTGTCTCTATAACACTCTGCACCTAGGGGACACAAGGAGGATGACAGCATCACCTTATTAACTCCTTGTCTGTCCCAAGTGCTGAGCAATGGCTCATATCACATTGCAAGCAGCAGTTTTATGGAGACAGGGTGACCCCTTGGCATAGTAGTAACATACCATTTACCTCAGGTTTCTCAGCAATAAACTCTGAATGCCAAAAAAAAAAAAAAAAAAAAAACCTCTTTTCATTTTCCACTATTTTCCCACACTGAGAACAACATCCTGGTTGACATGTGGGATGCGATGCTGCGTGGCTTCAGCAAGGACTGTTAACACACAAACACAAAGCAAAATGTGATGAGTAAGTAGGATGCAGATCTCAGGGAAGCCCGATCTGGCCAGGGGAAAGCACAGCTGAACAGCCACCAAGTTACTCTTGCCTCAAAACCAGAACAAAGCACCAGAAGGGAGAGTAGATATTAATCAACTCACTAACCCAGTTGTGCAGTCTTTCACGTCCTACCAGCTAGGAGAAGACAAAAGGGTTTCAGCTAGTTAGAAAGCCCACCCACAGCAGAACATTTTGGCTTAAAGCATGGCAGTCTGATCATCACCCGAAAGCACTGAAACTGTCCTTCCACCAACTTCTCTCTTGCATATGGGTGTAAGGTTCACCTGGCACCAGCAGGGGCGAGAGGTTGTCCCACTCCCTGCTCTGATGGAGAAGTCTGTGGAGCGACATGGGTACCAAGACCAGGAGCCATGCACGTGTGTTTGTGTTGGAGGCGCCTGTAAGCTTGTTCTCACAGTACAGGCTGATAGAAAGCAGCTAATACATGACACAGAAGGAAGGACGCTTCAGAAGTAAACCAGCAGTTTAAAGAGGGATGGTAGGGAGGTCTTTTGGGATCAGGGTTTTTTTTTTGTGTGTTTGGTGAGCTGTTGTGTGTTTGCTTTTTTATAAATGACACTTATATGGAAAGCAATAAGTTCCTACTCCTGTATTAAGTTAAATGGTCTAGCTCTGTTGACTTCAAAACAGCAGAGTCAGTTTACACTGACCAAGAATTACATAAATCTGTTTTGATTAAAACCATAATATCTTGAGATACAGACTTCCTCCTTTTTCCTGTGACCTTGTTCTAATTGCTCACTGCTTGCTAATTTGAAGTGCTATCAGTCTAAGATTTGTCACTCTCTTTCAGTTTCCAACCAATATGATAAAAGTGACTGGAGCTGAGGAGAATATTTTTACAGTAAATAAATGCAATAGGCTCTGAAAGGCTCTAAAAAGCCTTTATAAAAGTGAGGTAGACATTTCTTTATCATTTAAAGTAGTCATGGCTCAGAAGTTGACATATATTTTTATGCCTTGGCTTATTGGATCAGACATGGAGGCTTTTGTTAAAGAAAGTGGAAGCAGATTGTGGGAAAGAATGTTGTAACTGCAGATGCAAAAACACATTTTACTCTCACTGAAGTTGGTGGTTGTGAGTGGTTTGACTCTGAGGTGTTGAATGTAGAGTAAATGTGGACTGAAAGCAACTGAGACTGGTTTAGACCTTAAAATAAGTAAAAAATTCAGGAGATCTTCACTGGACCATAAAAAATAAACAACTACTGACTTAACCTTGTCGTGAAAGGAATGTAACACAACTATCATTATCCCACATTAACTTTATGCAGATTTCACAAACACTTCCTTTCAAAGTCATCAACTTGCATTAAGTCTTCAGCAAAATTAAAAATACAATGAAAAAAAATTGGAGGTGTTTGCATATTACATGGAGCTACCCATTATCAGCTTCTGAGAAAAGAGAATTTCTAGTTGGATTTCATCCTGTGAAAGCAAAATTCAAAAATTTCTAGGCTTCGCATAGTTTTTCTCAGCTTCTCAAATAAGCAATGATAATAATAATAATAATAATAATAAAGCTTACACTCATTTTCTCTTTCTCCTCCAAAATAAATGAAAGCATTACTTTAGTCTCCCCTGAACTCTGTGGCTGTCGAAAAACCCCATGAGATGTCTCTAAAATTTAATTTCTTACAACTGGTGTATCAATAGTACTTTTGTGGTTGTAATAAATTACTTTGCCTGAAACTCTTTTAATAAGAATGGATCTCCGTCCAATTTTATTGTGGTTAGCATTAAAAAAAAAAAAAAAACTCCCTCATTCTATACAATTTTGTTTTTTATGATGAAGAAATGCAATATTCACAAGACAAATATTTTGGGAGAATGTCCAAATAAAACTGGAACATATCTATTTTTTCACGCGTATTTATAGATACAAATGAAACTGCACCACTTGAGTTAGCAGTACATTCTGCGTGATCTGTGTCTAATTTAAAATATAAAATCACAAGTACTCCAACTCAGATTTTTACTATAGCATTGAATGCAGTGCCCTGCTCGGCTGGTCAGAAACTAGAAAGAAGCAAACAACAGTGACTTAGTAATGATTTCTAGGACATAACTGGCAGCAAGCTTTAAAAGAAGTCACAACCAAAGTCATTGTCAGAGTTAGACCCAGAGTTAGTTCATTCTTGTTTGTTTTAGAAGGTTGTGGTTCATCCTGAATCTCCTTCACCAAAAGATTTTTCCCCCTTCCCATTTCTGGGAGAAACACTCATTAGCATCAATAGTCTCTTCCCAATAAGTACTTACATTAAAAAAAAAAAAAAAAAAAGTCTAAGAAATACATTTTCCTTTCACAGAATGCAGGAAAAAGTGATAAACTGTTTTCAATTTTCATGTCTTCAATGTGCAAGCAGCCTGTATGAGACATGAAGCAGACTTGATTGTCTGAATATGAGAAGATAATTCAGATTTTTCTGTATGTCTCACATTGGAAACTTGTGGAATCTTAGCAAGGCATCCAAAACAACTAGTCACTTTGGAAAATCAAAATCTTTCACATTGATTACCTCCAGAAGAAACAGAGTAACAGACAGTACAACTGCAATTAAACTGAGACATCATGATTGTCCTTTTCAAGGTGCAACCCTCCCATCCCAGTTCTTTAGTGGGATTTTTTTTTTCTTCAGTGAGTAAAGATGCAATGATTTTTTTCATGATTGGATTGCAACAACCTGACAAAGACTGCACGGTGGTTGCATAAACAGGTATTTATCTGCAGTATAATGATACAAAAAAATACGTTTGTCCCTCTGTGTTTTAGGAGACATAGTAGACTCACCCACAGGAAGAAAATAAATAATTTTTTGGCCTCTGAAGCGTTTTGGATGTTTAGTTAACAGTGATGCTACTTTTTAGTTATATACATACATCCATGTTAATTTTGCCAGAACAAACATTTAAAAAACAGATGGCCATAAAGAATGCAACACCCCGTTTAACCATTGTATTTAAAAAAATAAAACCACAACATTCAGAGCAACAGCAACAAAGTCAATGCTTATTTAATAGCTTCATTTGGGATTTGAAGCAATAAAAGTCATGCTGATACCACTATTAACATACCTGCTAAACTAAATACCACACAACAAAAATACCAGAACAGAGGCATATCTTTGTTCCTATCATTCACTGTTGGAATGCTGTTTCATTGCTGGGAAAATTGCTCCCAGCATCTTCTCGTCTTTGATTTGAATAAGGGACCTACACTACGGAGTTCATCTCCTCTGCTAGAGCCACTCTTTTTTGTCCAAATAAACATCAGTTTATCAAACCAACCCTGTAGCCAAGAGTTATAAAACAGCCTTTGGGAAGTCCAAACTGCAAAGCACATCATTTCTCCATTGCAGAAGAAGGTGTATTTTTCTCTTTTCTATCATGATACTCCTTATAGTCTTTTTTTTAGTCCACATCCCTACCTTTGCCCGATGCTGAATGAACATAAGTTCCAAAATATCAAAATTTTATGCCAAACAGAATTCTAGCCAGACCTAATGAAGCGACATCTGGAGAAAATAATGAAATTATGTGACTATTAAATTAAAGAAGGAGATACAGCAGAACGGAAGCCTGTGGCATATGGCGGTTCACTTGGTAGCTGCACTGGAATGCTGCTGGTGAGGAGGGAGGGAATGACTATTTAAGTTCTGCCAAAGTTAACAGTTTTGGAAGGCTCTGACTTGACTTTTTGTCTAAGCCTGGCCTTAGATGTGGAAATGTGAACCTGAATAAATGAGTGAGCCTTTACGAGGCTCTCCTGTGGGAAGGTTTTCAATGCATCTCTTTCCTTTACCAGACTTCCAACACCATGATGTCTCTACTGAACACTGCAGTCCAGGTTCAGCCTTATCACTGCCATACACCACAGCACAAAGGCCAGGCTCTCCAGACTCCACAAGTTCTTACAGAGTCCCCTCATTAACAACCATCCAAAAGCATTTGCCTGAAATACCATTTTGCAAAAGTATTTCTAACTCTGTCCTTCTTCTCCATTCTGTGCTGGGGTTCTGGGGACTTCTCTTTCCAGCTGAATATCTGTCTTCCAATTTAATTTTTTATCCCAAACTTTATTAGCCTGCTATTTGGCAAAGATTATTATTTTCAACCTGTATTTCTCAATTCTGTGATTCGGGGAGAGCTGAATTCCTAGTTTCCTTTCAGTTCAGCTTCTTTGAAAACAGCAGTAATATATTACCACATCTCTTCTAGGTCATAAAGAGCTTTATTTAAAGCCCAGCAAACTTACTAGAAACAGCAAAAACTTATCTTTGTCAATTCTTTACCCAGTCAAAAAATTCTTACTGTCTTTGAAATCAACTAGCCACTCTGTAGAGCTCACCATAGTGTACCAACACAGATTAACTTTGAATTTTGAGAGATTTTTAGGCATAAAGTGTGCAAGGCAGCAAGAAAACATCCAGGCATGTGTCATCCATGATATTACATTCTCTTCGTCCAATAAACTTGCAAACTTGCCACAAACTTTCTTACTTTAAGAAAAGGCTTGAACGACATGATTTGAATTCCATACACCCACACCAATCACAGCTCTTAATCCATTGTCTTCTAGATGTTTACCTGACTTGTGCCAAACTGAATCTTGTGATGAGAGTTACTCCTCCTCAATTCCATGCATTCTACACCAAGTAAAGGCAACTTAGCTGCTTTTCCCATATCATGCATAAAATCATGGATCTATCAAATAATCTATGATAAGATAATTTTGATGGTTTCCCAGGAAAGACAAGTCCCTTCACTCTTTGGACCTGTCCAAAAAGGTACTTGCCAGAATGTTTCCATGGGGCAAACAACTTGAAATGACTCTGGTTAAACCAGTAAATAGCTTTGTCTTGCTCTCAGAAACCCAATTCTGCTGCTGCATTAGACAATATCTAAAGCAATACTGGCATTGATTTCAGCCAGGATCTGGGTGCACATTTTTTTCACTCTGGAACCTTCTCTTTTTATGGGATCTACTGTCACTAATTTCAATAATTGTTTTATTTTTTGCCACTTCAGGACAATTACATCTATTTTCAGATTTTGCACATTTTCATCTTTCTTCAACTCTCTCTCTTACAATTATATCCTTTCTTGCGATGTTAGTCCTGTCTTCCTGGGCTGCACATTACACCTGCTACGTTGCCCTTAACCTAAGAACATTCTAATTTAAGCAGCTTCCTCCAGTCCAAACCTCAGCAAACAAGAATCTGAGTACAGACGCACAAGAGATTGGAAAGCGCACAACTGAGTGCAGGGATCCAAAAGAATAGTTTTCTGGGATTGCAAGACCAAAAAATGAAGAGGAAGAAAAGAATATAATGAGATGATAAGGAAGAGAGTAATATCTGGCAGGGGAAAAAGAAAACAAAACAAATATACTAGTACTTGATCTTATCTTCACTAGCATATTGGACAAAATTGCCAAAGGTGACAGTTTTAGTGAACATGAAGTATTTTTTCACACATTTCTGAGCAGTTGAAAACTTATCCAGTTGGATTAAACATTTTGTTGAGTCCTCAGTTAAATCTCATGTTCGTATTTTAGCATTTAACTTGGAAATATATTTATTTAGGATGGAATAAAACAAGCAATTTAACATGCAGAAAATCAAAGTAATATGTCTTGAGAATATCTACTGATATTTCCCAGCATTTTGCACTAGATACTCACAAAGTCATAAAAACATCAAAACAGGAATTCAGAAGCAAGAAAAGAAAATCAAAACATTTTTAAGTGAGATTCTGTTTGTTTGAAGTCAAACAGAAGGCAACTACAGTTGATTTTATTCTAATGAAAGAATATTGCATGTGAAGCTATTGAACCATTGTAACCAAGGTTTTTGGAAGCAAAGATGTAAGGTTAAACTGTAAAGGACATTTTTTTGCCATAGCTGAAGAACAAAAGAAAATAGTAAAGTTTTTCCAAGATGAATACAATGAAATTATCAGCAATTTAGATTGTTGCCTTTCTATCAGCCAGTGCTTCAGAAAGTAAGGAAAATGTGAAGCAACAATTAAGAATTAAAATAAAAAGAGATTTCTTACAAGAGTCCTTTAATAGATGCTGAGGTTATATATTTTTTTTTAATCTTGAAATCTTGGTAAATGCCAAAAAAAAAAAACTGAGAGACTTCATTCACCATGGAGTGTAGCAAATACAACAAGGTATCGGTAGGCCAGAAGCTTGATAACACTCCTGGGAATAATAAAGAAAAATTTTATGTGGATTTAACTTAATACAGAGCTAAAGAGTAGTCTTCTGTCCTTCCTAATTTCCAGACACACACGTATTTTGCAATGGCTCTCAGACCCCTTGACAGTGCATTTAAGCCCTCTGACAATGTACTTCCTCTTGGTATCACTTTGCAGATTCAGTCATTAGATTCCTGTGTACAGTTGATAACTACTGAAACTAATAATTCATGAACATAAATGCCAGTTGATACTGTTTTATAAAGCCATAGTCTTATCAAAGACACCTGACTTCCTTCTCAAAGGTTATTAGAAAGTAACTGTGCAGATGTAACAGATACAGACTTTTACAAGACCTCTGACTTCATTGCACATCACATTCAGTTTAAATCACAAACACCATGATATACCTTTTTCTATACCATCCAAAAGTCATTAATGATAATGACAGTAGATATAGTGAAATAGAGATAACAAGGAAGATGGGTTTGTAAGACAAACTGATCTGAATTTCCTAGCTATCTGCACCTATTCAGACAATATTAATTTCATTTCTGCAAAATACAAAGTAATGCATTTGGGAACATGACATGAAGGCCACACCTACAAAATGAGGTCAAACAATGAGGAGCCAAAGCAACCAACAACAAACAACCTTCCAGGGATATGCTGTGACTTCTGACACTGTCATGCCTTTCAGATGTAAAGCAACGGAATAGTGAGTGGGATACAAGAAAGGATCTCATCTCTGTATGTAACAAAGCACAAGGGAGCACTTCATCCAGTTCTGGGATCTGTGTTTTTCAAAATTGTTCAAAAATGTACAAGTAAAACTGAAAGCAACATTTTTTCTTCCTTGTCAAAAATGAAATGCAGCTAAGAGATACATCAAGACTTATGGCCAATTTTAGTATGTCAGAGAGTATTTCTAGCCTCTGTCCCCTGAGACCTCACTTAGAATATCTCTTCTGTGATCCACCATCTGCTTCCATTTTCATAGGTAGTCCAGAATCTGAAACAAGATAATAACTCACAATGATAACTTCTCATCCATCTTGCCAACAATGGCTGCAATGAAGGTGAAGGTGACCGATCACATCACGTCCACACTCTGTGCAAAAGACTAATGTAGATAAAGAAGAAAAAACAATTACACTACTCCGAGAAATGTTATTTTGTAATCTTCTACAAAGGCAAATATGAGAGAATAAATGCATATGCTAGCTACACAACACATGATCTCCTTTGCAGTGTACTACAGAAAATATGCCCCAGCAGCATACTGTTTGGACATATGGGTCACATTGATTTTTTGGCTGCTTATCATCAAATGCCAAATATAGGCATGCATAATAACATTTGCCTCTTTTATTCTTCATCTAGTGAAAAACATTTCCTATAGGTACTTAACATAAGAATCTTAAGGAACGCAGAAGTATTTGCTTTAAAATTTCCCTGAAAGGTTTGAATTCTGACAACAAGAGAACAAAAGAAGTAAGACCAGAGGTCTCATTTCTGGTTCAAGATGTACCAACTAAAGAATGTTCTAATTAAGCAATGATAAAATGTCTGGATGTTTTTCTGGATTAATTTTTACTCTCTAGAGGACTGATTTTCCAAAGTAAAATGGAAAAGGTTATCAGGTTGTGGATCGTATGACTCTTTGGCATATTTTTCTTTACAATCTGTGGCATAGTTTGTGTTAGGATATGCCATTATGTCAGTGCATTCAAACAGTACTAGTGGCAGTCCTTACTGTTTTTCAGCTTCTCTGATGGTCTTCTTATTTAAGCCTGTTACACTGTAATTTCATACTCTGTGAACAGAAATATGTTAACATAATTTAGGTATTTTTTCAAAGAATACAGCCAGTGCTTTGAGTGTGTAGGACAGATTATAAAGGTAATCAAGTGAAAGGGAGATAACATGGTTACTTGTTTTTTTCCTGCCTGAATGAAGAGAAGGAAGCAGGAGTGATTGCAGTCCAGCTCTTCATTTTATATAGGTTTCTTCTTGTCAGCTCAGCTTCTGACATTTTAAGCAGTATTATTCTTTTTACCATGCCTTTATGTACAAAACAGGCAGTTTATGACAGTTTTCCACGTATTATATTTACCAACACGTGTTCAGTATATTTATTGAAATAAATGAGATATAAATAAGGATAGCGTAACTATCATCATGCAGAACTTCATAACAAAATGTTAAGAGTACGTAAGACTTTCTTCTTAAAGTACAAGCCTTGATCACTCCAGCTAAAGGTGAATCCCTGGCAGCTTGTGATAGCTACACAGTTGTAAACAAACCCAGTCATAGTTTCCTTGAATTTCAGTCTCAGATCTCAGTAATGCTGGGCTTTTATGGACATAATAAAAAAGATTTAGTTATCCATAAAATGGAGGAAGCTTTTCTTTGTTTAACAAAACTAATCTTCCAAGCCTTTCTCAGGGCATTTAATAGGGTCCCAAGCAATTAAGTTTGGATCTTGAGTGCAGGAAGATCCCGTATTTTTGTTTAGAATCATTTGAATTTTCTTTCCAACTGACCTTAGTCAAATTAAAATGACAAATTTTTCATCCCTCTGAAACCATCTAAATATTCTAAGAATCTGTTGAAGGCTAGAGTCTTACATTAATCGGACATACCTGGCTGGACATGAAAGCAGGGGAAAAAAAAAGTCAGCAAAAACAGTATTGCAGATTTGCATTAAGAACATTTATATCTGCCTTCTTCATGTGGTTTCCATTCAGCCCTCAAAATGCAGTTCTGTATGGGAAAAAAAAAAAAAGTTGTGCTAAAAAGTTCTGCTGTTGTTAAACTCGGTCTCATTTGCATCTGCTGACAAAAGATTTTATTAGCAAAACAGTGGAAAGCCAATAAACCCAATAGCAGCAAAAGAGCAAACTGTCCTGACAACTTTATTTTTGTTAATGACAAACAGAAAGAACTGCACAATCATTGTCAAACAAACTCTGGGGCTGATCCAACTCAATCTGATGTCTACTTTTCAGGAAGATCATTACTGGGTTCTGAGTTTGTAGCACTGGCACATATTACAGTTGCAAAATACACTACCAGGTTACTTGCCATAATTCTGTACTCCACTTATCTTCAAATTATTCTTTCCTTTAATTATTTTTTTCCAAAATACTTAAAAATATTACAGTGAAGTTCATAATCATCCCAAGTTCCCTTTTTGCATTGCCTTAAATATACATGCTTCCTGAGATATTCTTAGGGGACAACCTGACTAGACAGACATATTAAAAAAGCTTGGTATTATACATAAGTTTTCATATAAGCTTTTTCAAAACTCTGGGAGAAGTATCATCCAATTTTTGTTCTCTCAGTTCATTAAGATCTAAGTTTCACTTTTCTTTCACTATGGGAGATTCTATATCCTCATTTCTATTTTCTTTCTTGCTTTTACCCCTTTGTTTCATGTGAAGTTTAATGCAGACTAAGAAAAGTGTACTCTTTGGAAATTTGCCAATACTATCCTTCAAACTCCTCCTCTCCCTCCTTTGTACGGATAAGCAGATATAGGAAATTTATGATACTGGTAGAATCTAAGAGTAGACTGGGTCACATCAACAGTCCCTTGAGCCCAGTATCCTTTCTCCAAAAGTGGTCACACACATGACAAGGGAACAACAGTACAAGAACAGAGCAAGCAGCCGGGGACATTGTCCCAGACTGTGCTTTCAGCTGCTAACATTTCTCAAGTTCAGATACTTCAAAGGCAGTATCACTGTAGTATTTAATTCAATGTAATTTAATTCAATGTAGAATTATGGTTTATAGCAAATGACAAAGACTCACTGACCTTGTTGATTAATATAAGCAATTTGCTCTATGACCATGCCTAAAGAAATTTTATTCTGTATAACTTGCATGGTACAGACCACACAGGCATGGATATGACATAACTTCTTCCACATAAGGAGAGTAAAGTTAATCTCAGGCAGATAATGGCCAACCTACATGACATCCTAATCAAGTCTCTATCACTGTAATCAGAAGTCTTCAAGGAACCAGAAGAAAAACAAAACAAACAAAAATCCACAACTATGGAAAGTATCACAGTGCATAAGAATGTTTTATACCTCAACTTTGTATTTAATAATCTACTTGTCTTTTCACTTGCTAACAACAACAGAGAAAAATATTGAAGATAATATTAATCTGGGACATGTTCTGAACCCCACTAAGAAAAGAGAAATCATTTTTAAAAGACCTAACAAGGTTGTGAATGATGAAATAAAATATGGAGGGGTAGAGGTGTGTGGAACAGTACAGTTGGAGAAAAAATAATTTATAACACCAACAGTCAGCTGGAGAAAGAATGTATTGTCAAAGAGAGTTAATGTTATTACATATCTATGTTACAACAGTGCCTGGAAGACCTGCTTGAGATCATGGCCCTACGGCATTAGGCACTCTGTAGAACAAAACAAAAGAAATTAAAAGCAAACAAACATCAACAACAACAAAAACCAGCTGGAGTCCAGTCCCCAAAGGCTTCTCTGACAGCAAATCAGAAAAACATGACTTAAAGTTACATCACATCATAGACCAAAGAGTTGGTCCTCTGCTGATAACTACATATTAAGTCACAGCTGTTAACAATGCCCTCTTATTCCATGCCCTTCACAGTTACACTTCTAGAAAAATATCACGAAATAGGAAAGAAATTAAAATTTGAGAATGAACAATAATTTGGGGCTAATTTACACGGAAAAAATGAGAGTGCTAAATATTATAGGTATTTTAATATTTGATTTAAAAAGGCAAAGGTCTTTTCAAACATTCACAGTGAAAATTTGGGAATTTGAACTGAAAATATCAGAAGTACTTTTGAAAGGTAGAGAATAAACAATTACGTATAATTAACACGAATAAAATATAATTCTCAAGAGCAAACCCCTATAGTATTAATGTATCAATGTATAGTATTAATGTAGCAATTAGGTTGTTTTCTTCTTGCATAACAAGATCAACTACTTCATATACAAGAACAGGAAATTATAACTACTTCACCAAATATGCATTTCCTCATATAACTTAATCACTGTTGGAAAAAAAATCCTCAAATTGTTAAAGAATCTGCCTCAATTTCACATTACGTCAATCAGAAATGAGGTTATGTTAATATAAACTTGCATTTTTAAATCCATAATACAGATCCTTATGAGTATATTTATGTATATTAAAGCAAACAGCAAGAAACTTTGCTGTTAGTTAAGTTTAGGCAAATGACCTTACATTGTTTACCCCTTCAGTAGCTTCGACTCCCTTTGCAAAGAAGTATTTTGGTTTTGGAATTTTGCTGGTCTTAAGTTTAGAAACAGATTTGAAGAGAAATATTTTGAGTTTTACTGCTGTGGTAGTTTTCACCCCTTTTAAGCCAGGCCCTATTTTTTTCTGCCAAAATGTGCAATTACTTGATAACTAGTGGAATCTGACTTGTATCCTCAGTACTGACTTCCCAAGTGGCTATCACAAACAGGCACTGGAGGGTAATTAAACTGACAAGATTGCAGCAAGTGGGAAGCTTGCTTATCTTGTACTTGTCAGCATGTATATAACACAGCTTTCCTCTCTGCCAGGAGCCCCCAAAGCTCTGCAAAATTGGAACCTCCTGCTTCAGCTGATTGTTTGGCAAATTGTTCTTGTGCTACAGCTAAGCACTGGTTTTCTGGCTGGAGATTATTTTATATATAAACACAACCATTGATATTATTTGGCTAGTTGAACGTCTTTTATGCAAGTCCATTCCAACAAAAAGACTGCAATTTCTCCAATAGTTTATATCTGTTCTGGATGAAAAAAATATGTATTTTCCAAATCTCCAACGATACAATAACACCTCAGTGAGGTATGTCCACTGCTATAATCTTTCCCTAATAGTATGAAAGATCCAACAGAAGCTGTCATGCTGTTACAGAAAAAATATTAAAAGGAAAATCTTGTAGTTGGACCAACTCTAAAGTCAACATCAAAGACTGGGGGGAGACATTTTTAAATAAATGTCGAGTTTAGTCAGAAAGATGTCACATCTTCTGGTCTTCACTCAGACAAAGTTCCTAGAGACTCCAGAGGAAGTTTTGCCTGAGAAAGGAGTTCAGTATTGGGTTTGTTGCTGGTCTTAGGATCCATATCAAGTTAAAATGAGTGGGGATTACCTGCTTTATCTCCAACACTAACAGTACTACGGCTTTCTGGGGCTGCAGGTTGACTTTCTGAACAGTTTTTCTGATACCTGATGAACTTTCTGATTCTTGAACAACATCTGTTTTTCATGTCCGTTTTAATACTACAAATTTGTACTTATTAAGCCAACAGATTAGCAAGCAAGCTATCTGGGATCTATTCTGATCTTGAACTGTTTGATATTTATCATAACTAAATTCTCTCTTTTCCTCTATTTCCCTCACATCCACTTCCACTGTTAAGGATTTCTACTACCTTTTAATATGTTTCTGTGGCAGGGTTTGTCTTGCTCTGGTCATTTGCATTGTACTGTTAACACAGTGTCACTGAAGATCTCTCTGAATTTGCTTAATGTTGTTTATGATTTGCCACTGCTTAAACAAGATTAAATTGAGCCCCAGTAGCCCCATATTCTACCATGAGTCAATGAAGATCCCTGTGTAGATTTAAAAACTCTCTACATTTAGGTATGGTGATCACAGGTTAATGTTTTTCACGAGATTCTTCATATAAATGCATGTATTAGGAAGCAAGATACAAGCAGTACTGTAAATGCACCTGATACATGCAACAATTCTCTAACAATGGTTTTGAGCAAATAATGTGATTTTACATGCCAATGGCTTGTAATGGCCACAATAACAAGGTGGGAATTTAGGTGGGGAATATATCCTGTAAGAAACACTTTAAGTTTCTTAAAAATACTGACAGCACTTCTGACTATAGGGGCTAACAGTGCTGATAACTAAATGTATGTTGACTCTGATAAACCAACAACCAACTACAGTGAGTGGAAAATCTCCAGTACAGGCAACATCCATTTTTGCAGATAGGCAAGATAGCACTGAAATCTTGTTTTGACACCAATGCCAGTTTCATGTCACTCTTAAACCTTTCCAAGACAGGATGAGTAGTGCCTCAGGTGTGTTAGGGAACTCTTTTTTTTTTCCTCTCTCTACAGCCTAGCCTTATGTCTGTTCCCTGAGGTGTCACTAGACATCTATAACCTCTCCCTAAGGAACTTCACCTCCTCTGAAGGTTGCAGCTGAAGATGGCAGAGGGATGCTGAGCCTGTACCCATTAGGGATATGTAATCCCCTACATCAACACAACTCCCACCAGCACAACTGCATCGACCCCACCAATGCAGTAGCTCTGCTCCAAGTCCTTGCCAAGGAGACAGGAGCAATCAGAGGCAGAAAGAAATGGTGCGTAAACTATCAACATACAGTGTTGGGAGAGTTTTGGCATGGGCATGGAGATGGGCAGGTGCAGAGTACAACCAGCCCAAGCTCTAGAAAGCAAGACATGTTGTAAACACCGTGCTAATACACAGCTACTAAATTAAAGCCATGATATTAGTGTGGCACTGATACACTATTCATTACTAGTTTGAACTATACAATCCTGTATATTTTATCAGTTACGACTTATCCACCAAGGAGGCAAGAATAATACAGTAACTTATTCTCTGCATCAGCTTTGCCAGATGTGTCTTTTAATTTCACCGTGTTAAGTGACAGTTATTTGTTTTACAGTATTCACTAACAGCTACAGAAGAGCAGAGTCACACTCACACATAAAGTTTAGCATTTAGATAGGAAAGATTCCTTTGAGATGAGGGGTCAACAGACAGATAACGCAAGGCTAGGAACAAGAAAATAAGTAGGAGACAGATGCCTAAGGAGGGGTGGATTCTCCAACAAGGTAAAAGCAATTGCTGTGGTAGGACAGAATAGCATGAGCTCTCCATCCAGCCTGTGGGACAGCTGCATCCCATTCGGCTAGGCACCTCTGAACATCCGGCCACGGTGCCTTGCTCCAGGTCATGTGAGAACGATGCAGCAAAGCCAAGTCAATTTCCTTCAAGATCCAGTCTAGTTCTTAATCATAAGAGAGCCCTTCTTTTGGGGGTTGAATCTACTATGTTCAGAATAAGAACAGTATATGCAGAACAGCGAGACAAGGATAACACAGGACTGCTAGGACATAGATGTACTTTTTTTTTTTTTTTTCCTCCCCTTGAAGCAGTTGCAATTGCAGTCAAAAGATTTGGGGCTTATTTGGTTTTGATGCTTTTTCTTGTTGGTTTGGGGGGTGGTGGTGTCTGGGTAGAATGGGGGTAGAGGGGAGCTGTTAGTTTGCTTTTTAGCTAATGCACCTGATCTGGAAGGCTTCAGGCACTAAAAGGTACAGCAAGCCAGTTCCAGACTTCTTATTACCAATGCCATAAATAACAAATGATACTTGCTATCAACGTGTAGCCCACATAAAACAAATAAACCACCATATAAGGACCAGTTGTGGTAAACACACAGGACATTCATACACACAGACAAAAACCATTCAGGCATTTGATACAAACTATTCAGCAGGGTTAAATGTTCATTGTCCAAAAAATGGGACTATTTTATCAATATATATTGTATCAGTTGCCTAAAATCTTGTGCAACTATACCTTGGACAACAACTTTATGAACTATATCTGACTTACTAAATTCTATCTTTTTATTCGATTAGTATTCCCCCATATTACTTGTAAAGTAATACAGTACTCAGTGCAACTGATGAGGGCAGTGTCTTGCTCTTAGTGGCAAAATAATTCTAGAAGGGGTTTGTATAAATAGGTTTCCGGGCAAAATACAAAAACAAATGGTTTGGTCTCTGTTTTCATAACAGTCACTGTGGAACAAGTGGGAGACTTTGCCAAAATACCTTAATAACTTCATTTAGAACTATTTATCAGCACTGATCCAAAAAGCTTGTTGACAGCGATCTGTACCTCACTGTTCAAGAAATTATTGACTTTTTTAACTTCCCCTCTGTCTTCAGGTTTCTTGCTTCTAAATTATATTGAAAAGTTTATCAGCATAGCTTCTACATTAAATCCTTCTACACCAGCAGCATGGTTTCAGTCTCAGTAAAATGGTGGCTGAAGCTGTTTGCAACAGCATTCCTGACATGTTGTCATTGGTTCCTCACTTAATACTAGAATAACTGATAGCTGAAGTGCTATATTCTCAGTCTTCATGTGTAATGCCAATTCAGTTTTGCCTTACTTTAAGGGTGCCAAATGCTGAAGAGGCGGTTTTTCAATTAATTATTCAATTTACACTATGGCTCACCCAGCCAAAATTCAAGCAGGAAGGTAATGGACATGGTATGTCAGAATAACTAAAATGAGGAAGCAACAGCCAAACCAAGCGAGACTAAAATTATTCTGCAAATTCACTGAATGTATCTCCAGGTTTTACATTTTCAAGTATAGCCCTCCCTCCCAACCCCATTAAAGACATTTTTTGTTTGTTTTTTCTTTAAAAAAAAAAAAAAAGGATTAATCACCAGATATATGCTAAAACAATCCCTCAGGAAGGGATGAGATCATACTTGGACTTCATGCTTCTGCAACGTACTTGTCTGGAAATTAACAAGCAGGTTTACCTTTTCTAGAAAGGTTTCACTCTTTTCTGGAAAAAGCAGTAACTATATGGAATCTTATATTCCCATTCCTAGGGAGATTGTTTCTAGTTCATTTGGTCACCTTTAGCAGTTGGAATCTGTATAATATGAGTGCTGTCAGGACAGGAAATTCTTCTCTGACATAAAGTCTGACATTAAAGTCTGCCTTTAGTTTTAGAATTCCCAGTCTCTGCACTGAGATGCTGTTCTATGATTTTCAGAAGAAATATAGAGAATCTTGAAAACATATATACAACTGTATTTAGCACTACTACAATAAGTGTTAGATCTAATTAATCTATTCACATTTTTATTACGTTCTTACCCTGTGACTGAAGTTTTACTCAGCCAAACTGCTCCTGTTTCAAGAGAAGCTTTCTTAAGTAAAATTCAACCTTACAGCTAAGAAAGAATTATACTCACCATAATCAAAAAGAATGAGGGAATCAAAAAGCATTACTATTTGTGAATTTTGTTGTTTGCCTGAAAGGTGAGACAATTGGTAGAAGATGCTTTTTTGAAAGGCAAACACAGCAGATGAGGTAAAGAAAATTAACAGCTGAGGAGCTAGAACTGAAGGGAATGCTTACAAAACTGTCACAGATGTAGAGCCAGATGAGCAATACCTGAAAAAGGTCAAGCCCTACAATAAAGAATTCTATACCTATTATAAAGCTATGCTTCTACAGTCTCCAATGTATCTATATGCATTATTTATCCATTTTTGGTCAATCTTAGTCAAAGTTGTTTGATTTCCATTGGAAATTATCAGCTCACCTACATCAATATGCATTTGAGGCATTTGTTCAACCATAGCTAAATATATTGTTATAAAACAATCACTGTTATATATTTTATTATAAAGAAAAAATATAATCCCTATTATAAGCAACAAGAACAATATTTATAACACAGGATCAGTTTCATCACTCTGAACCCAATTTCATCCTGCTGAATTTAAGGAATCATGAAGTTTTTGTTTCCAGCTTGCTTAGTATCTACAAAAAAGGGCAAGTGGAACATCTTCATTACTCAGTTTAAGAAAAAAATAAGTATTTCAGGGTCTCTGAAATAAACATTGCTCAAATGAGTCAGATAGATTCACATAGAAAAATCAAATTAATACTGTTCATGGTATTTTTTTGTTTTTCTATGTGAATACTTTCCAGGTTCCACCCAACATCAGGATCTGGCACAGATATTGAAATAAAGCCAGAAAGGACACTTTCATGCTCTTTCCAGTTCCCAGTAAGCTTCTGGCATGCAACTCATTCAGCCATCTGTGGGACGAGAAGAAGAAAGTGGCAGAGAAAAGAGCACATGCATGAGAGCAGTTAGTCAAAGTCAGCCCAGCGAGGAGACCAATTCTGACATTCGAAGAAACAGAAATAAATGGAAAAGAAAAATGCATCCTAACCCAGAGTAGTCATTCTAGGATGTGATCTTTCTGCTTTTGCCTATTGTTCTATAACATGAACTGGAGCAAGACTTAAGCCTTCGATTGCTCTATGCCACAAATGTGTCTCTAAGAGACATTTTGAAGACACATTAGTAAATGCCTATGGATATCTTCATGAGGTTGATTCTGCATGATGTTGATTGCTTTAGCTGCCCTTGAGTTCACCAGAAATAAAAAATAGGAAGTGCTGCTTTGGATTAGATGCTTTTAAGAAGTGCCACAAGAAGAGCTGGGAATTTGGTTGAAAACAGGTAGTAGTCTGACACAGCTGATATATAACAACTCATTAGTGGTTTCTGACTGCTCCAAGAAAAGTTGGTAGATATTTATTTGGAATGGACACATCTGGAAACAATAGAATTATAAAACAGACCAAGAGAAAAAATGAAATAATAAAACGTGCATCCAGTTATTCAACACAGTTGGGCACTGATACAAAATACACTTGATATTCACTTTCCTGTAAAAATAAGAATATAGGTGAAGGGAGTTACTTCTGTTCTTTCCCTCCCTGAATACAATGAGTTTGTAGTAGGAGATAAGTAGCAAAATATTCGCTTCTTTTTGAATTACAGGTACATAAACTCAGCTGTCCAGCAGCCAAAGTAAATCCTTCTCAAATTCAGGTTCCTTCCTCTGCCCACAAATCAAGATGGTAGACTCATGTCCTTTTTCTCTCTTCATGGGAACTGTACAGTGCTCTCTTGCAAGCTCTTCTATACAGAAAAAAAACTCATACTAAAAGAAATTGGATTTATCCCTAAACCCTCTATGACAAGCAATATATATATATACATACATATATATATTTAAACATTTCATTGCTTCTCCAAGAAATTAGGTAAACACCTTGGAAAGGGGTGTAAAAGACTGTTCTTGGCAGACATAAAGCAAGATTGATGGAAGAAAGCCAGAGGGATTGCAAGATGCAGGAGGTCAAACAGTTGCAGCATGAAGCTTCAGAAAGGAGGCAGTCACTGATTGACAATTAAGTCTTCTGGCAAGGACCAGCCTACAAAAATAAAGCAGGCAGGAGAATTGAGAGGGAAAAAAATTTCAAACCTGCCATGCCTCTTAATCACTTCTCATTTACTTTAATTAACTTCTTGAGTAATCTAATTTTTATTGTAGTAAAGCCTAGCCTTGAGCTTAGTCATTTGAGACTATTTTTTTGAAATCATAGGAGGTCTAAGGTATGCTAATATTGAGCAATCTTTGGCCTCAAAACCTTTCCCCTCCTCTTAGTTTGCTAGGATACCTTTCTTCCTTAAAGTGAAAGACTACAGTGAGAAAACAGTATTCTTTCTTTAGCTTTTCCTGAAGATCATTTTTTTTACACCACTTGAAGATATAGATTAATGAAGAGATAGTAGCTCCTATGGAACAGATGTTCTTCTACAGATGAGGAAGGTGATAAAATACAAAGATAAATATTTTGTCTTGTCTAATGCAGGTGGAAGGTTATACATCCAGCTTTTTAAGAACAAAGAAAAGAAAGCATTTTTATTCCAAAGCATGTCCTGCAAGAAGTGTCCAGATTTTCTTCCATGGCTCAGTTTTAACACCACAACAAGCAATCAATTTTCATCAGAGCAATCAGATTTTAATTATTATTATTAAAACCTTTTGTTCTTCCCTTTTCTCCCCTAAGGTTCATAGAATAATTTAGGTTGGAAGGGACCGCTGGACTTCATCTGATCCAACCCCCTATTCAAAGCAGTTTACCTTGTCCAGTTGGTTTTTGAATACCTTCAAAGACAGATTCCACCTCTTCTCTGGCCAACTTTTTCTAATATTTGACTACTAAAACTGTGAATATTTTTTTTCCTAATAACTAACTACTTCCCTTGTTGCAACTGGTGTCTTTTGCCTCTTACTTATTGCTATGTACCTCCAAGAAGAGCCTGTCTTTGTATTCTCCAAACCCTCCTATTACGTAGCTGCAGACAGAAACAAGGTCTCCCTTTAGCTTTCTCTTAAAGACTGAAAAAAGCCAGCTCTCTCAGCCTCTCCTTATATTTCATGTGCTTCAGCTCTCTGACCATCCTCGTGGCCCTCCCCTGGGCTTGCTCCAGTATGTTAACTTAAGGCCACACCTCCTGACACATGTTCTCCTTGTCCACCAGGAATCCCAGGTCCTTTTTGGCACTTTTTGTCACTTAACCCTAATTAAATGAAAGAAAGAAACAAAAAATAGTTAACAATATTTGTAATTTTAAGTAGGCTTTCTGGTGAGAGATCCTAATGTTTTGCTTTAACAGGGTCTTAGAACTCTATTGGTTCTCCTCCTAAAGAGCTTGGATTTTGATGCAGAGGTCTTAAATTGTAAAAAGATGACTGGGTAAAGATTCAGAGTCTTACAAATGTCCTTAGAAAATACAAACTACAATTTTAGAATTGTTATGTGTGTTATTGGGCTATGCTACCATAACATTGCATGACAAATAATGAATCTGGTGTTTTTACTTCTCAGCCTAATGTCAGATCGTAATAATCTCATTTTTATGGAAAAATGAATTGACTCAATGTGAGCAATAAATAAAAGCAATAGTTACATTTGTTTCATTTACAAATAACTTTGGGTTGAAACCAAACTATTTAAACTGTTTTTTAAAAAGGTCAGCTAACCAATATTTATTATAACCAAGGGACTCATTAGCTTACATAATACCAAGACACAGGAAGAATTTATAAGGAAACTCTTTTAAAAGAAAGGCCTTCTTGGGAAAGGATTCAGTTGCCCTCATCATACAAACTAAAAAAAAAAAAAAAAAAAAAAAGGAAAAAAGAAAAAGTTTCTGTTAGTCATTAGATTTAAGAAGCCTTTACAATGTATTTTTTTAACATTTTAATTGTATGAAATTCCTGTATCAGAGAGGACTACATATTTTGTTTGCTTATTTAATTTTGTACATCATAGAACAAATAAGTTCTTCAAAACAGTCAATTAACAAACCAACCTGTGCTTTTTGTAGTAAACTAATAGACCCAGAGGCTGTTCATGTATATGTCGGACCAGCTCCCACAATGGCATCTAGCATTACTTATCAAGACTAAACAAATCACTTCCTCAGACCTTGTGCTTGGGATCAATGACAGTACAGTCTTCTTTCAAGCACAGAAAGACTAGAGGAATTCAAAAAGCTTATAGTTCCGAAGATGGGACATAAAATGTATTCAGCATTTGTTTTTCATTACAGATTGCCTTCTTACCATCATATTTTCTTATCTTACAATATTTTTTTCTTCTATGATACTGAAAGTAGAGCTGTAAAGTCTTGGCAGCCTGCTTCCCAATTAACTCAGATCACAGAATGGCTTGGTTTGGAAGGGACCTTGAAGACCATCTAGCTCCAACCCCCTGCCATGGGCAGGGACACCTCCCACTAGACCAGGTGGCCCAAAGCCCCATCCAGCCTGGCCTTTAACGCTTCCAGGGATGGGGCATCCACAGCTTCTCTGGGCAGCCTGTTCCAGTGCCTCACCACCCTCTGAGTGAAGAATTTCTACTTAATGTCTAATCTAAACCTACCCTCTTTTAGTTTAAAGCTTACCCCTTGTCCTATCACTACACTCCCTGATAAAGAATCCCTCTCCTGCTTTCTTGTAGGATCCCTTTAGGGGAGTCTCCACTGTGCTCATTTCAGCAGGCAATATTCAATGTATGCCAGCAACAGAATAGCCATAAAGATTTCTATAACTCCTACCACCCTCAACAATTTGATGTAACAATAGCACCCCTTGTACCATAAAATTTTAAGATACCATTTTCAGGTGTCAGGTGTCAATTTACAAGCATGAATAGATATAATATCCCATATACCCCACGTGGACATCCCAGTATATCGAATATAAAAAAGAGGGATAAAAGTTAATGTTCTTAAAAAGTATACAATAGCTTACATAATTGTCTTACAGTTGTTTTTTGTTTTTTTGTTTTTTGTTTTTGTTTTTGTTTTTTTTTTACATCTTTTTACGTAGAGGTGTTTTTGTTTTGTTTTTATTTTTTTATTTTCATATGTATCCTAACACTGTATTTCTAAGATGGCATAGAATATTCTACGCCTAAATAAGCTCATGTTTTTCAGAATTAACAGCACATTTGTACAACTGTAGCACCTCTGGGCAAGCATGCAGAACAGGATAGTTAATACTTAATCCATGTGTGAGGAGACTACATGTAGGCAATGATGTGATACATACATCCATTTGATAAGATAATCAGTGTGATTTTATACATATTTCATCACACGGGCACAAAAGCATATATACGGCCCAGTTCTTTACTTTTTACACATTATGATATTACCAGATAACAAAGTTATTTTGGTAGGGGCTGGACTGTGTGGCTAAAGCAAGCCTGATACCCCAAAAGAACCAAAGAGGAGCACACTCAAATCAGGTTACTCCTTTGAAAGAGAAGTAACTTACCATAAGGCAGGATAAGTAAGAACGTGCAAACCAGCAGTTTCCAGGGGGCAACTTGCTCTCTGTGTTAACATCACTGCTTTCCACTACCAGCTTGCGAGTCTGCACCACTGACCTCTGTGAGTGAACCACCCTTTTCTCTGGAAGACACTTTGTATACTACAAGTCATGCAGCAGTTCCAGTTAGAAACACTAGCACCAAAAATATATTAAGAGAGGAAGAGTCACACTACTTGATATAAAACACTGAAGGATTTTTCTTTCTTTCTTTCTTTTTTCTTTTTTTTAAACCACAATGAGGAATAATTTGCAGTTTATGGGCAAGAATTTTCCAAAAATGAGAAGTTCCAACCCTCTCCCAGCAACAAAAAACACAGCAATCAGGGCCGGCAGCTGGCATGCTAAATTCCAGCTGGGTATAATTAGAAATGCCTCACATGTGGGAGCTTAGGAATTAAAGTTGCTTAGCAAAAATGCAGCAATTTTGCAAACGCTTCTTCTCTAAGAGGTTTTAAAGTCCCTCACTACCACGGATGTTTATTTCCATCTTTATAGACTACAAACTATTTTTTGTTAAAGGCTTGTATTAACATCCTCTTACAAGAAAGACTAATAGACTTAAAATAATTTTTTTTTCTTTGCAATTGCATCTTTTTTTTATAATTAGGTTTTGAAGAGAGCTAAACTAAAAGCACCTCCCATCTTCATACATTCCTTGCTGAAATCAACGTGTGCCCCTTCTGGGTACTATTCTTCACACAGTAAAGTTCACCTGAGATTCACAGCAAATGGTTACTGACACCAGTCACTGGCAGTCAGCAAAAGCTGCAAGGGATCAGCTCTCTCCAACACAAAGTCAAAGCAATGTATTAGAAGCACTTTGCACACATTATGCACTTCCCATTTGCCAGACAAAGGCATAAGGGATAATACTGGTTAATAACATACGTATTTTCAAACTTTTAATATGCCATTACCAACAATGGTGGGTAAACAAAAATCTAATAGTAAGCAGCAGTCTTTTGAAATAAATTAAAAGACCTAAAATAGTTTAGGAGTTTTAATTGTGAAACTGGAGTTCTCACTAGAATTGCTTGCCTGCCAAGAGAATCGCAGTACCCCAACTACTGCTGTTTATGGTTTCCATGTTCCAAAAATTTTTCTGTAGTGAAGCCACAAAACCACCAGGCATTTACCCCTACTGGCTTTTCTGTAGTTCACAGATCCATCAAGCAACATACTCAGGAAATACGTTGTTCCTCTTTTGACATCATTAGCCTACTTATGTTCCCCTCAACCTTATAAGGAAGAAGAATTTGGTTACAGATGAATGCTTCTGCAAGTCACATTCCTTTGTCACTACGGTGTCAGAGCGCCATATGCAATCTGGGAACTTCTCATTCAGGACAAATTATAGTACAGATGAATATGTTCTGCAGAGGGTCCTTCATGTGGACCAACTGTACACCTTTGCGTAGTCCCTCCTCTTGCCTACAGTATTTCACCTGCATCATGCCCAGTTTGGGGTAGAACAACTTTCAAAGGCATATGGCCTTTCTATGAAAACAAGAGAAAGAAACCATCACCTCTGTAGGTAATTTGTTCCAACTGGCAATCATGCCCATGACAAAATACAGCCCTGTATCTCATCTGAATTTCTTTTACTAGCTATGAGACACTGATTGTTGCTGTTTCTCTCTCTAGATCGGGGATCTCTGTTCTTTCCCAACTTTAACTTCACTTTGGCATCTCTCAGTTTCTTTTTGAATCAACTGAATGACAGATGGAATGCTACATCTTTCTGTACAATGTTTTCCAGTTCTAAATTTATTTTGATCCTATTCTGATTTTTCAGCATTCCCCCCGCCTCTTCCCATGGAAACATAAGATGGCATCTGATGCTAACCTTTCCAGTTCTGCAGAATAGAATCACCCCCCTGTCCTTTCCTACTGCTGCTGCTGTTCCTCATTTATAAAAATCAAGAACTGCACTAGCCATTATAGTCTCACTGCAAATTAAGTTTCAACATTTTTCTTACTACACCACCATAAACCTTTTTAGCCTTCCCACCCTACAGAATTTTCATTCTGTATTGGCCTTCCCACTGTTTGAACCACAGCCCTTATGGAAAATAAATGATGAATTCCCTGGCCCACGGGAACACAAAACAAAACAAAAACAAAACACAAGCAGGGCCTCAATGAAGGTACAAAGAACACTTGTTGTTCATGCACTGAGCTTGGTAACTATTAGTTATGAAACACTAAAGCCTATTAAAGAGTCACATTCCAAAACATAAAAATCTTGCATTTTGTCATTGCTTTTTGTAAATGAAGGCAGACCAGCTTTATTTTTTAAAAAGGTAAAAATCTTACCCAGAGCTATGAAGCAAATTACTACAGCTCATAGTTTTGCATTACAGGAAGATCTACCTTCCAATGCTCATCTTTTAAGTTATATTTCATTTATTCTGAGAGACGAAAAGCATGTCCTCTTCTCTTCCAAAGCTCTCCAGGAAGTTTCAAATATCTTGACACAATGGTCAACTAGAAGACAAATTCCAACAACGGTGTTTAAAAAACAGAAAGAAACCAAAACCACCACACCCTCCAAGTCTCTAGTTCCCTTCCCTATAATTTTTAGCAGTAGGAATGGAATAACTATCTTCTAATCAGTCCCATATTCTGTTGCCTTGAGCAGCACAGGTGCCCCAAAACAGACGATATTTAGAGTTCATACATGCTTTCAGAGGTCACGTGTTTTGGGGTTGTTCCTTTCTTCTTCTTTCTAGTAACCTACAAGACTCCTGGCTATAAATTGTTCCTTCTAGCAACCACATGCCATGATTTTGCTGGCTATTTTTATTCATTAATACCAGCTGCTTCACAGTGCCTGGAGGTAACAGAAAAAATATGTATATATGTTTTAACCATATGGTAAAAACTGATGAAGGATGGCCTTTTATGTAGATAATCCATATACCGCAGTAAAATTCAGTCTTACACAAAAGACTGGGCTAAAAGGCCTGTTCTCCACTTGAACTTTCAAGGACCTGCATCACTGCAAGTTTCTGAGCTAAATCCAAATGTGCAAGTTTGCACTGCTCCCAAGAAGTCAGTAGAACAACATCCATTTCCATCAATGTGGACTTTCTGATCAGGTGATAAGCAAGCCTTACATTGACCTTCTGTACAGGGATAGAGTTTATCATTGAGCTTGAAGATAACAAAGCATTATGCTGCTAAGCAAAAAGTTCCCTTCAGACACCCCCTAGTCATGACACACTTCAGTTCCAAAAATGTTCTTTTGCCATCATTGTTAAACAAATGTTTTCTTTGAGATTATCCAGTTCCAGAGATTAACATAATAGACAAAAATTAAAAAGGGGATTAGATAGCTGCAAAAATTATGTATTCAAATGACATGCTCTAATCCTTTAAAGCAGTAAAATGAAATCAAGGACATTAAGTGCTAGCACTTAATTAAGTGCAGAATACTACTTCAGCAAATACTTTTTTCCGTGCACAAGAACAGGTTTCCTACCTCTTAACCACAACAGTCTTAGACACAGAATCATAGGACACATTAGAACAAAATAAATCAAGATAGAATGGGAAGTGGGGTTTACAGAAGAATAACAACAAATTAAGGTGGAAAAGAGCCATGGATAGATTTATCCAGGAGGTTAACATTAGGATCAGAAGCTAAACTAATTCCAGGAAAAAAACTCTTGTTTTTTTCTCCAGAGGTTACAGGCTATTGTACACAACCCTTTTCTTTCCAGGATGATCTGCCAAATCAATTAATGGATTATTTTTAATTTACTACATAGCAAAAGAACAGGGTTTTCATTGCCATTGCTTTTTGTGTTGTTTTTGTTTGTTTTGGTGTAGATTTTTTTTTTAAAAGACTGTGTACGTTTATGAATTTTCTTTTACAGCAGTATTCCATTTTTTCCTTTACTGCTTCCTTCAGGTATGAAGCATTTTCTCATTAATATAGCCAGCATATTCTCTGGCATAAGAGAAATGGAGAATCAAGAACTGTGAAGTCTTGAACACTCGTTTGTGCTGTAGCTAAATTAAAAAACTGGAAACAGAAAAATACGTTTGTATCATCGGGGACATAATGTCTTCAAGACTTGCCATTGGCTTAAATAGAAAAAAATATCTCTAAATGTAGAACAAAACTGTATCTACTTGGAAGGTTAATTCTCACAGAACTCCTCAGTGGTATAGATTAGAATTAATTTCTTAAAATGACAACAAACTGAATTTCACTAAGTGATTAAAGGAAAGTTAACAGTGGACTCTTTCTCACTATGTTCTCCATGAATATCAAGCTAATTAAAACCATGATTTTTCTATTCTATGTACTACAAGAGGGGGAAAAAAAAAAAAAAAGTAAGAGCTTTGCTCAAATTTAGAACAGCCTTCATGAAATCCTGAGCAGTAATAAAATCTAATAGCAGGGTAAATCTCTTCATCTTTGGCTTAACAGGAATACTTTTCACAGCGTTTAGTATTAACTACCCTTTCTTTGCTATTGTACATGTATCATTAAGTTTAAAAAAAAAAGTATTGCAAAGCCACACTGAGTGTCCTTCTCCAAGCAGGGAGAGTATTATGCTGAATTCCAAAAAGCTTCCTTTATGTGCTATGTGTTGACTTCAGAAATATTTTTACTTATTGATACAAAACACAGCTCTCATTAAGAACAAATTTCTTCAACTTCAGGTACCTAGAGGTACCTATTTATAAGGTCACATTAGTCAGCTAACATCTTTTCTTCCTATCAAGAATAAAAACCTCCTTCAGAGGGCAATTCCAAGCAGGGTTTGCATTCTGAATCACCACTTAGAGAAGTCAGTACATCTCTATGTATTGGGTTTACGTGGCAAGGGTTTGGTAGCAGGGGGGGGCTGCAGGGGTGGCCTCTGTGAGCAGAGCCCAGCAGCTGCCCTATGTCAGACCAGAGCCAGCTCCAGCCGGCTCCAAAAGGGACCCACTGCTGGCCAGAGCCGAGCCAGGGAGCGACGCTGGTTGGGCCTCTGGGAGAGCAGAGTTAAGGAAGGGAACAAACTGCTGTGCCACAGCAGCTGGGAGAGAGGAGTGAGAACCAGCCCTGCAGGCACCCAGGGCAGTGCAGAAGGAGGGCAGGAGGGGCTCCAGGCGCCGCAGCAGAAGCTCCCCTGCGGCCCGTGGAGAGGCCCATGGTGGAGCAGGCCGTCCCCCTGCAGCCCATGGGTACCACACGGAGCAGATCTCCACGCTGCAGCCATGGAGGAGCCCCCATGGAGCAGGTGGATGTGGCCTGAAGGAGGCTGTGGCCCATGGGAGCCCCCGCAGGAGCAGGCCCCGGGCCGGAGCTGCAGCCCGTGGAGAGGAGCCC
>VXAA01005949.1:30340-65357 GCA_013399115.1 Anseranas semipalmata
GCAGCCCCCATTCCCCTTCCCCTGCGCCGCTTGGAGGGAGGAGGTGGAAGAGGGTGGATGGAGGAAGGTGTTTTTAGTTTGCTTGTAGTTTCTCACTGCTCTAGTCCACTAGTGATAGATAACAAATAATATTAATCTCCCTATGCTGAGTCTGTTTTGCCCGTGACAGCAATTGGTGGGCGATCTCTCTGTCCTTACCTCAACTCTTGAGCCCTTTTCATTGTATTTTCTCCCTCTTTTCCTTTGAGGGGGAGTGAGGGAGCGGTGTGGTGGAGTTGCTGCCCAGCAGGGTGAAACCACCGCATTCTCTTTTTCTCTATTGATGATATTAAGGTTTGGCTAGGTAACTTTTACAATGAAAGTGAATAACCTGAAAGTGCTTAAAACAATGTCCTGTACCCTACCTTAATCTCAAAGAGACATTCCAAGCCTGAAAAAGATACAGTTTGTTCTTCCTCATTGGTTTTCATGATACTGACTTTCAATATGCAAAGCTTGGCTGTGTGGCATAAATCTTTTCGTTAACTGGCAACATAGAAAGAATGACACAAGATCTGAAAAATCACATATTACTTCTGCCAGAGGCTATGCACCTGTCCTCTGCACAAAATAACGAGACTAGCCAACCTGAATAAACTGATTAAGCAATATGGCATCCAGCTCATTCTTCCATATCTGTACTAGCCTGCATTCCCAACAGGGATAATCATGTGGCTTTGTCACTGAAGAAAACAGATGAAATTCAATGGAAACATATGTTGTGGATAAGATACTTTCTCTGTTTTCACATATCTCTGTGTCTATATATGTATTTACAAACAAAAATACTCCTAATATCTCTTGAATTTGATAATTAAAGAAAAATATGCTTCCCAACTGTCACCTCATTATCAGATTTTTATTTTTATTTTTTTTAGAAGCAGAGTTTTTAAAAAGCTCTTTTTTATTTCCCATGATCTGATTCCTACTAAAAAACACTTAGTACTAGAACCCTACAGAACTAATTCTGCAGGCCAGAAAGAATCAGTAACAAACTCACCTCCTGATCAGAAGTTAGGATAAAACTCATCTAGTAACACCATTTAATCATATTGAGTCCACTTTGCTCACCATCAGGCAACCTGTCCTGTGGAAACAGGCTGGCATTTCTGGTGCACATTCCCAGTAAATGAAAAAAATCATCACAACATGAAAAATGAATGCAAATTTAGTATGAAAAAAAATTCACTTCTAAATATGGCTGAAGATTTATGTCTGCTTTTAATGTTAATTGAACTATTTAAGGCACAAATAAAACTTCATTTTATGGGTGATGAGGATAAGAATCTTCTAGGTATAAATCCAGAGAATCCAAAAATAACAAAAATGATAGAAGTCAGATGCAACAAGTTCTTCTGAGAAGGGATGAAAAACCAAACCTAATAGTAGGAAGAATATAATCTAATTTTATGCCCCTCACACTCTGGTGAAAAAGAATTCCTTAAGATGAAACAGAACTCTAAAAAACTAGGTATCTCAGAAACAAACAAATCAGTCTGCAAAAATTTTTGCTATGGAGTTACAGTGAGAGAAAACTTAATCATTTAATTCATTATTTTCTTTATGACAAAGACAGCCTGATGTCAGTACACTAAAAGCAGGCTTCCATCAGAAGGAAATGAACTGAAAACCAACAAACTAAACATCAGTGGCTGGACATCTCTGTCTTAAAAAGAGAAAATGGACAGTAGAAAGGACCATGTTTCAGTTCTACTGAGATAAATACACTCCAAAACTGTCTGCATGAAAGAAAGCTTAAATAAGCCTGTAATTAAATCCTATTCAGTTCCTGCTTTTTTATTTGGGCAAAAGATCAGAGCAAATGCAAATAAGTGTGTCACATATGAACAGCAGGACTGGCTGGTACTTATTTCTGAGGAAGACCATTACAGTCCTGCTTGTTCAGCAGAACTCTCCAAAGTGAAGACTTTTACTCTTCTGCACACATTTAAAGAAAACGTTCATTCTTACCAAATAGGACAGAAGGCGAAAAAGAAATCCTTCAGTAACTGCAGAATTTTACAGACAATATTGCAATCAAGTCATTCTAATATACAAGACAGCAAGGCCTGTTCAGCAGTGTCAGGAAAAGATCAAGGCCTGACTCCTGCAGTGGAACTGCAATGCATTTTTTTTTTTCCCCACTTACAAAATGACTTTGCCAGGGACAAGATTCACCTCAGAACACAAGAGGGTATGTGCCAGCACTGACTGCTGCAGAAAAAAGGTCCAAGTATTGCACCCTGTTCTCACAGAAGTCTACGCTGCATTTTGCACTGCACCCATTAAATTAATCCCAGAGCATGTGCAATAAGGGCAGATCTGTCATTATCCCATTGGGAATGACATCTCATTAATGCAAGGTCAACTGGCCCACAGAGGCTGTGACAGAGCTCATAAACATGCTCACATGTGATAACTATCAATCTGCAGGATTCAGCTTGATATTTTCACACCAGATTGCAAACACTTATTGTACCAGACAAGGGAAACTCTCAAAGAAACTTATCACTTTCCGATTGTAGTCTCCTGTCCTCCCAAAACTTAAAAGTGCTTTTAAAACAAATTTAGCAGCTCTTGGATAACTGAAATTCAGTGTTAAAACAAGAAATGGTGATACTCAGTTCTTTGAATGAACTTGATCTTGCAGTTTTCATACAATCAGCTCTTCAGCAAAGACCCCTGCTTAAGATCAATAGTAGCAAACTCCTGTAGTCTTTTCCTGTGCTGAAGTTTTAATGTTCCCCCATGCTCCCCCCATTACAGAATTGGAATGTTCCTACTTGAAGAACAGCGGGCTTCTCTTTTGCTTTTTGTTTCCAATGAAGCCTGTAATAAATATGACTTTTTGATTATTTCCTAGTTTGTGCATCAGTACCATGGATGTTGTTAGAACAGTTCTGTGAACATTCTGCAAATGAAGCGCTACCAGATGCAGCTCTGTTGTATCACACTGCAAACAAAGGAGGCTTTCCTCACAACCACGATTATTTAAAATTTTACCTTGAAATACTGAAGAATCATGGCCTTTGTCAGATTAGTAGCAAACAAGGATTAATGTCTTTGATCCATATTGCTTATTATGGAAACAGTAGAGAAAACAAAATATAGAACTATGGAGACACTAGGTCAAAAGACAAAGTAAGTATTAAGAGAAAAGGGTAATTCAGAGCTCCTCACTTCTTTAATTTCAGTTCAGAATTTCAGTTGCTTCCATGTCACTTAATGACACGTCATTTTTCTCATTCTTCCCTTCCTAGAAGCCTTTCTGATAACTGTACTAAAAAAGTGACATATCACGGTGAGAAGAAAAAACCTCCTACAGATAATTCCAGTGCTCTACTTCCAGATCTGGCACAAATTCTTTCAGCAGCCTTGGCACCTACATTCCCAGTTGGAGTTCCATAGATAGAAACATACAGAAGTAGAGCGGTCACAAGCAATTGCAACTATCTTTAACAACTCTGGCTACATCAGAAGAGCTGCTTCTCCCTGACATGAAAACAGCTGAGATTTCTGGAGCGGCAGCTGCTCCAGCCTTCACTGCTCCAGCTATAAAGCAAAGGTATACTGGGTCTGGTTGGGATAGAGTTAACTTTCTTCATAGCAGCCCATATAGTGCTGTGCTTTGGATTTGTGACTAAAAGTGTTGACAACACACTAATGTTTTGGCTGTTGCTGGTCAGTGCTTGCACAGTGTTGAGGATTTCTCTGTTCCTCAGCAAGTAGGCTGTTGACTGGAAGCTGGGGCATGAATAGCAGCAGGAGACAAAAGTATATAGAGATAGTGAGTAGGACACTTTGGTCCATACTACAGGAACTGCTGCTTTCAGCTCCCCAAATATGGGGGGGAGAGAAAAAAAAAAAAAAAGAAAGAAAAACAAAAATACCCCCAAAAGCACAGACCAGAAGAACATGCTCCAGAGGGGAATAACAACAAAGCTCACTGAAAAGCACCCTCAACAAACCCTAGAAATCTGTCTGTGAAAGACAGCAAGCAGCTGAGAGGCCAATGAAAACCAGCTCCTGGAGCCACGCAAAGGTAGCTAGAGTCCAGGTCAACCCTGAACATGAAAACGACTGTCAATCCCAAACCAAATAATCCCAAAGCAGTCAAGTTTAAGAAGGCACCCAAATGGCAGACAATGCCTGCTTTTCCAATGAGAAAAGCAAGTGGAGGAACATTAGTACTCTACATGGTTTCTTCTCACGTCAGCAAAGTATAACATTTTGTGTACACAAGCCTATTTTAGATGAACATTGCCTTGGCTCCAACTCCATATCCATTGCACAAGAGAAGCAGTCCCAAGTTTCAGGATCTCAGTTCTTCTTTTGCTCCACTTCTCTCCTTCAGATGCTTGCCTTTTTTTTTTTTTTTTGGAAATCTGCAGTGATTGTCACATTTCAGAAAACAGTGACTTACTTCTTTTCTATCACAATAAAAGACTCTGTGTATTCCAACATTCAGTCACAGATTAAAAAGAGAGAAGTGTTGTTGCATACTCTGCAGGCTCTTAATGCAATCAGATTCATGGTTTCTCCACAGCCAGCCAGATCTTTCTTCAAGTTCACATTTCAAAAGGATTAAAGTTAAGCTGATGTCTTCCAAAGGTAATTTCACAGAAGTAATGTGGAAAGGCACCTACTTCCTCAGCATTAGTTCCAAGATCTACAGACATGTGTAGGATAATAATCAAATCAAGAATGGATAGAGGCTGAATTTTCTTTCAGCAGCCACATGCTTATGTGGAAAAATCTGAAATGAGGAGTTGTTTCAGGTTATGCATAGGTAAAAAAAGCCATCTAAGTAAATCTAAGTGAAAAGATGAGATTTCTTGTCTGAAACTGTCCAGTGTAGGATTGGTCTAGATAGGCCATTATTTGCAGTTCATTACCAGTATTCAGCAAATCCTCAAACTGACAACAATGCAACTGTTTGAACATCATAAAACGAGTTGGTCCTCACCAAGACACATCTTTAAGTATGGAAATGGAAACATCAGGAGTTTCGTGTGTTTTTGTTTGTTTTTTAAATACACTAAAAATGTGAAAAGGAAGCTGCTTATTTTTCTCCAGAAAACCACTGGCCAAAGAACGTTCATGTCTTTCTGTTCATCTTTTAGACAGAACATGCTGCTTTGAATTTCCATTTATATCCCAACAATGATTATAGAAAAGGGACAGAATTCTTTTGAAAGAATTACATGTTACAAGGTATGGTCTTTTATTGTCAGTGCTTGAATGATACTGTCCTGGGATTGTCAACCATCAACTCAACATCTTTCCCTGAAATTACACTTTTCTCCAGCATATCAAGTGTTTCACAAGAAATTGTCACAACATAAAGGACAGCCATGAACCAAAAGACCAAAAGCTTGTATGAAAAGGAAGCCAGCTAGAGTTAATTTTCATCAACTGTTAAAACATGTACCCGAACTCTACATAAGATTGACCTTTATAAGACTTTTTTTTTTAAATATTTCACAGAGGGAAAAACTTCTGAAGCACTGTAAGTAAAACAGCCAAGAATGTTTACAGAGAAAAACTCTAAACCTGTAATATTCTTTGCAAAGCCATTTTGCTGTGGAGCTCAGAAGCATGCCTTCAAAAATACAGCAAAACAGTAAGAATTATGAAAAGTCACTGTCATTCTGAGTGTCTCTAACTACCAAGTAAGGCAAACAGATTTACAGTTTTCAGGAAGAAGAAGCAGTACTTTTCCTTGAAGAAATAACGAACAAAGGAGTTATAAATAACTGTCCCTAATGAAGAAATGTCTATAATACTTAGCATTTTGCATTGTACTTTTGATGTTGACTCTGACGGCATGTTTATTGCTCTGCTGTCACATAGCATAATAGGAAATTTTTGCTCACATAATTATAACAGTGGTTCTTCCAGACTGTATCATAGTTCAAATATAAACTATAATAGTGGTAAACTTTTTCCTACTGGAAAGTTATGTTTAAAGACGATCCTGTCTCATGATTGTCTTTATTGTCCAGAAAAAAAATGAACCAAACGATCAAAATACTGCTTTTCATAGGTGGTAGAATATTGTGTTCATCAACTAGAAACATAGCAGACCTCAATGACACATTACCAATCCTGCAACCAACCTTCCACAGGCTATCAGACTGCAGTCTTCCATTCTAACAGGCAGCCCTTTTGAACGCAATATTTAAGGGTCAAGTCTCTTCCACTTCCACTTAAGCCTTTGAGAAAGCTGTCAATGAAATCAAGTTAATGTATGAAAGCCTAAACGTTTTCTCTTCCTCTGAGTAGCACTCCTGAAATCAGAGAAATGTTTCCTAGTTAGAGGAGTGGATTTGTCCCCTGAATAAAATGTCATGTTTTGTAATAAATAAAATGCAACAATGCTGTCCAGAGAATGTTAACATGTGGATACTGGTCTCTCTCTGTCTCATCAAAATTATTGCAACAAATTTAACCATCAATCATTACAGAAATAATTGATTTAGTCCACAGAAATTTGGACAAAGGCCATCTGTGTGGAAAGCCTGGAGATCTGCAGGTGTTCAGGAAAAACTGAAAACTCACAGCCTAGACCGCAAGCCTTGTACTTGACAACATAACTGCTGTTATGAGATGAAAATAAGTGGATATGGCCGAAATGTTTATTTCTTCTCATGAGGTGTGATTTAGACTGATGAGTGTAGGACTCCACAGAAGAAACAGTTTTTTTTGCAGAGGATAAAAGAAAGATTTCCAAAGTTTATGCTGAAAAAGGTGTGTTTTTTTTTTCCGCTCCTTTTATACACAGACAGGTAGCATTCTGACTACAGTCATACTTCAAAGTGTTGTGAAGTTGGATTTTAACACAAAGGTCGGGTGACAGTCCTTATACCGAATCCAAGGCTCCTTGAGTTTTATGACATATTAAAATCTCTGCATTCTCTGTTTTAAGTTGCAGCCATTTATTGTCTAAGAATTCCAGATGTGGCTTTAAAGCACTGTTTTCTAGCTTTCAGTGTAGTTGCCTTCTCCCTTCAACTTCAAAATGATATCAAGATGAGGTTTCTAGGGCAAACAGTTCTGGAAATGTTGAAGGTATGACTCTGGCTCATGCACACATACACCCTCCCATAAAGAAAAAAGTGATTTTAATAAAAGACTAAATAATGAAAAAGGATACAGGTAAAAAAATTCCCAATATCAGAAGAGCAGACACAGAGCTTGCAGAATACACAAAGAAAACCCCTCAATGGACACTTCAAAAGACCACTAAAAATCCAGCTATATTCATAATCAAAAAGTTTTTCATGAAAGGAGAAAGCAAATTTAAAAGAGGCCCTGCTACTCCAGCCCTCGGGCTTTCTTCAAGGTGAAACAATACAACTGAGCAGAAACCTTAGCATTGACTTCCTTTAAATCACGTTTACCCACCACCTGCTTCGCTGTTGTCAGGGAACTCCCATATCCAATAAACCGGACACAGAAAGCTTTAAAGTTACCCTTGGCAAGATAGCTTACCAGGTCCACCTTGTAACACTAACATGAAAAAAAATGGAACTAGCATCACTCTCTTTCACAGCAACTAAACTAGGAGTTTCGGTAAGTAAGTTTCTGAGACCAATTCATAAACCAGAACAAAACATTAATTCTGAGCTATCAGTTGCATTCATTGTAACATTCAATTCAGCCAACTCACTCCAGCCTGAAGTCTCTATTATTTTATGGGTGGTGCTGAAGGATTCTGCGTCAGGTTTGATGACTAGAATACCATTCCTACACATTTCTTACTAGTGTTCAGGCACCACAGTAAATCCCATTCCTGTAGATGAATAGACATCCCTGCCAAGTTAAACAAAAATACAGTTTCCATCTCATTTTCTCTTGTGAATTCTCCTACATTAAGAGAAGGAATAGCTTTTTTTTGTTTTTTTTTTTTTTCCTCTCCTTTCCGTGCCGTTGGAGATGGTGCCATAGATGCAGTAAACTTATCTTCTGACTCATAGGGAAACTAATTTATAACAGAGATGAGAGCTTCTTTCTGTGTTCCTACAGTGCATAGCACAAAAGCTTAAAGAATCATGACTGTAGATGACAAGGGATGCCGTGTGTGTAAATACAGAAAGAGACAGACATACTTGTCTTTTAAGCTGCCAGCTTTTACTTGGAAAGGGAGTAATATACTGATTATAATACCGATTAGCACCTTTAATCCATCAGGAAGGGAAAGCATCTGGACTACTCTGTTAGTATTTTGTCAGGATGCCTGTTGCTGTTGTCGCATGGAAAGGCAGTAGGTTTAACCCTCTGTGTGACCCACATGTGGAACTTTTTGAAATTAACGTAATATGACATGCAAAGGAGGTCCAAACTCAAGCCACTTACAGTATTGTCTACGCAGCCCACAGTAGCCCTGTTCTACTTCCACCACCACCACACCAAGACATCTGCTTATTTCCTCTCCCTCCGGACTTCTACTGAATTATTCCAGATGTAGAAGCTTGGTTATCTCCAAACTGTGTCTAGAAGAAATTGTGACCTATTCTACATTTTCTATTTCCTATGTCTAATGTGTTACTGAGATGTTAGTGTTTAGATCCCCTATTGAAAGGAACAAAATCAGACAGAAGTCAGCACCCTTAGCATTTATCCAGCATTTTATCCAGCATTTATTTATATCTGGGCAACAGGTTGCCCAGAGAAGTTGTGGATGCCCCACCCCTGGAGGCATAAAAGGCCAGGTTGGATTGGGCCCTGGCCAACCTTATCTAGTGGGTGGCATCCCTGCTTACAGCAGGAGGGTTGGAACCAGGTGATCTTTAAGGTCCCTTCCAACCCAAGCCATTCTATGATTCGATGATTCTATGATTTTTCCACTGCGACCCTCAGATCCTTACTTGAAAAGTCAACCTGAGTATTCATGTTAGTCAAACACAGGCATAGGAGATCTCACATAGGAAAACAGAATTCTCAGCTGTGTGGTTCTCACCAAAAAAAACATTCTTGCCTTTTTCTCAAGTTGCTCATGTGTACTGCAGGAATCAAAGACACGTGGAATTCATCCTTTCACCTAGGAAAGGTAGTAATTTTCTAGCATTTACTTAACTCCAACGGTTAGGGTGTGGTAATCTCCACCTACCTCATTAATCCTTCTATTTTGGAAAACTGGGTCCAGATTGTCCTTGCATCAGCCATACGGATATCAAGGGTGTTACTGCTTTCATACCTCACATGCCCAATACATCAGACTGATCAGCTAGAAGTGAACAATCATCCTGGGACCATACAAAAAGCACTGGATAATACCCATAAACTATCCTGTGCAAGAGCAGCAGGTAAAGAATCATTTCGTAATGTAGACCAATATGGAGGCAGAAAGTGGGAGGCAAGGGGAACATTTTTGAATCATTTCTGGGGGAGCCCTCTCCTGTAAAGTACAACTTCCTTACATAAGACACTAACAGAAGAGGAAAAATTTGAATTCTACAGTGAAAATGGTATGGGAAAATGCTGTTGTACAGAGTAAGTTCTGCCCACAAATTGACCAGATGTTCATGTTCTTAATCAGGAATTCCCCTGGGAATGCCGTGGCTGTTGCCTTCAAGTTAGAATAAACCTGAAGGCTTCTTTAATACAAAGCATTGCAAGGAATGTTTTCCAGAACACACAGAGCCTCAGCATCAAACCAGTTAAGTATGAAAACTAGATCTGCTTTTTATCATTGTATTAATTTGTTTGCAGACATTCCTGCCTCTAAATTAACTTTACAGGATGATTCACATTTGAGCTCACCACTCATTTCCCAGACTTCATATAGTACAAGTAGCACTTATAAAACATCTACTACTTCTGCACACTTTCACCCATGTTTGCCATTCTGCCAAAATATTTTTAATATCTTTCATCCTAGATAGCATAAGAATCAAACCTGACAAAGAGTCCAAACTCCAACTTTCAACAGCAAATCCCATTTCAGCAGCTGATAACTCTTGTTCACCTTCATAGTTAAGCTTGAAGTTTTGCATGAACACTTGCACAGAGAGGAAGTGACTTTTTCTTCTGGATTTTTGCATGTCCTGCATATTGATGCAATCTAAAAAGAAAGCCAAGTTTGAAGAAAATCTATTCAGCGATTCTGAAGAACTAAGCTTTACACTACCAAAACACAGTTTCAAGTAATTGTCATGGTTCCGCCGATGAACACGCCTCTTGTCTTTTCCCAAATCTGTCTTACTTTCTTGCCTCTCACAGAGGTATAAAGCCCCCTAAAAGTTATTATCTATATCTCTTCAAAGAGACAAAAGAGAGGAAAAGAGAAGGAAGTCATTCTCAAAGCATTTGTCTTAAATATTACTGTGAACAAGTAAACAAAGACTGCAAGTAGTATTCATCCCATTCATTACATAGGTCCCTTCATCACAACCTCCCAGCACCCAAAAGAATCTAGATGAACATATGCCTCATCCAGGCTCAGTAGCAGGCCAGTTTCAACATTCTAAAAACAATTATGAGCTGTTTTCTCCTACGTACACCTCTTAACAAGAGAAAAGTAAGTTTCTGTGAGAAGGATATGGGAAGTTCCTAGTGAACAGACTAAGAACAGTTATGATTGTTCCACTGATTACCTGCAAATACTTGAAAAGATCCCAACAGATCAGTATTAACGTATACTTAGAGAAGTATTTTACTTTTCATTTTTTGTTTTTCTTCAGCAGTTAATGTTTCACATACTGAGTTAATAACCTTCAAGATTTTTGAGGAAACCTAGAAGAAGCACATATGCCTTGTCTTTCAAGGAAGCTAAGGAGCCTACCCTTACATTGCCTTCGGAGATCTTGAAAAATAGCCAATACTTTACCTTCAGGACTCAGCATTTGTACCACAGGAACTGCAAAGATCTAAGGATTTCATTTTTTCTTGCAATAATTCTTAAACATGAATTCAAGGTCAGTGTACCATACTTTTTGTTTTTTCCTTTAAGTCGTAGTAGGTTGAACGACTGTATCTGGAACCAAACACTGGCAAGTGAAATCAAATGGTATAAAACATTCCCTACTGACACCTATGGCAATAAGCATATTTAAAAAAAAATCTGGATTAGTTATCAATTAAAAGAGCAAACTAGGTATTTTCTTTTACTCATTACTTGGTCATCTTTACAGGTCCACAGATGATGAAAACTACCAGACAACTCAATGAACTCCAAAACTAAACAAAGAAAGCAAAGAAGTTTAATTATGCTGTATAAAGAACTTTGACTCTGCTTTTTGATTACATATACTGAAAAATTAATGTTAAATGTTTCTGGAGATGAGAATAAGATAGAGTACACTTTTACAATAGTTTTAAAACTTAGTTACTTTTTCCATTTCTAGAGCATCTATCCATACTTAAGGGTCTATTACATTTTCTCCTACAAACTACTAAAACTATAAAATACCCAGCAGTTTAAATAACATGAAAAAAGCTGCATCTATTTAACAGCTGCAGAATTCATAGGACAGAGGCAGTAAAATATAAAAAGAAGACAAGAATTAAAAATCCTACTGCAAGAATATTAACTGTAATAAAAGAGAAGACATTAAAACCAGCAGCTAGTTAGGTGCCAGGACATAATAGAACCCATAAGGACAGGCAAAGAATGATGCTAAGTTAGGGAGAAAGAGTCTGTTTTCAGAGAAGAACTTCCTGACAGACACCACAACAAAGCAACATGAACGGTGACTGTGTGGTCCCCTTCTCGTAAATAAATCAGGCGTCAAAGGTTGATCTGCGGTTCGTAAGAGGCCTAAGCCTTCTCCAGGGATTTGTAGTATTCTGTCAGCACAGTCCAAGCCTTAGGAGCCATGAAGCCTTCCGGTGGGTTTTGTCCTTCTCGAGCCAGCTTGCGCATGCGGGTCCCTGATATAAATTCAAAGTCTTCATGGCTGAGAGAATAGGAGTGGGAGTAAGGGGAGAGGGAGAGGAGCGGGTAGGGGAGAGAAAAAAAGAAAATATTTTAAAAGCAGGCAGAGTTGCTCATATTTCTTCTGCTTTTTTGATACTTCAATGAAAGTTCTTGGAAGTATAATCTGGATAGTAACTGTCATTTCCAGTCATTCGTCCATCAATGCCAGTACATCTTTAGAATATACACCCTCTACAACATACAACTTAGGTAACTCCTGAGGTTCAGCAGCTTAGTCAAACCGATCTCCTGCGGGCTGAATCAAGTCTGTGCTTTCATCTAGCCTGGCTTTCTCTCTGTGAGGAAGCAAAGAACTGCTGCTGAGAGAGAACTATCTCCTCCACCTCCAGTCTCAGTTCTCTGTCAAGCAACAGCAGCCATCCTATTCTGTACCCCTACTGCCTCTGCCACAGCAGCAGTCCAGGACTTCATGCTGGTAGAAGGTGGTCATTTCAGTACTGGTTGAAGAAGATCATTTCAGTGCCACTAGAGAATGTGTAAGAACAACATGGCAGAAAATCTCTTAATGAAGTTTAGAGGCAGGCTCCATAGCTTTTGCAGCTGGGCCACTGCAAGCCACTTAGCATGCATGTACGCATATATGCATATGAGTACACATGGCACATACAGTTCAAAATAAAGAAAAAAGCACAACTTCAACTGGAGGAATAATAAAAATACCTTCCCATAAAGATGTTTTTCCTACAAAACAGAATTAATTTGGACAGATTTACAAATGAACCCAGATCAGGATTGTTGATCATCATGAACTTCTCAGGTGTGTGGTGATAAGCAGCAAAAGCTCCAGTCAAGTTAAACTCCTACTCCTCCAAGAGTGAAACAGTAAACCCAAGACAAGAATGACACAATTCCACCAAATGTTCCAAAGAAAAATGATTTACTCTTAAATTAAATATGGCAATTTTACTTACGCCATTTGCTCAATTTGCAACATGTATCCATTACTCATTCTTTACTTGCCTGTTTGAAATAAAAGCCAAGTATTGATCTCAGATGCACATGCCTTAGACAGAAACAAGAGCCAAGTGTGTGCATCAGAGGGCAGAACTTGGCTCTAAGTGCTGAGCTATGCTCAGTAGGGTATGGAAGTTAGCAAGATGCAGAAAGCATTCCACAGTTCCCTTTCACAAAACCACTAACCCCATAACTTTTTGATTTGGATTGTATGCATTTACACAGCAGCAATGCCATACGTGCTCATTTCTTATTGCACTCAATTCAGGACTGTGGGTTCTTAAGTGCAACAACAAGGCAAAACACCCTACTGTGCTTCAATTTTGCAGAATATAAATTACACAAAAATAAAAACTTTAAGCTGATGTAAGCCCATCGGAGAAAGAGTTGTGTCACCACCATTAAGAACACCTGCAAATTTTTTTCCTTGGAATGGAGATGCCTAATGCTCACTAACACTGCTTGAAGGTAACTTGAGTTCTTTGAGAAGAACTATTTCTACAAAATGTATGTGGTGAAATGAAAAGCCTGGTTAATATTCTAGCAAAAACAAAATACTAACTCTTCAGATGACTGGGAAGAAAAGAGTAAAACAAGTACTATAAAGTTTCTCCATGTTTTCTACAATACCAAAGTCCAAACACCAAAAATACATTAGCTGTTTTATTCCCTCCCTGCCTGTTAAGATTTCAGAAATACTCAACTTCCTCCATGCCCTACAACTGAAATAAGGGTACCAAGACAATAAATTTACATACACCAGAGAAGTTTGCTTCAATAAGACCCCCTTTCCTTTAGCTTCCTCTAATCCCTAGTTGTGGCTGTGCAAGAAACAGCTCTAAGAATCAGAGAGAGAACCCCCCCCGCCCCCCCCCCAAAAAAAAAACCCTAAGAAAATTCATAAAAGCCTTAGAAAAACAAAAGAAAAACATGAATAAGGGTCTTTTAAGAAACATACTACACTCAGCACACCAAAGCATTTCTAGAAATGTTTCAAAATACTATTGAAAAGTACAGAAGTACTAAGTGATACCTTCCCAAACTCCTCTGTCAAAGAAGATTTCCTTAAAAAATTACATTAATTAGTAATCACTAAACTGACTTATATGGAGCTTTGGCAATATATACTGTCTGTTGAAATGGCCCAGTAATTTTTGCCTTTTTTGTAAATTCCTTCATTTGCAATTTTGTTGTTCAAGTTTCCAGTTGAATCTCTACTTTCAGACCTAAAACAGTATTTCAATAACACCTAAATACTGTCTTCACTAATGGTAAAAATAAAATCTCTTGAGTATCAGAAACTGATATTTCTACTACGCAGATATGCTTTATCAGTACTGAAACTGTATGTGATATGAGCCACAAGCATTTTGAAACAAAATATCACTGAGTAATTTGCTTACTAGAAAAAGAAAACAGAAAGAGTCAAGTAATTCTGTTCACAGTGAGTTTTGAGCAAATTGAGAGCTACCCGACATAAAATGGACTTGAGCAGAACAGGAAGTGTGTGGGGAACCTCTGACCATTAAAGCTGTTATGGAATTAAATGCCAAAGCCATCCAAATTTTATTCTCAAGTGAGATTTGGAATGAATCTCAATGAAACTCAGCACAGCCTTTTTTGAGCATGGGATTTAAGTGCCTTTCAAATTTTTATTCAGTAGCTGCTGGAAGTAGCTTTCTTCAAGCCACACTGTATGTAAGAAAATGCTTGTAAAAATGATTTGACTTTTTACTATCAATCAAGTTTGACTAGTACTGATGTATTATTTGGTGCCTACACACGCTGTGAAATCTTTCTTATGGAAGACAGGGCTAGGCAGACAGAAAATACAAGGCTCTGCTGTGCTCTCCAACACCTAGCAAAGGGAGAAAAGATTCCATTTCTTATGCTTCAGCTTGTGCCCTCCTTCCATACACAGCTATAGATATACAGAAACCCACAGGTGCACAAAATATTTTATGTTTGGAAACCAGTAAGTGACTCACAATGCACGAACAAATTTGTGCTGTTAATTAATCTTCAAACTATTCACAGTTACTCAGCATCAGACTCTGAAAGGACGCTACAAACCACATGCAGAAGATTAAGAATTCATATGCCAGTCCCTTCCTTTAATTTACAGAGACTGAATCTGTTAAACGTGTTTCCCTCTTTTTTTGTGCATTCAATAGTTATTTTTACTCTAATATCACAAGTGACCCCAGCAAGGATGACAACTCTTCATGCTTCATTATGAGCTCAAACACTAAGAGCAGTGTTTGAGGATAAGATTTCAAACTCACAGTTCTTATGACAAAACAAATAAGCTATCACCAGTTTGCAAGTGGGAAACAACTGCATGAAGATGCCCACAGTCTTACAGGAAACCTACAGGTTCTTGACTCTGCTGCATCTCCAAGGTGTCCACAGAGTACCTCAATACAGTGACTGAGGGGAGAAAAAAAAAATTCTCTTCTACAATTATTCCCTACAGGTTTAAAGTATAAAGCATATTATATAGCTGATTTTCACTTGGGAATATTAAAAATTATTTATAGTTTTGAGGAGATTCCCAAGTTTCAAGCACCTGAGGTATGCCCTATGCATCCCAAAAAGCCTTCTCAGTGGAAGCTGCCTCTTCCCAATCAACCTTTTTTCCACTACCTTCACATCAGCTATTTCAGATAGATGGAGCACAAACACAAACACATTGATTCTTGAAGACCCTAACCTTTTGTTAGGGTATCTGGCACTGTGCAAATGACCATCCTGAAATTCCCATTCCCTGTGGAGGGCAACGTCTGGTACTCTGAAGGTCTTAAGAAATTACTCTTAAAATCAAGACTCATGACTAAAGTACAGACCCATTCATTCACAGTTTTGCTTATTCATAAAAAAAAGTTTTTTTGGAAACAAATGTATGGAAATAAAACAAACAACATGACTTCTTCACTCTGTTGTGACTTCAAAACATGTTCTACACAGCTGGCAAACTTTCAGATCCAATTAATTCCTAGGACAATTCATAGACCTCCCTATCTGAGGTTCAGTCTTTTAACAGTTCTCCTTCTCCAACTTCATATTCCCCTGAACAGAATCTGTCAGGAGGTGAAATAGAACCTTATAATCCTTCTCAGAAGGATTTCTACTGAATTTAAATTTGCCTTTGCAGTATCAAGTTGTGATGTACACCAGAACTACAGGAACAGAACACTGTCCCCTACAGTGTTAGTCTTTGTTATGTCAGTCTACGTTTATGTCTTGGGAATGCACTGTCATGCTGACTGAACCAGCTAGTATCAGCTAGGTTCAAAACCTAGCTGTCTATGAACAAACTCTGCATGAAAGCAGAACAAAAGCAATGTGCTTAACATCAACACAAGCAAACCAAATCCTTTACCTGCCATGAATGAAAACTCCTTTCTGACTGGTAGAAGGGTTTAAGTATTCTGAGGTGCTGTAGTGTTTCAATGTATCCTAAATGATGTACAGGGGGTTGTGTGTGCATGTGTGTATTGTTTTGTTGTTGTTGTTGTTGTTTGTGTTTAATTGCTAGACTAATTTCCTTTCTTAATTGACTTTTTTCCTCACCAATAGGCTGTGGCTGCATTTTTGGGACTGATCTTCAGCAAAGAGTTGGGAATCTCTGCTCACCCAAACAACTATTAAGCCACCAATCCCAGATTACACTTGTCTGTGGTAACTGAGAGGCCTTTATGGCTGAAGAAACATACTGACTTTTTCTGAACAGATTTCAGCATTGAGTAGTTGTTTATGTTTTTTGTTTGTTTGTTTTTACTTTTTACACTTCAGTCTGACAGCGGCTCCCAGATCAGACTTTCATTTGGAAGTTCTCCATTATAACTACAATTCTTTCTGTAAACTTTTCCAAAACATGTTTGGACATATTCAATTATTGAGCCACTTTCAGTTCTCTGTTTCAGGAGTGGTTGAATTTAGACTACCAAGGCACAAGGAGTTAGCAAATTTGGATCTTAGAAACCCCAGGAACCAGAACAAGTTTTGTTCTCACAGCAGTCTCCATCTCAGAATCCTGCTGCCAGTCTTCTGACATCCGTTCCCTTGATTTATCAACACTGTGGAAGTCACACAGTGAGGAGAACAATGGCAAAGAAATGACAGAACTTAAGCCTTTTGCCTGTAGTTACCAGTGCATATGCCACACCTCATTCCAAAAAAACTCCCTCCCTTGGCCATTGCTTAATGGGTTACTGATGTGGCCCTATGGATGATCAGATTCCCGGTGAATCCGATTCCTGCCCTCCGTGGCAGGCACAATAACCAGGTGTGGGCTGCAGGGCAGCACTTTGGATTTCAAGTTACGAGCATCATAACTGTTCTTGCTTGTGGGACCAGAACTGTGAACTCAGAAGACTAAGTCTCCCAGACCAGAATCTAGGATTTAAAATCTATGGTGGCCTTCAAAAGCCTGCGTCATGACACATATGTGTTGTAAAACCAGGACGTCACGGGGGCAGCAGCTAAGAGACATGCAACTTGGCTACAGCTCAGTCTGGGGGAAACCCATGTAATAAATGCTTGACATAAACTTCCATGCCTCCGTTAGTGATGTAAATTCTTGAACTGCCTACTGGCTGTCAAGTTTCCAAGCCTCAAGGAATTGAGTAAGATGCAATAGAAATCAAGTTACCCATTTCTAAAACAAGCCAGAGTAATGCTTCTACGCATACAACCCTCTTCCCCACATTTTCATATTGTGTTTTTCACCATGTAAGTGGTGAGCTCAGGAAAGATTTCCATGAACATCACTATTTCATACCCAAGGGTCCTCCACCAGTACTGATCCTCTAATGTTTCCAGACAACCCTCTGTTCCCTGCCATTCTCCTTACAGAGTCGAACACCACATGGTCCAGGAGTCTACCACATTTTCGACGTTACACAGACTATCTTGAAATGCAGCCAGCTGCACCCACCCAAGCTCTAACTCTGTCTGGAGCCTACCACAGTGTTCTGTCTATGGTGAGCAGGAACAATAATTGCTTTTTCTTCAAGGAGCCTGCACGCATCTGCATTGCCATCTAGAGGTTTGCTGCCACACTCCAGTCCACCCCGTAGTTTACAAACAGTATCTAGAGAACAGGATTTTTTGGTATTTAACAGTATTTATCTTTCAGAACAACACGTTGAATCACTTGGACAATAAACAAACAGGACAAATACCCCTAGCATCTACTAAAACAGCCTTTTGACCCTTATGGTGTAATGCATACAAGTTGGGACAAAACTAGCAAAACTTGCATCACAATTTAGTTATTGTGCACAGCAATGAGGATTTCTAGGTGCATCTCAAATAATGAATGGCGCAAAGGTAGTGAAGTGTTCAACAGCTAGCCGTCTAAGAGGCAGTAAGTGTAGGAAAAGACTTTTGTGTCATATATGCTAGGAGTATCCTTCCCTCTAATTTTATTCCTCCTAATAAAAGTACCATCTGCATCACTGTGTAGGTCTGGTCTGATGCTACTACCCACAGCTTCACTTAGGGGAAGAAAAAAAAAATGCTACAATGCTATCCAGAGAGATGCTTCAGAGCACTGAGGAGAGCCTCATACTGGAATGCTGCCTAAATGGGAGGAAGGAGGAAGGAAGAACAACATCAGCAAACTACAATCGCTAAATAAGCCTCCCTGATTAGATTTAATTTCAAAACATCTGCAGTGTAGTAAATCATCAAATTTCCAAACACATATGGACATGGTAGAGTAATACACACTGAAGCTATTTTAATTCTTGTCAGGTTTCAGCAAATTTGCCTTTGCCTTGCTGCTTATTATTTCCAAACAATGCAAGAACATACCATAAAATTAGATTTAGTTGTGCAAGAGAAGATAACACTTTACAGCTTTCAAAAATAAAAGCAGACCAATTGAGGTGCTTGGAATTTACTGCTGAAATATAAAGCATTTACATAACTTGAGATTAAGGTTAAGCCAGCACGATATCTACTAAAGCATAATTAATTGTGAGAAAGAAACACAAGCTGCTGAATAAAACTTGTTAGTTGATTGTCGCAAGCCAGTGTCTTCTTGGGAGACTTATACTCAGTGTAATTGTAGCATAAGCAGCTGAAAAGCAAGAGATAACAGATAGACTCACTTTTACAGATCTATCCATCCCTGATCTTATTGTTGAGTTCATGCTTCTGAGGGTAACTGTGTTGTACAGACATACCTCTTCTGTAGTAAGTAGTAAGAACAGTCAGAATATAAACAAACCACAAGGGTTGTTTTTTTGTTATTGTTTTGGTTTTTTTGTTTGTTTGTTTTTAGAAAAACATCTTGCTTGACAGGTATTTCAGTACTAACTTCAACTGCAGTTTGACATAAAAGTAGTTTAAATAATCTGAATAAAGAGGTTTAAAGTAAAATCGCCTTTCCAGTTCCACTCATTGACATCACAACAACACATACAGTGAGTTTTGGACTCTGCTATGGCACAGGCAAATACTCTTGGAATAGGAAGAAGATTAAATTACCTGTCCTGTAACTGTATAATAAAAAAAATAAAAAATAATAAAAAAACACATTTAAAAACTCCTGGGACAAACAATGGACTTAGGGCACCATTTTGCATTATTGTTAAGCAACTAGCTATTAATCACCTTCCATTGTCCACTATCTTCTCCCTGCTGCACTCTCTCATTGTTTCTTTTGCATCATATCTGATGTTTACCTGACACCAAGCAAGCATATTTAGCAACATAAACCAGCAGAAAGCTAACCCTACAATTAAAACAAATAATAATAATTTTCTGTGGACCTAGCTACGTGTGCCAGCTTGTTCAAGAATTAGACAAAATCCAGTACTTGGGAAGAAAATGGGAGCTTCCAGTGCCAGCTAAAGTTGGATCAGATAAATTGTGCTGTGAAACTGCACTCAAATCATGGCTGAAGTCAAGTTGCATTAGTGGTCTAAAAATGCCTGTAAAGATTGGCATATTTTATCTATATGAAATTAATTAAAAACTATTCATTTACTGGGGGGTGGGGGCAGGAGAAGAGAAGGCAGCTGTTGCTCAAAATGCCTTAGAAATAAAATACAACTTACTGCTCAGAGTCATAATAGTCCATGCACTTCTTTTTCTTATTATAAGCTGCAACTCTGAAGGGTACAATTTCCAGTGCTCGGAGGCCTGGAGCCATTGTCAACACTTTGGCACCATGGGTTGGTTCATACAGATCTTTCCCAGTGTCAGGGTGTGGCATCCCTGCTGGATCTCGCCCTACAATGTAGAAGTTAGCTCCTGCAACCATCCGTGATCTGCAGTGCCATTGAACCTAGAACACAGACAAGGAAAAAAGTTAAAAGAAAACAGTTAAAAATACGACCTTTAAAATGTGTGTGCATTGTATAACTAACACCGTTTCCCACCAAACAGACATTCTTCTCACCATGGAGCCGCACTAGAACAAAGAAATCAACTATGTGAATCACCACCAAACTTACAGCTAAAACATACCGTTCCCCTGTTTCATTTGCAAGGTAGGATGCTTTAAAAAGTTACTTTACTACCATGTTTGGAATAGCGTAAACTGAGGATTTAGGTCCTGCCACCCTAAAGCAGGCTCGACAACACTAAATTACTAGTAATGGTTTAGTAAGGATTTAAAACCAAGAAATCGCTTCTTTTCACAATACTGTCTCATCCAGCACCATTCCCTAAATGTATTATTTGAAAGGTAATAAGCAAAACAAAATATAATTGTGCTTTGAGTCAGTTTTCAAATGTGCACAAAGTTGCTTCAAAAATTAATTTTTTCTGTTCATATTTTACAAGATAGAATGACAGCAGCCATAACTCTGACATTTTTAAGCAAAACAATCTAGTTATCCTTAGAAAAATACCAGAAAACAGGCAGCTCAAATATGCATGATAACCACAAATGAGCAAAAGTGGTTAGCTTTCATCCAGTCACTCCACTTTTGTGATGGCCATGTTGGCACCTCAGTCAGATCCATGAATGCCTACTCCTGCTTCCATGCAAAAACTACCTCTCCTTCTTTCAACCTCAAGCACCAGCTGCTTTATTTATTTATTTATTTGCAACAAATACCACTTATGTGACTTGATAGTACTTGAAGCTAAACAAACAAAATCCCTTTGTTAATAGTCTCACACTCTAGAACCCTGAAACATAGCCATCAATTGGAAATCAGATCTATTGACAAACTCAATAACCTGTCAAATAACAAAAATAAGAGTCAAACCCCCAAGGTAACTGGTGCTAACACGACACTTTCTTACTTGGGAGTTGGGAGCCCAGCCTACAGCTGTTCAAACTGCAAGGAGACAAAATACAAAATGGCAGTGAATGTCCCCACAGTGAGCTCCTTCCCATGCTCTGCTAGATCAAGTGCCCACCTGCACCTGCTCTGCAGGGTCTTGCTCACTCACCACCTATGTGGAATTGAAAACTTTACCTAGTCAGGTGCTTAGTGAAGCTTCCAAAACTGTCTAAAATCTGGCTTGGATTCAGAAACCCATTCTGTAAAACCTCTTTCCTAAAATAACCTGCATTAATTATTTTACATACTACTGCTGTGTTTCATTTGCATATTAGGACGCTTAAAGTTACTTTAGCACAGTGTTTGGAACAGTATAATCAGGGTGAGAAAGATGGAGCTCTTCCATTTCTTTGCTCAGTTTTTCCTGATGTTGTCACCCTCCATCACAGTATTTACCAGATCCAAGACTGTCAGACATGTTACACTTCTAGTGCAAGTTTTAGCTACCTTTTAGCCTCTTCACTGGGCTGGAAATGCAGGCAACTGTATCTCTCTGTAACTGGGACAACACCTAGTTGACTACATCCAAGTCATAGCCAAGACAGAGCAAGGTTTTTCTGTTAAATCCTTGCTAGACCTGGAAGTATCTTGCTTATAATGAACAATTTTTTATACTTATTACCCATTATGTTGTGGGACTGCTGGTAAGTTTCAAATATTTTCAACAGAAAATTTAATTGTACAGTATAAGTGAAATAACTACTACCTTCCTTCAGGTAACAAAGACACACCACTTCAGGAAATGTCGGTATGTTCTCATAGTGGGAAGCATTCCCCTGAAAGAATGGTCATACTACCTATACAGCTTAGTGCACACCGATGGACACTCAGAGAGGAGTTTAAACAATCAGCAAGTTTATAGCAGTAATTTCTTATATAACAGCCTTACCCTTCACACAAAAGGTGAATAGCCTACCCAGTAACTATGCAGTGTAAAATAGCTTGGCAGGTTGAACAGTAATAAACATATGTCAAGCACTAGAGGGGAGACAAGAAGGAAAGGGGCAGCAGGGAAAAGAAAAACAAATCATAGGACACAGTAGTTGTTGCCACTACCTCGTAAGTGGACAGATAAACGCTCTTTTCATTAGGAAAAAATCTGCATCTTCCTAATGCAAACATTTATATGAAACAAAATCATGGTATTTCATATGTTGTTCTATGTTAATAAACTTTAGGCAAGAAGCTCAAAAAATTATTTCTCAAAGAAGTAACTAGTCTGTTAGTTATCCGTAAGTTCTATAGCTAATTGTTACAGAAACTATTCCAGGAGCATGTTTCGTCATCAGTATGAACAGCATTATGTAAACCAGTAGTCAGATCATGGAACTAGGAACCAGTCATGAGTACTGAGGGTACCACTGGTATCAGTTTTTATCTTGACCACATCCAGACACTATATAAGATGGATTCCACTGTTACTCAAGCAGCAGGATGCGATGGAAGCATCTGAATGTCGATAGGTGTGTTAATTATTTTAATATTTATGTCACAAGCAAAGAATGGTGTGTACACGTGAAATGTCAGCACACCACAGCAGCTGCCAGCATGTTTTCCAAAACTACCTTACGAAGTTTCATGTTGTCATTTGGCTAACAGCATGTTAAGAACTCCATTTTGAATATAAATAAAGCTGTTTGACTAACTTTAAGAAAATTGTAACAACGTAAACCACACGTCTGAGAAAAAATAGCAGCTCTTGTCCATTCTCTATAACTCCATACTACTTCAGAACATATTTACTTTCCTAAGCAGGTGAGTTCATTGCAGTTCAATATGCAATCTTCCATATAGAACCGTTTCTTTTCTTTCAAGGTAATTACTAGGAACATTAAAAACAGAAAAAACACTAAATTGGTGCTTACGAAGCATGTCCTTTGAAATCTTACAAACTGAAAGGCGATATCCAAACTGTTGACAACTGTACTGACCTAATGGCAGCTTATTGTCCTGTGAATCGTTTGTGCTACAGCAACAAATCTGATACCAATGTCTTTTAAATGACCTACAAAGAATTATTAAAGGAAGAATCTCTTATTTCTTGGCTAAAAATGCTATCGTCAAGCTGTATTCTGAGGTCATTGGTAATGCTATATAGATTAGGAGAAAATTCTTATTCTATCCAGAATAAGGACTGTGGATTTCATTCATTCTCGTACACTCCTATGAGACTGAAGTAGTAAGACTTCTATTAATTCTCATAAAAGGTCTACAGGAAACATTGCAAGATTCCCTACAGTGACTCATTGACATACCTCAACTGGATCTGGACTACAGTTCCTCCTCTGGACTGAAAGGCAGTCCAAGCTCTGTTTGATCAGTCAAACAGCCACTAGGAAATAAGTGCCATCTGTCTAATTAATTTCCACCAGTGGTATCTCCTATCTCCTACCTATCACAAAGCTACCACAGACTTAACCACTTGAGCCTAGTCAGAATTTGAACTTCTTGCGACTCATGGGAGAAAAAAAAAAAAAAGGTAACAAGATGGAAAAACAATATCCCCTAAAATCCCCTAAATGAATTGCCCTCAAATGAGAGCACTTATTCTCTCTGCTGCTTCCCACAGCCTCTAGGGGTTCCAACCCAAGTCCCAACTTCTAAATGAAGTGTTGCCAAAGAATTATTTCATATAAAAGCCTTGAAACAATTCTCTCTAAATCAAGTTTGCCAGAAAATAAACAAAGCCTTTTTTTCTAATTTGTCTATAGCCCTCCAACATACACACTTTTCACTTAATAGTCACAAAATTTAAGTATCTGAACATTCAGGACAACTATTAGCTGCATTAATAGATCTTAGAGTTCCTTCTGAAACAGGCTGTAAAAAAGAAGGAAAGATTAATTCATTATCATGTCCTTCTAACTGTAAGGAAAATAAGCACATGAGAACAATATTGTCTCCTGCCCTTTCCAACACAATTCTTCACTATAGAGGTTTCTTCATAGAAGAACATTGTGGTTGGTGACAGAGGGATCCTTTACAGTCTGGTTTCCCAAGGAAAATTAGTGTCCTCTGTCCACTAAAAAAACACAACCCACAAATGTCAGGCATAGCACAAAACAAAATATTTTAGCGCACTATCAGAGTGGTTCTGTTTTTGTTGCTGTTGATTTGAATTCTTGATGTATTTACCTCAGTTGGTCCAGCATACATCATGGGGGAAGGGAATATAGCCACCACCGTTGTTTCTGGATTCAAGATTCCCTCCTCCAGTACCGCAGCATGCTGCTTCATGCGCCACATGAGAGGAACATCATCCTCCTTTGTCCAGCCTCCAAGCGGATGCAAGAGCAAAACTGGGCGCCTGTAGCCACGTTCTAAAAGCTGCTTATGAGTATCCTGCATTAAAAGTGCGTGTCCATTGTGCACTGGGTTGCGTAACTGGAATGCAAAGACAGCATCTATGGAGGAAGAAAAAAGACAGAAGATAAGGAAGGCAAGTTATTTTATCAGAAGTTGTACAGCAAGAGGAAAAATCTTCAAATGGTACAATCTTTCCTCTGAACTCTATTAAACAAGTATAATAGTAGTAGTCACAGGTCATTAAAGGACTATTAATTATTAAAAATCATTATATTGAATAAGTAAATCTAAAAAAAAAAAAACACACAACTAAAAAACCATTAATCAGCTTCCTCTGTTTTTTAGACCTCAGCAGAATTGCTCTCGTATCTCCAATAGCAATAATCTCCTCTTTAGATTTTTCAATTGCATGAACACACATTATACAGCTAAATTGTAGGAGGAAACCAAACTATGCTGCCTATCTTTAAGGCTCAACATAGGAGAATAAATGGACATGTTTGCAACAAAACAAATATAAGGGGATTTAACACGCCTTAAGTCTCCTTCATCTAAACGGGTTAGTAGAGTTTAGGCTCAGTAAGAACAAAACAAGGCTAACTGCTATCCTAAAGTACTACAAAACCTTTCAAAAAACAAAAAACAAACAAAAAAACTAGATACTACCAGGTTTTCTCCCTTCTGCAAATTAAGATGAATAAGGCACCCTACAATACAGCAAAATTGCCATAACCAAGAGGTTAACCCTAACGGTCCATCCCACTGAATAGGAAGTCAGGCAGAAATGCCAGGAGGCCTGCATGGATAAACAAGGTGCTCCTGGCCAAACTCAAACGAAACAACAACAATAGCAACAACAACAACAAAAAGAAGCAGAGAGAGGATGGAAGCAAGGACATATAAACTGGGAGGACTACAGAGACATTGTCTGAGCATCCAAGGATGAAGTTAGGAAAGCTAAAGCCCAAACAGAATTGAATCTGTCCAGCAATGTCAAAGGCAACAGGAAGGGCTTCTTCCTGTCACATCAGTGATAAAAAGAGGACTAGGGAAAACATGGGCCCACTGCTGAACAAAACTGGGACCTGGTTACACTGGACAGGGAAAAGGTTGAAGTACTGAATGCTTCTTTGCCTAGTAAGATTGGCCTTCAGGAATCCCAGGTCCCAGAGACCAGGGGGATAATCTGGAGCCGGGAAGGTATACTGTTGGTGGAAGAGGATCAAGTCAGGGAATACTTAAACTGGACACACACAAGTCCATGTGCCCTGATGGAATGCACCCATGAGTGCTGAGAAAACAGGCTGATGTCATTTTGTGAGGCCATTCTCAGTCTTTGATCAGTCATGGCAACTGGGAGAAGCACACAAAGATTGGAAGAAAACAAGTGTGATTCCTGTCTCCAAGAAAGGTGAACAGGAGGGCTTAGGGAACTACAGACCAGTCAAGCCCTGGGAAGATGATGGAACAGCTAATCCTGGAAACCTTTTCCAGGCACATGAACATGAAAACCATCAGGAGTAGTCAGCATGAATTCACCAAGGGGAAGTCATTCTTGACCAACTTGATAAACTTCTATGACAAAAATGACTGGCCTGGCAGATGAAGATGAGAGAGAGAGATGGTTATTTTCTACCTGGATTTCAGTAAGGCCTTTGGCACTGTCTTCCACAACAATATTTGCTCCACCATGGTACACCATGGGCTGCGGGGGGACAGCCTGCTCCACCATGGTCCTTTCCACAGGCTCAACGGGAACTTTTGCTCAGGTGCGTGGAGCATATCCTGCCCTCCTTCTGCACTGACCTTGGTGTCTGCAGGGTTGTTTCTCTCACATTTTCTTACTCCTCTCTCCCAGCTGCTGTTGCGCAGCAGTTTTTTTCCCTTTCTTACGTCTGCTCTCCCTGAGGCGCAACCAGTGTCACTCACTGGCTCAGCCCTGGGCAGCAGCGGGTCCCTTTAGGAGCCAGCTGCAGCTGGCTCTTATCTGACATGGGGCAGTTTCTGGGCTCTTCTCACAAAGGCCACTCCTATAACACACACGCACACCCTGCTACCAAAACCTTGCTGTGTAAACCCAATACAGATCCTCACAGAGAAGCTGTTGAAGTATGGGCTAGATGAGCAGACAGTGACGTGGACTGAAATCTGGCTGAATGGCTGGGACACAGAGGGTGGTGGTCAGAGGTGCAAAGCCTAGTTGCAAGCCAGTAATTAGCAGTGTACCCTACAGGTCAATACTTGGTCCAATCCTATTTAATATTCTTCATTAATGATCTGGATGATAGGGCAGAACGTACCCTCAGCCAGCTTGCAGACAACACAAAACTGGGAGGAGTGACTGATACGACAGACAGCTGAGCTGCCATTCAGAGGGACCTCGACAGGCTGGAGAAATGGGCTGACAGGAACTTCAGGAAGTTAAACAAGGAAAAGTGCGAAGTCCTGCACCTGGGAAGGAACAAACACATGCACCAAAGTAGAAAGCCCCTATGTAAAAAAGGACCCAGGGGTCCTAGTGGACACTGAGTTGAACGTGAGCCAGCAATTTGCCTTTACAGCAGAGGCAGCTAATTGCATCCTAGGCTGCGCTAGGCAAAGTATTGCCAGCAGGATGAGGGAGGTGATTCTTACCCTCTCTAGTCAGCACTGGCGAGGCCACACAGAGCACTTGGTCCAGTTCTGGTCTCCTCAGTACAAGAGAGACATGGACTGGAGCATCTCTCCTATGGGGAAAGGCTGAGAGAGCTGGGACTCTTCAGCATAGAGAAGAGCAGGCTCAGGAGGGATCTTATCAACATATATAAATAGCTGAAGGGAGGGTGCAAAGAGGACAGAGACAGTCTCTTTTCTGTGCCGCCCAGTGACAGGACAGAAAGCAATGGACACAAACTGAAACACAGGAGAATCCATCTGAACAGCAGGAAACACATTTTTACTGTGAGGGTGACCAAGCACTGGCACAGGTTGCCCAGGGAGGTTGTGGAGTTATCTCTCCTTGGAGGTACTAAAAGCTGCCTAGACATTGTCCTGGGCAACCAGCTCTAGGTGGCTGCAATGGGATTGGACAAGATGGCCTCCAGANATGGACACAAACTGAAACACAGGAGAATCCATCTGAACAGCAGGAAACACATTTTTACTGTGAGGGTGACCAAGCACTGGCACAGGTTGCCCAGGGAGGTTGTGGAGTTATCTCTCCTTGGAGGTACTAAAAGCTGCCTAGACATTGTCCTGGGCAACCAGCTCTAGGTGGCTGCAATGGGATTGGACAAGATGGCCTCCAGAAGTCACTTCCAACCTCAACCAGCCTGTGAAATCCAGAGAACAGGGTGGTTTTTGTTGCTGTTGTTTTTGTTTGGTTTTGTTTTTGTTTTCCCTGGGTATCAAATATATTTATTTGGGTAATAGCTAAAGCAAATACTAGTACCTCAAAGCTGCAGATCCGGGAAATAATGACCACACTAAAAAAAGACAGGAACTCAGGACCAATTATCAGTTTGCATTCTTGATGTTAAACTCTTCCCTCACACTTAGAAGTGGTTTGCAGGTACCTGCCAGTTGCTGCCACACTGAAGGCAGTATGATTGATTGTCCTCTGCTTTATGACATTATTTGGCCTCTTACTTATCTGCCTAAGAACTGCTTTAGTGAAAAAGACCGTGTTGTTTCTTCCACAATATAAAGCTAACAACTAGCTCACAGTTTTTGTAATTGTGATACATTCCACTTTGCACCCATTTACTTGCATGGCTGTCGTAAGCTTTGTTCCCCAGAAGCAGCAGGGAACAGACAAAAACAGAAGAGCATGAAAGCTCAGCCATACCTCTACAGTTCTAGCTGAATCTGATAATTTTTAAATCACATTCTACCTCATTTTAACATTATTCTTTCTTGCATTAATAACATGTCTAGTGTGCATGAAAAGATAAAATTCGGAAGCTCAGGCATTACCAGCCTCTCTTGTGCATTTAGGTAAGGCAGTGCCTGAGATTATAAAAATTAATACCAGAAAAAGGCAAAGAATACCACTTAAAAAAGTATTCAGAATCTCTGTCCTTGAAACAAGGTTTGCCCTGCAGTATTGAGGCAGCAAGCGTTTGGATAAATCTTTGTAGGAAGGAACAAAACAAGAAAAATTTACTCACCAGCATTCATTTCCTTGAACTTCTGTCTTAGTTCAGCTGGAGTGAGACGGTATTGATCAAGTCCATCATTCCAATAAATACGATCAAGGACCTGTAGATCTCCACCTACTAGCCAGTTCCCTTGCTCCATAACCATCTAGGAAAAGAAATGAAAATCCTTGTTGGGATTGCTTGTCAGCTTGTTCTGAGCATTTAGACCATTGCAAGGGGGGCACAATCTTTACAAAGGAGAGAGTTCCAGGTTAATTGTATTTGACAGTTTGAAATCAAGCACCAATAAAAATAAAAGAAATTAAAAAAAAAAATAAAAAGAAAAATCACCAGAACATAGTCCAAACATGTTACGTCATGGTGCAGAAGAGATGAACAAATCTCCAGCAGACATAAGCCTTTCTTTCAAAAACACCAAAACTTTTTTTTTTCCCTCCAATATATAGAAAAGTAATCCATATTCTTAACCAACACTATTACATGACAAAAAGAGATACTGGATGGAAACTTTAATATGTTAAGGACAATGAAGTTGCATGCTTTATAGTTGTTGGTCAAAGCTAATGCAGTTCCAGTATTGTACTGCAGTTTACATGACTCTGGTCAGCAATAAAATATCAAATAAAACAGTTCTGATTAGCTACTCATCTGATTTAATTTATGAATAAAATCAGAATCTTTAAAGTAAGACAGCTTTTGGATTTGTTTCACTTTTGCACTTTACCAAGGCAACATATATTGTACACTCACTGGAATTCTTTTAATATCTTCAAGTATCACCCCACCCTTTATCAAAAAAATACTTACAGCAGGCTGCTTAACATAATCTAGCAATGGCCATAGAAATCAACAATCTGAGTGATTTTTGAGAACACATTTGGTTTTGAAGATGAGAACAAAAAAACCTTGCAAGTTTCATACACATTTCTGATCATTTTTCAGCCTTATGTAATTTAGAGATGACAAACTTCCTTGATACAACATAAGAGTTTATGTGTACTAAACCCGCAAGTCAAGATGTTAAAATTAAATGTGATTTTTTTTGTTCTCTTTTTTCTCTCTTTTTTTTTGTTTTGCTTTGAGATAGAGGATCTGCTGTTGGGGTTAAACGATGCTGCAGTCACCACACCGTTGTCAAAGAAAATGCCAGATTTTGACATCTTACCAAGGGAGGAGGGGAAGGTGTGAGAAAAACATGAAGATGAGAAAACTCTGCACCACATTAGCTCTCAATCTCCAAAGATTTCTGATGAATTCAGAAGGGCTGCAAGATATATGTGCTGTCATGATACTACAATGCACACATTCATATGCTGTCATGATACTATTATACACACCAGTACAGACACGAGAACAGTTTCCCATCTTCTACATTAGTTTCAGCTGTGTCATTCTGAAAGTGCTAATATATTATAACAAGTCGCTCAAATCTTTTCTGCATGAGATTTTCTTAGCATTTCTTACATTTGTGTTACTTCAAGTTTTCAATAAAGGGGCAATCTTATGTTCATGAGCACAGAACACATCAAGGATGCATCTTCCAGAATACTCTTACTTGTATCTAGCAGGAGATATCCTTTTCCAGATATACTCTTAACTGTATAGTTGGAGTTGTAAAACTTCAGTCAGTAAAAGGATGTCATTACACATTAACAAAAAAAAAATTGGTAAGAAGTCAAAAAAACAGTTTTCACATATGTATAACTATTAGTCATACAGATGCTTTTAGAACACATCAAAGGCTTTCCCTTTTAATAGCAAGCTCATAATTTGAGGTTTGTTTGATTTTCTTTTATCTGATTTTAAGTCATATATGTAAACAAAAAGATAATATAGAGACAGAAATGGGAAGAGAAACACATTTATGGGCTCTACAGAGCTATAATGTAACATTTTCATCAGCTTTCAAAACCAAACACAGCATTGCAATGATGAGCATGTTACAATTAAAATATTTCAGCATGACATACACATAAGGTCAAGACAATAAAACATACTGAACACAACGGATGGGAAATAACTCCCCGGAGAGTTAAATTATGAACTCTCCAGGAAGGGTGCCTGTTTCAAAAGCATTTATATCAGGCAATTCTCACGTGCTCCACATGCAGCCAGAAAAGAAGCTTTCTTGCCTTCACAATGCATGTATCTGCTGATTAAGGAGCTTTGATGATCCATCTGGGTCCACAGGAGAATGGATTTCCTAGGCACACTGCAGGGCAAAGTTCCCTCCTCTGTAGCACAGATTCTACATCCTAAATTCATTTCATGTGTACATATTGACGTTAAATTTTCAGACCAAGTGCAGACTACTCAACAGCTGCACTGAACTAAAAAGTACCTTTTTGTTTCCACTCAAATGTTTTAATTATTTCTCAAAAAAGTTTTGTTGAGAAAATACACTAGTCACAGACATCAACTTCAACTAATTTGCATCTCCACAGACAGGACAGATAATAGGACTAGCTTTTCAACTTTTAAACACACACCTTGATATAGGGATGTTCCTTGCATGTCGTTCCCCACTGCCTCGCACAGCGTTCCTCTTTCCTATGCTCATAGAATTCTGGATTACGGAGAATGGCCACGCGGCGACCCTCATACACTAATGCAATTGCTGTACACCCATCCAGTCTCTCTTTGTCTTCCTGTGTAGCTGTTAGCACTATAGGCACTGACAGATTAATGACTCCCCCTGCAGAGTGAAAAAAGCCATTATCCATAGTAATGGTCATCAATTATATTTTGGAAATCTAACCTCCTAAAAAGTTACAGCCCAGGCTGGAAGTCTATCATACAACAGGTAATTCTAGTCCTTATTGTAACAGGGGTTAAAAGCAACTTGCATAAGATACACATGTGCTATAAGGATGTGCAAGCACTGAGGTTTGAGAAAGAGCAAAGACACTACCAAAACCAGCAAGTACTTATAGCTGCACACAAGTATTTAGACTGTGGATTCTACATTTTGGGGATCCCAAAACAATGAATATCTTGTTCAAGAAGCTACATAGTAAGCAGAAATACACAACTGGTATTTTTATACAGATCATCTAAAATATTAAGCAAGATTGCTACTGGAGCAGATAATGAGTAAATATATGTATATATATTATATATATGTATATATTATATATAATTATGGCTACTGAGGATCATATATAAAATTCTCAGTAGCCATAATTTCAGTTTGTAAGAAAAGTTCAATGTGATGGAAGCAGCCAAATGTACCTGAGTAGTTAGCACATACAATTCAACTATTCCAAAAGGTGACTTTTGCTGTGTACTTGAAAGTGTGTTCAGACTCAAGTGTATCTATTTCAGAAGAAACTGTTGAGTCAGGCAGACATTTTGCATAGTTTGTCCAGCTGAAAGCTTACCAGCTCCTAACTCCCAAAAACAACCCAATGTTATCTGAACTTAAAGGCTATGGGGTCCTCATTTTTAAACATTTACTTCACTGCTAGGTGCTGGAAGTCTTGTTTTTCTTGACTAAAGAGTGAGATTTGAGAAACTAGTGGAGTAAATACTGTAACTATCATATAATGGCTTGAATTATAATAAGCACAGATTTAACAAAAGAGTGCAAAACTCTTGGGTGTTCTCCAGGAGAAAAGCCATGGGTCCCTTAAAGTTAATGTGAGTTTTGCTATTGGCTTTAGTGGAGCCAAGACTCTAAATAAGGCTAGTTTCCCCATAATTTGAGCAATACATTTTTTTAAAACCTTCTCCAATTAAGACTCATGCTACTCGAAGCGTGATAGGAAGTTAAAAAATGATGAAGCTGGGTGAAAAGGATAAGAGGAAAAAAAAATAGGTAATTCTTTCTACCCCCTTCTTTCATAATTCAAAGTGAAAAGTGTGCTGCATATCCCCTCCTAAACTTAGTCTCAGTATTCAGAGTTATTTTCAAAACAACTAGATCATAAAATTGAGCTTGGCAACAGTCACAGGGAAGGTGATTTGACACCCCAAACTTGATAATTAATAAAAACCTCTTGCTTTGGCAGCAAGTAATAAATACGTCCAACGGGGAAGAGATCTCAAAATGGTTGATTAACAAAATTTTGTGAGAGCACAACAATAAGTATATAATATCTTTGACATCGATCTTCATCCAATGAACAAATTGGAAACTGAGGCAAGGTAGTTAAATGAAATGTTCTGTTGTTGTTTTGTTTGGTGTTTTTTTGTTTGGTTTTATTTATTTTAAATCACTGAGGAAAACAGTGTCAGCTTGAGACTATTTCAGATAACTTAGGCTTTAAAGTGAGAATATCAGCACAACTGCACTGATCTCCATAACGCAGAAGTCAGTCTACGTGAATATTGCATTTAAGGCCCAAGGGACAAAATGTATTACAGGTATTTTGTCTCTCTTCAGAATCAAAACCCTGGAAAATTACTGCTGCTGTGAGACTCCAGCACTAACATACCAAGCAGAAAGGAAACTTTCAGGATGTTGTTTTGACTTAACTGTTGTCACTAGCTTCAAGTAGCAAAGCAGCTTTAGGTCAATCAAATTTTTCTAAAAAGGTTCTCGTACATAAATGTTGCAGTAGATACCTGAGAAGACGAAATATGGTAGCATCTAGAGGAACATGACTATTCTGTTCAAGTTTAGAACTGCAAATTCCTTCCATCAACAGGAAAGTTACCTACTGTTATTTGTCATTTTTCATAGCTCATTTTATTTGTAGCACAACAAAAGGTATTAAAAACAACTGCAAGTGAAATTTACAAATTTGTAATATTGCCATATCTGAAATACCTATACAAGGTCTTAAAAGCCTTATAAAAATTCCAATTTATAGAAGATTACGGGGCAGAATAAGGAGCCACAAGCTATTTTAGCAGTTGAATGCATATGAACTGCAGGGTACATTTCACCTGGATTGACACACAGAAGGCAAATGGAATGGAAACAAAACTAGCAGCCCAAAAAGCTATTGCAAACTTGAGATACTCCAAAATAACTGGATGCCCTTATGTTGCCTAAGATAGTATCTAAGAGACTTCTGAAAACGGGAACTGGAAAAGTTCAGAGACAACAGATGTCTGGATCACAGAAGTGAAAGGTGACAATTTTTTCCGCTATTTGGTTTCCAGGAAGGGAAGAGTGACACAGAAGGAAACAGGAAGACAGGAATCTTTACTATGCCTTTTTTCATATAGAGTATGCAAAAAAACGAAAGGTTGGAATAGAACAGTCTTCTAAGAAGAATAAATGAAATAAAGGACAGAGGATCACAATCAAATTTTAAGACCTAATGATGTTTCACTTGTCAGCTACCTTAACTAATGTTTGCTCTTAGTCCATTGCTAATGCAAATTGAAATGTATTTGTTTAAATCATCACAGGATAATTCTTAAGGCAGAGTCAGAGTCATTCAACTGCATGCAACAATTGTCCATAAACAAGCCCCCTCTTCAAATTCTGTTTTCTTACTTGCAACAACTCCAGCACTCAAGTAACTTTGCTGTCCCTTCCTTCATCACTATTGAAGAACAAATCTTTTGCCATTCCTCACACAGAGCTAAACAGCAATTAAATTGCAATTCTGAGTTCTAAAATATTTTTTTTCAAAATGAATTAGAAATGTGGATTTCAGGTTTAAATGTTTTTCAAAAGTGAAAACATTTCCAAAATATAAATTATAATTTGTAAAGGCAAAAAGACAAGGCATTGATTTCTTAAAACTAACATGGTGGTAGGAATAAAAAGAATAAAAACATCAAGTTTTAAAGTAACGATTTTAATATCCTGTTGTCTTACCTCAGATTGTGCATAAAACCCGAGAAAGTGTCACCACACCATCACTAAGCAGCAAAGCATCAACAATATTTTAGAAATATGATTAGTTTCCTCAGTTTTACTAATGGAAATATCTTACCATCAAGGAGACAGTCAAAGTGAAGGCACTGTAGGTACTCCCTCTCCCTCATAAAGCCATTCAGGGGCGTTGCCCAACCTTCTGCCAGCACTTGCACCCATTGCATATCCACCTTGCAAAGAAACAGAGAAATAGAGCAGATAAGAGGTGTTGCTCAATGACTGACATTAGGTGTTAATCATAACAGAACATGATTTATCCATAAAATGCAGTGTAAATAGAAGATTTCTATATTATAGTCTTAATCAGAAAAAATTCAAAGTCTCTAGAAGTAAGGAAAAAAAAGAACAATTTGTTCCTCATTGTTTATGACTTTGGCTATTTTCCAGTCCTTACACTATATCAAGCTTCATTGTGTTAAAAACAAATAAGCTTCATTTGTAAACATTTGATAAAGTTCAACTGAAAAGATCTAGAGAGTTCCACTTTTTTTTT